>VXBU01017975.1:17704-63953 GCA_013400315.1 Bombycilla garrulus | reverse complement strand
CTTGCATCCAGGGTTACGGAGCAGGCTTGCACTCACGGCTGCGCGCGCCGTGCCAGGCACCGCCGCTCATGCCACCCGTGCTGCCCGTGCTGTTCACGCTGGGCTGCCCTTATCGGGGAGGCTGAGACTTCGGAAAAGGGGTGCAGTGCCCTCCCTGCTGCTGCCAGCTCGGCTACAAGGGCTGTGCGCATGTTGGACATGTCCAAACCGAAGCTTGGCAGTACTTTGCTATCCCTGGTGGGGGGTGCGGTGTGCTCTATACGCTTCTGGCGGCAGCTCTCGGCAGGAACTGTGGTACCTGGCACTGTGCCACTTCTCTGGAAGCAGCAAGCGGGCAGAGTCAAAAAAGTCTGGAAAGTGGCTCTGATAGCTGCAAAAATCTCGAGAGCTGCTTTTGGTTCTCTCGTAGAGAGGAAAGAAAGTTGCTGCGGTGAGCTTACTTCGGGAAGGGGTTCCTCCCAATTTGTCAGCCCCTCGGCTACCAAGAATTGGAAACGACGAATCTTCAGATGCCGAGACTTCAAAACCCAGTTGAAATAAATAAACCTAGATCTCAAGTTGTGGTCCTTGTCTGGTCAAAAAATTTCGTGGTGTGTTGTTGGAATGCTGTGTTGTTACTGACTGTTTTATGCTGTTCTTGTTGAATCTGTACGCTCCCCCCTAATTCCTGCATTCCCAGTTTCCCCTTTACCTCCCATCGAGCAAGGCCTCTGCTGCTCCCCACTTGCCCATAGACTCATGAAATTACTTTGTTTTTCTTTGAACTGAGAAGTAGGACATTTGATACTTATGTACATCATAAGTTTCCACTCCACCAGAATGTGTTAAGGAAATCAAGAGACTCCCATGATGCTTAGCTCCATTGCTGAAATTTGATTAACAACANGAGACTCCCATGATGCTTAGCTCCATTGCTGAAATTTGATTAACAACAAAAATTCCCTAAAGCAACAAGCCAGCACAAGATCTAAATCCAGGAGAGACACTACCCTATGCATGGAACATCAAGCTACCTGCGGATAGTCTTCATCTTCTCACCATAACCTGGAGTGCACTACAAAAGAATGACACCTGTGGACTACACGAGCCAGAGCAAGTTCCTGGGATCCCGTGTGAGAACGGACTCCCGACTTTGTGGCCCAAGCAGCAGATTCAACTTGCACCTCCTCTTCAGCAGTGTTCTGTGGGAGCAGTGGTGGTGTGAGTGGTCCCTCAAGTTCCCCACCCATACCTGTCCTAATAAAAGCCTTTTGAAAGGAGATTGGTCTCCTGGCCCTATTTATAACACCAGTTACGAGAAAAGTCATTTGAGATAAAAAGGTGCCCCTATTCACGGGCACCTTATAACAAGGTGCCTTAAAGTCGAGGACCTGGGCTAGAATAAAGATGCCTTTACTCCTGCAGTAAAGATGGCAAAGTCCATTTATTTTGTTGCGTATATTCCTTATATATGATAAAATAGATTACATTTCTTTGTGAAAAAGATTCTATCTAATTGGGTACAGCTTCTTAACTTGTCTATAAAACATTCTATAATTGGTATAATTCATAAGAACAGAGATTAGGCTAGATCCACCTTCATACCTACATTCTTTCTATGTTATTTCAAGGTCCCAGGCCTTTACAGGCCTCTGCAGGCCTTTTCTAGGCCTTTGTTAAACTAATTAGGTCAAACCTAAGTTGTCCAAACTCCTGGTCAATAAAACGCCTCTCTACACTTAACAATGGGAATTTCCATAGAAGTTCAAAAGAACCATAGTACAAGAGTGTGTGAAGACATCAGTTCTGTCAGGGGCCCTGGAGGACCATGAGTACTTTTTTAGTGTTCTGTTGACAATTCAGAATGTTCTGACTTAATTCCACTTTGAAAGCCTGCAAAATAGACATATGTATTCTTTCCTGTTCCTCCAAGTTCCTGTTCCATTTCATATATTTCTCATGTGTCCAACATATTAAGAATGCCATCTATCTGACACGCTTTTCACATTTGCTTCAGGATGAGATTAGTTGTGTGCTAGCAGCATGTTTTTCTCTCAGCTCTAAGGGACTCCAAAGTGACTAATTCAGAACCTGGTATCTTCAGTGCAAAGAAATATCCACAGCATAGTTTATTCAGACAGATGACATCTATGGGACTCTAAGTACAATATGCTTATTTACAAGTACACACTTATTCTGAATGAAAAAGGATTATAGACTATGAAATGCAATCTCTTCCTTCTAGGATCTCAGTCCAAAATCACTGCCTGTTTACAGGAGGGAAACTCTGACTTGGGAATTTACCCTGGTCAGCAAAGATAACAAAAAACTATCAAACTTGTCCAGGTATCTTTTACAGGAAAGTAAACATCTTCTTTTGCAGCACTAGCTGGATGCTTTCTTGCATCGTAATAAATTATACAAGTCAGTTATTTTCCCTGACAAAAAATTCAGAGACACAGTAAATTAGCTGAGCTCTATGTTTGTTTGTCTGCACAGTGTTGAGCACCATCAGCACTCACTGATGAGTAACCTTTATGCAATACATCATTTCTGACTTAAAACAGCATGTTACAGTCATTTTTGAGGTAAATATGATAGAATACAACCTGACAATCTTTTCACTATTTTTCTGGTCCATATACATCTGTATAATGGATATCATTTAAGAGTCTGATCTGTGTAGAATATTTTATCTAGAGCTATAATGTATGGAGGGAAAATATTTTTCCCAGAATGGATTTGTAAAATGATCAAAAATAACAAACTCCATGGACTAAAGAGGCTTACCAAGAACAGACCTTGAAACTTGTTGTTTTAATATATCTTGATACTTAGGTTTTACCATTGCTATGTAAGGTATGCTACCATTTCACACAGCATCTCATATACTGGGAATTTTAAAACCAGACAATGACTGCTTTCTGATGAAACTGAGGTTTTCATGCCAAATTTCTTCTAAACATATTTCTTAATGTATTAATTAAAACTTGTTTGAGCTGTCTCCAGCAAACACATACTTGGATCAGCTAGCAAGGAATCAAACAACATGCACTAAAAATTTAGCAGATGCACTCCAAGTGCATCACACTCCCTGACCCCCTTGCCCAATTTTTGTTTTTTTGTCATTCTATTTAGTAATGAGGATTGGTTTCCAAGATTGCTCCCTTTTTGCTGGTAAGCACAGGAAGCAATCAGAACTGCTTGTAGAGAGCATGCTCCTTTTCAGACTGCTTTAGGTCCAGAGATCAAGGATTTATTTCACCCTGTGAAATATATATTTAAAAAAAACAATAAAATATATTTCATCTGTGCCAAACACAGGGTGCCTAGGGTTAGCCCAATTTTTATTTAAAATGGTAAAATGGTGTCAGTGATGCTATGCTGGCTTTCAGTATTTGAGGATCTGCCCTGCTCTGCTGCCACTGTTTGATCAGGAGGAATGATAAATGTGTACCCCTGTGAAATAAACTCAACCTGGTGATTAACCAGGTCTATCAGGAGGACCAGACTGACATTTTGCCATTTATTAGTTCCAGACATGGATCTATATTTGCCCTATGTAAGTATTGTGAAAGCATGATTTAACAGAACATTTTAATTACAATACAAGTCCAGACCACTAAGCTGATCTTCTTTTCTCTGACTGCCTCAGAAAGAAGCTGATCTGTGACTTCAGTCTCCCTCTGTGAGACACGGTAATATCCTCAGCACCTATTAGAAAATATTCACTCATCCAGGAAGAGCCTTCAAGTATGTTTCCTATGTTTTAAGAGAGGGCTGTACAGATAAGGTCTTTTTATTAATGTAAACAAGGGGTTGTTTCATAATACAGTTTTGGCAGTCTTTCAGGAATGCTGGCTTACAATGTCTTCAATATCTGCAGTCATGGAGGGAGAAGAGAAAACTTCCATGAAAAATCTTTCAGCTTGGGAAGAGCCACAGTAGCCGGCTAATATATTTTGTTGAGATGTCAGTGTTCAGACTCTCCTAGATAAGCACACAAGAAAGATGACTCAGGGGACAGAGTTAGTACTGTCCATGGCTCACTGTGTTGACACTGGTGTGTGAGTGAAGCACCAAGCAAATACAACCTCCTTGCATCACCTCGTACTGGACGTTTTCCTCCCTACTCCCTTCTCTCCCTCCCTCATTTCTTCACTTGCCTCTCCATGTTCCACTCAGAAAACTGGAAAAAGGCATGTGTAAGACCTGTGGCAGAGATTACAAGAAGTGAAGGAATCATAGCAGATGTTGAGCATTAGAGTACTATCTGTGGCTGTCTAATATCAGCTAAAATAGTCTCCTCCACAATTGCTCAGAAGGGTGGGATGTCACAATTACTTGAGGTCAAGCAGGCAGAAAGGAAGGAAAGCAGAAACTCTGGCTCAAGCCTAAGGATGTTTACAGGAGCCACAAAGATTGACCCATGCTATTAATTACTAGGCAGTCTTAACACAAATGCCAACTCACATTCTTTCTCTAATTACTTTCAGTGATGTATCGTGACATCTTGAAATCACCCTTGACTCTGTGAGCCAGATTCCAGAAATGTAGTGCAAACCACATTAGCAAATACAGGAAAAGTATAGACCCTCCTTATCAAGATTAAATTAAGCTGAAGTATTTCTCACCCTCCTCAGACAAGAGCTGAAAAGACCTGAGGCCACCAGCACATACTGAAATTCAAGCACCTCTCAAAGCTTGGCACATAAGCCTCAGCAGGTTATCATCAACATTTGAAAAGTGAACCAATGTAACTCAGTCCAGGCTTCACATCTGCTATTTTGTTTGTCAAATGTCCTCCAAGTCTGGCATTATTTACTTATCTGTATTCTCTATCAGCTGCAACTCCTGGGGGAAATTAGGGATTCTCCACTCCAAAATACGGTCACTGCTCAAAGTTTCTGCAGTAACAGTCAACTGAAAAGAACATATTTTGTGTCTGGCTATGCTGTGACAGATCAAATAGGAAAACATCTGTAAATTCCTTTACTATAAGAATGCATTTGATTCTCTTTTTTTGGGAAATTAACAACAAAACAGCATATAATTTTTAAATTATAATTGATAACATTTAAGGTATCTCACATAAAATATGGCAAAGATCGACAAAATCAGACTTTAGATAACTGAAAGATGATGAAGCTCACTCTTTTCTGCTCGAGATTTTTTAGTAATTTATTTTTCTAGTTCTTATTGGGTAAGATTTGATTAGGTGCTCTAGAGAGAGAAAAATGCTAGTCAGCTACTTTGCACTTGTAGTTCACAAAGCTGAAAAAAATGTGTTATGACTCCAAATGTACTATGCAGATGAAGATGAAAATGACTAGCCTGATTAAGCAACTTATGATTTATGCCATTGCATCATACAGCAGAGGATTTATCCAGAAACAATGGTGCACGCCTTGACCCACCAGGGATGCCACACCTGGGAACATTGCTGGTCATTCATACTGTCTCCTCAAAAGTCCAGACCTCATATTTCAGAGTTCAGAAAAAAAACAAACAAAACAAAAACCAAAAACCACCAAACTGTGATTGCTGACAGCCTGGTCATAGAGAAAATGGCTGTTCACAGGCTGTTCTGGGAAGATTGTGAGAAAGTCCAGAGAAAGAATTAAAACAATCTCTGCACCTGATGTTATGAGCATGCTAAGGCGTGAGATACGTGTTGATTGTCCTAAGATGTTTGCAAGAATATGTTATCCTTCTTGCACCAATGGGCTCAGGGGTGTCACTTGCTAAACCAATACGATTTTCCTGCATGAACTCATCTATAAAAGGGCGAGTTTTTTCTCAATAAACGCTTCATAGCCTTCTGATGTACTTGAAGTCAATTACTGCCGCCGTACCAGCTGTTTCTAACTCAATGGCAACACCAAACCAGATAAAAGAGAGCCATAACTATGATTTTATAAAGCATATTCTATAACTGCATTTTAAATAGATGTACAGCTCATAATGATATCAGTAGGAGAAGAGAGATCTTGAAATTCCATTGGCCAGAATTGCATTTAAGTTTCTCAGATTTCTACTTCATATCAGGTAGAGGATTTTGAAGAGCTGAAGCCAACAAACTAAAGTTGGAATGTCCTCTAAGATTACTGAATCCAACTGTTAATTCAGCACCACAACATCCCCAGGTGTCACATCCACATACCTTTTGAACACTTCTAGGGTTGGTGAGTCTGCCACTTCCCTTGGCAGCCTGCTGCATTACAAGAAGCATAGGCAAGGCCTTGGGTGGACTTTGGGCTTACCCATCTGGCTGAACATGGGCTGAATACTTTATAAGTCTCCACCTTATCACTGTGTCATCTCATCATCACAGTTGTTCTACTGTAAATACATGGAATTTTTAATTTCTTTTACCTCCTGAGGTTATATTTAATCATCATGTTTTCTTTGTCATTCTTCAAACAAATTGTACAGAATCAATTCCTTTTAGGTAAGACAAATATTCTTTTCTTTAATTATATTCTCTGATTTTTATTTTTAAAAAGAATCAATGTAAAGTGTGTAAGGAAATTGATGCGGTTACATGAAATATGTATATATATATACATATACCTTTTGTGTTGGCATTGCCATGTTTATAATGCTGAGAGGAAAATACTGCTGTAATATTATGAGCACAAAAGCTATAAGGCTCTTGCATATTTTCATATATATTGCATATTCAAGACCAGCAGCTACCAGTATCATCACAACCATCATGCAGTAGTCAGAGTCCATATCTTTCACTATAAGCTCTTAGTGTTGATTCTTATGATGCTAGGAAAAAGGGGGATGTGCTGTCTTGTAATGTGGGAGGGATAAAACTCAAGTGCTATAATTTTTTTTTCCTATATATTCCAAAACCACTTCATGCTTTGTAAAATCTACATGTAGGTTTGTTCAGAGGTTTTGGATTCAGATATTGGTATCATAAAGCCAATATTCTATTATTTCTAACTATTATGGTTCTTCTTATTGTAATATGTAGTAGTCAACTGCAGGTGGAGAACTGCATGCCAATTTTCTGTACAGGTGTGTACTCCTAGGCATCCCCTGCTTTTTTAAACAATCTGTTGATTCAACACAGTAACATCTCAGCTCATTTTGCATTATGTCTTAGAGTTTTGAAAAGGTCGCTTTTGACACATACTTCTTTAAACTAGATCCAAAAATGTCAGTGCTAGGCTTAAAACTATTGGCCTCTCATCAGAAAAGTATGCTTTATCACAGATTATAGGCATTATAAAATAAATTATGGAAAATACCTATGATATCATATTGTCTCTCCCCCTGAGCATAGGGTTGCTCTCTACAATGTATGTCAGCCAGCTTTATTCTTTCTAGTTTAAATGATTCTCAGGCTTTTGTTCAACTCTTTTACAGCCTAATTTATCTTACTATCATGACATCTATCCAGATGTTCAGCATACATTTTACTATGCTGCATTTCATCCTACTGTTTTGAACTGTTGTCCTCCATTCTAAGTAAAGAATCAGGATTTCTTTGTATTGTTTTCTTAGGAAGTGCAAAGAATTCTGGACTTAAGTAGACAGAAAATCTAAGTGGTCTCAAGTGCAAAGTGCATGCAACCGAAACTCTCTCAAACAATAAAGGTGCTCACCATAATACAAACATCTCCACCTCAGAACTATTCAGAGCAAGAAAAAAATTAATTCTTTTCTAATATTTTTTTTTCAAAATGAGCTTTCTCATTGTAGGTTTGGTTTGGTTTGGGTTGGGTTGGTTTTAACTGCAGTCTGCACACATCTTCCACTCAGATACAATAGGTACATTTGAATAGCAGTTGAATAGATACAGTTACTTCTACAAAAGTGTGTATATTGTGGAGTTTTCCTAATAATGTCTTTCTAATTGACTGTTTTAAAAGCACGTCTGTGCTAACACTCATGTTTGCACCATCATATACTTCACAGCATCCTGTCTCTGATCTTGGTCTCACACAGTCACTTGCCCTCCAAAGCATTTTCCTTCATGCACCCACATGTTCTTCAGAAAAAAATCTAGAAGGCACCCATTCTAATTAACAAGAAGTGTTGTCTAACTATTCTCCTTAGAAAGCAGGTGACCAGTGTTTAATGGGATGAGTTAAAATGTGGATCTAAATAAAATCTGTGCTTTTAATTGGCTCAATAAAATACTGGGTTCTAATCTGAAGGCTGTTTACAAATAGCATCAGCTAAAAAGAAGAAGGAAGACAATAGTTTTCAGCCAACTGCACCATCAGTACCTTTTTAAATAAGCATATTATGTATCACATCAGACATCAATGGTACATAGATATTAGGCTCACCACTATATATATGTGTGTAAATGTGTATGGGCGTGCTGTTTACAGATATTCCTACGTACTGATGTGTGGACTTGGCTGTTGTGTTGTTGTGTTTATGGGATGCTGAACACCCAAAACAGAGAAGTGCAGACAGGAACACCAAATAGTGGCATCTTTTGTACAAAGAGAAGAACCAACACTTGAGGAGTGCCGTGCCTCATGAAACAACAGCTATTCCTATCCCTGCCTCTATTACCCCTCTTGTCAGTCTGCCTTTATCTGGTTTGGCATTGTGCACATACACTTTCTATTATATAGTGTGCGGCCCTGTCACTCCTGGAGTGTATTTGCTCCAACTCTGATGACAACTCTTTGAAATACTGTCCTCCCTGCTCAAAGTCAAATGTTGTGGCAGATTGCAATAGAAATGGCCTTACTCTAAGCTAGTGTTTGCCAGTGTTTGCTAAGAATTTTAAACATGCTAAGCTTTCTAGCTTCTTTACAGTCTAAGTAAGAACTTCATTGTCTTTCCTCTCTTGAGCACCCTTTTACCACAAAAAAAGCAAACCTAAGATACTTCACAGCCTTTCTGGCATTACAAAAAATACTACTGGCAGGTATTCAGCAGAAGACTCCCTATAGCAACCTCCTCCCCAATTTTAAGTAGCTGCTGTACATACACTGGCTCAGCTCTTCATTGACAATGAAGTCCTTAGAAAATGCTCATAGAAATATCTTCATCCAATTTCCTCTGCTACATAGATATTTATTCCAGGAAACTTTTTCATTTCATTTCATTTCATTTCATTTCACAGTGCTCAGTTGCAAAGATCTGACAGAAAAAATGCATTTGTTTCCACTGGAAGAAATCACCGCTTTTCTTTCTTCACTGTGGCAGATATCCACCAAACTCAAAACATCTGCACTATCCACTGGCTTCAGTAACATCTACATAAAAGGAGCCAGAGACAGAACCTGAGAGAAATGAAGGTCCCTGAGTTCCACTGATAGAGCTCCTACACTTGAAAGCACCTGCTGCTCAAAGTTGCTGAGGAAGACACTATGGCAGATCCCTATTCGTCCTATAAACATTGGACATATTGTAGTATTTTTGAACATAAATGTCTCCAGTGCCTCTGTCATCATGTAGCCTTGATGTAGAGTTTTGATGAAGTGATTTCATGTAGCCCCACCTGGGCTGAATTATAAATTTGCGATTAATTATACAGCGATCAATACAGCCATGAAGTGGATTGGGGATGCTGCATAGCTGCTCTCCTTGCATGTGATATGAAGCAAGTGCCACTTAGAAGAAGCAGGGACAGTCTCCTGCCCCTCTCCCTGCCATCCACCAGCAAAACCTCATCTGGATTAAGAAAGTTCAGTAAAAGGGTGTCTGTTACCTGGCTTTATTTCATACAGATTTCTGTTTTATTTTCTGCGTCTGAGCCCTCTGCAATGTCTTTTTGGTGGATTTTTATTATCTGTCTTGGCTTCCCGTTAAAGACTGGTAAAGGCACTACAGTGTGTTTGTGTGAAAATGCAATGTGTTTGTGTGTGTCTGTGTCTGCATGTGGGTGGGTCTGCAAATCTCAGTAGACAAGGGACTGTAAACTATTTATTGTTCATCTTGTTTGAATGATCATCTACAGGCATTATGTGTAATAAAATTTACATACTAAAATTATTTCTGGAGATTGTAAAATTCCAGCCTTCATAAACTTAAATCCCTGCACAATCAGAATTGTCTGAAAAGATTCATGCATACGTACCTCTTCTGGTGGAAAAGAAAGAAGAAAAAAATCTCAAAAAAAGAGATAACTAATGGATATTACTTTATAGTAATAGAATAATAAAGATGAACTAGAATGCATAAAACTCATCTATAGAGACTCATGACATTTTCATGGTTTGCAGACACAACAATTTCATAATCATGCAGCTGCCAAGACAGTTGTGGATTATAACCAACCCCACAACTCATAGTAAACCAGCTGTGAAATAGAAAAAATTATTTGCAAAGGATTTTTTTTACTATTATTACTATATTACAACTTGAATATTAGCACAAACAAATCAAGCATGCTTTTTCACATACTTAAAAATGTCTTGGCCCATTCCATAACACTTTTTCTAAAAATTAATGTGCTTCTTATAATTACTTCTATGCAGCCTGATCTACACCCTGTAATGTTACAATGAATAGCTAGGACTTAGAGACTGCCAAAATGATTTCAGTTACTTTGGAAAAGAAAGAAGCTATATAACAGGTAAAAGTGTTATAACTTCAAATAATTCAAGAACAGAAACATGCTCAAGGAACTGCAAAATGCTTCTGTCTTCAATCTGTCACACAGCAAATCACAAAACCATTTTTAGAATTTTGTGCTTTTGTTTTCAAGGTTGTTCAAGTTGCAAAGTGCCCGAAAGGGATGAAGGGATGGGTCTGCAGGTTGTTAATTTTAAGGACTGAGGTTAGTGAAAAGTCAGCCACCACCACCCTTGAGCACTTCCCACTACACTTGCCTTCACCTGGCTGGGTGAGAGCTGGCTGCACCTGGCTGCTTCTCCCAGCAGTGAGGGCAGAGAACAGTGCAGAGACCCTGGATAGGATGGGGACATCCTCTCATCCCTATATCCCACCCACCATCCAGCAACAAGCAAAGCCAGCAGTCAGAGGAGTAAGCAAGAGCCCAAATCAAAAGGCATACAGTCTGATAGGAAAAAGAGAATTAATAATGGTATGGGAAATACTTGCTTCCCTGTATATTCTCTCTTGCTGTCCTGAGCTTGCTGTAGACACCTTGTCTAGGTAAAGAGCTTAGCAGGCATACAAACACAGGTGATTCCATAGCTCCTTCAGATAAAAATCACATTTCAGTACAACCCCAGGTTGACAAACAAGATGAGGGTACACCCAGAGGCATGAAAACTTGCTGGGAGCTGATGAGGAGCTTGCTGGGAGCCCTGGCCAGCTGAGGAGCTGTGCTGGCCTCAGGGTGCTGTACAGAAATGCAGCTGGTGCAGGCATAGACCCTCCCTGACACCAGATAGCTGCTGTTCTGCCTGCAGGCACCAATGTAGCTCAGCCAGGCTGGACATGCAATGTCCTTGCCACTGCTGACAACTTCTGCCATGAAAGCTGTCTTTTCAACCACCTGAGACAAAGCAACATCATTTTCCCACAAGCTATGTCTTCAAAGAAACTGTGCATGTTTTCTTAGCCTAACCAGACTGAAAAAAACATTTTCCTGTTTCTGAAAAACATCTGAAGTGGAGAAATTTTACCAGGAAGGCCTATGCTTCTCTAATCTATTGTGCCACAGAGAACCTGGCATGCATCACAGCACTGTGCTGCACCCCAGGCCAAGTGACACAGCATCCTGTGTGGGTGCTGCATCCTCCCCAGCTGCAGCACCTCCTCTTGTCCACTCTCATGTTCCTGTATTACATCTATGTGTGTAATCCATTAATTACTTCTGACCACTGTATATGGAGGTTTTTTTGCAACATTAGTAGCAGAAAAATTCCTCTTTGCAATTATTTTTTCTCTGCATGTATGTTGTATATAGTGGACAGACAGACCAAGCTGAGAAATATAACATTGCATGAGTACAATGCTAGGCTTACTTAAAAAATCAGGTTTACCTTTGGGTCAGAACACAAACCAAGGGAGTTTGTGCCTGTCCATCATATGCAAAATAAACACACACAAAGTATTCAAGTGATCCCGAAGAGTTTTCTGTTTCTTTTGCCAGTTAAAAGTATCCATATATTTTAAGGCCATGCTTTGACCCACTTAGGTGGTTGGGCAATCTCTGGAAAGGTCCCTCATAGTTCAAAAATTATTTCATATAAAAGCCACTTGTCAGCACCAAAATGTTTTCCAAATTTCTGCTGCACACTAGATACCACAGTGAGAAATGAGCAAACTTTACAACAGCCCTCCTTGAAGCATCCGCTAAAGTATTTAAAACTACATTGGTTCTTGTCCTGGTTTGAGATTGACTGACATTTTGTTGGGCAGGAAACAGCTACCCCCAGAAGTGAGGTGTGCCTGTGGATTTCCCATGAGCCCAGTGCAACACCAATTGTGGGCCAGATTTAAAGACAGACAGGGAAATGAGCCAATCAAAAGTCTCAGTAGGATATACATTTGGCACAGGACTGCCCGGGAAGGGCTCTCCTTCCTTCCAGCATTGAACAGGTCAGATGGGCTGTGCCCTCAGCCCAGTTTCCCCCCACCCCACAGCCACGGAGGCCTACAGGAGGGGGAGGCTGGGCTGGGCCATGCCAGGAGACCCTTCTGAGGGAGCTGTCCTGGCAGGTGGTGGGGAGGATGGAAAGGAANAAAGACAGGAAAGAATCCAAAGTGGGAAGGAAGAATGAAGGAGTGGGCCAGGTTTGGCATGGACTTCTCTTGCAAAGCCATAGAGAATAGACTGGATGCTTCTATAATATGTAGAATGCTTTTTAGGGGGATGTCCTAGTCCTGTGAGGGATGCTAATGAAGCACTGAATTTTGTTGTCCTTGGCCCCAGGGACGACCAGAGATGGGGAGTGCTAATGAAGCACTGATTGTTGACCTCCTCAGCCCCAGGGACAACCAGAGATGGGGAGTGCTGAAGCACTGATTTAATGATATCCCTGGCCCCAGGGATGAGAGATAACTGTTCCTTGGGATGAAGATGGAGCTGATGAAGAGACTTTTTGTTTTGGACTAGGGAAAAGACATTCTTAAACTGCACCCTAAAAGCTAATACAGCCCATGGGCAGTTGTGAGAGGACTGAACCATGGAGGGGCGATGTTTCGCAATGGCAAATCCGTGGGCAAGCCATTTGTGAACTGTGTGGCCACAAGAGGACTGGTATTCTTGTGGGGAACCTATGGCAGAAGCAGGAGGGACTCTACTCTTCCTGTTGGGTTGGGGAAATGATTGTTCGAGGGGAGGGGTGGATTGACTGAAAATCCTAGTTTTTTTCTTTTCATGTGGTCAGTCAGAGAGTGAACAGTTGGTGGGGGGAGGATGTATGTTTTGAAAGTTTCCTTCTGGTTTCTGTTTTTTTCTTTCTTTTTGGTGTTAGTTAATAAACTTTGTTCTCTATACTTTAGGTTTGGGTGGTTGTGCTCCTTTTTTGGTCCTATCTCACAGCAGAAATTGAGAAAAATATTTTTTCATGGGTGCACTGGCCCTTAGCTTGTGTCAAACCATGATAGTTCTGTATACAAACCTTTTTCTATTAATAACCAATGAATACTATTACAGTATTATTATTTCCAGTAAACTGGAACAGCAGAGCCTGTGCAAGCAAACTGCAGCAAAACAGAGTAGTCTCTCAATTTAGTATTTAACTAGTAAGGCCACCTTGGTCCCACAGCCAGGATATCAAGTGAACAAGCATGGCCTGTCATGGCCATTTGGAAGCCCTTTGGTAGTCCCAGAACTGCTAGCCAGTTGTGTGACCCTGCTATGGCCTTCCAAGTGACCTCTATATTTGAGACATCCTCTCAAAATATACCTCTCTTTGTACTTGACCTTGGCCACATTTCCTAACCTTTGTATGTTCTTCTCTAGGTAGAATGGAAAATCTTAGGACCTCAAGAGTGTGAGGCTGGGTTTCAGTCCTGCATAACACCACAAGAGCACAATGCCTGCTTCAGCCTCCCAGTACCACCATAATTTCATCATAACTATAGAAGTAATTGTGCAGGTGAAGGGGGTGTCCATAAAGAGGTCTTTAAGAACTATCACAGCTACATCAAAGCAATAATAAATGCTGCTGCAATTAGAGTCCTGATGGGTTGCAAATCTGATGCCCCTTGTGCTGTGGTCACAGTGCGAGTCTTCTAACAGATCAGGTTATTTAGCCCAGTGTGCCTGGCTTTCTCCTGAATCTGTCTTTGCCTATAGAACTGCTTAACTTCAACTCAGTTGACAGTGAGTGCACTACATACAGTGAGATACCAGTTAAATGTTTGTGGTTTTGTTTGAGTTTCATCAGCACATTTAAATTGTCACTTCTGTGTAAGTACAACGCCAAATCACGGACTTGCACGTTCCATTACTGCTAATGCTCTTGTCACCTTGCAAACCTGAAGTAAAGCTCATAATCTTGGGTAAGATATCAATAGGAGTCCCAGGTATGCAGGGAATGCAGGAATAAATCCTTTGTGTCATAATTACACTTGTTACAGACACCTTTTTTGTGTTTGTTTCTCATATCTGGGGCTCTGGCATACTTTGGCAGTAAAATGTGAAATATTGCAAATCAAAGACTTTAATGGGCATGTACCTTTAATTATCCCAAACACAAGGACGTAAAAGCACATTAAGCTTTTCCTTAATTTTACCAGTGCAAATCTACTATCACAAAGGTTTTCAGCAAGGCTCTCCAAGTTTACCATTCATAGATGATTAGTCATGCTCTATACTGTTATTTGATATCTGGAATGGGACTTTAATAATTTGCAGGCATTCTTAATGCACTGTATAAGGTCAGAGATTACTGCTTTCCCATAAATGAACTTTTCTTCCTCCATTTAAAAGGATTTAATGGAAAGTAATATAAATGTTTTTACTCAAGAGCTGCTCCTGCCAGTTCATGGAGCCAAGTGCTGATCCCAGACCACCAACTTCTGGAACCCTGCAGAATCACAGCACTGCCTTGGAGACTCCACTCTACAGAAGTCTGAAAAGGAGGTCAGAAAAAATGTCATTCACTGCACAATTTTCCTGCAGGTAGCCAGACAACTGCTGGTGAGTGCCATTCAAACACTGGTTACCTGGCTAGGAGGACTTTTGATCTGACCTGGAACAGACACTTGGTTTTGTTCCTTATGTTATCTTGTATAATAAATGATAACAGAATTTCTTAAAAGTAAATATAATAGTGAGATTTTGCACAGAAATTTCTCTTTACTAGTGTAACACCACCAAAGTGTCATGCCCCATCTCCACCTCCCTGGTCTCACAGACAGGATGTGTACCTAGGACAGACGTACCAGCACTGTGACTACTCTGACTCAGCAGGTCTCCATTCCCACCCCATCTGCTCCTCCACGGGCATGTCTGGCTCAAGCACTCTTGACAGGCTCATCAAACCAGCCTTACACCATGCCAGAAGTACTGAACGCACCTTTATATCTGGAATATCATGAGGAAATTTTTGGAGGGTAACAAGAGAAAACTAGAGCATTTTTAGGATGACAAGCTCATTGAGAGACTCTCCATGCCTTCTGAAGTGGGCAAAACAATTACTCTTAGAAAAAAAGATGTAATGTGGTTTAGTTAATTGTAATCAGACTACGCTTTGAGAAAACAAAACCCATAATCCTAGTAACTGTTTAACAGTCTTTTAAAGTCCTTTAACAGTCTTGAAAGTCCTAACAGAGGACTTTCAAATGTATTGGCTACTTAGTAAATTTCTTTCACAGTATGCTACTGATATCCCAGTAAGTCATACCATAAGAGATGCTCTGATCTCATTGACATCAAGGGCAAAAAGTCATATTGACTGGCCTTAAAAAACAGGGAGCAAAGTAGAGTAGATGTAGAGTAGGTCCTCACTCTGTCTTACATTCCACGTGGGTATGTCTAAGATACAGCTGTGACTTTATTCTCCTTTCTCTAATCACTGTTTATCTGCTGACATTTCAAGGGAGGTTTTGTTTACTTAGAGCATCCTAGATCAATTCCCACCAGCAAACACAGCTGGCTCCTTCTGCCTGGTTAGTGGCCTGATTTCTCAGCCCATCTGAGCTTGGTGCTAACCTTCCAGACAGAAGCCAATGGAGCTCAAAATCGTATGAGGAGTTAGTATTGTACTTTAAATAGTACATAGCATTGTATTTTAAAAGCTTAACAACCAAATTGTTACTAGTGGATTTCAAATAGAAACTGGAAATGAAGGTTGATGGTATTCCACTATTAATTTGGCTTCTGTTCTCTGTATTGCATGCTTACCAAGCAATACTGAGCAATACTGTGACACACCCGTGAAGAAAGCAGGGAAGCACAATTTACAGCTGGAGCTGCTGCCTCTGCAGTGCTGGCTGGCTGGCAGAGGTCCTTACAGATGGGGGCACTGCTGCTCCAGGCACTTTGCAAGGAGAGAGGGTCATCCTTCCTCCAAAGCATTGGCTTTATCATTACATCAAATGGAGGCAAAACCCTTGCTCACTTGCCAGTGTCCTCCAAAGGGGCAAGAGAAGAGAAGATCTGCAAGCTGAGTCTCTGCTCGTGATGGCAATGTGGCACAGAGCAGGAGCTGTCAGCTGCAAGTACCCATGAGCCCTCAGCCTCTGCAATGTCAGTTTTCAGCCCTGCTCTGCACCCCAGTAAATAACATTTACATAGCACTTGAATATATGCTTCACCCACTCTCTGTGGTTTCACCACAGCTTTTGCATTCACCTAATGAACAACAATTAGAAGGAGAGTTAACCACCCTACAGACAGCAAAACGTGGATGCAAATGGGGGCAAACAAACATGCAAAAAGAATACCTGTTTTTCCGATACTCTCTCTTCATAATTTTTTGGATCACTAAAAAACTTTCCAAAAAACTGAACTACTTCTGACAGAATAAAAAGTCAGGAATACTTTGCTTAAATTAAAAAACAGTGTAAATTAACAATATCAAAGCTACAATCTTTCTGCTGCCTATACAAGCCTCTAACTCTTTTGTGGCTTTGTTATCCTGAGCCAGAGTTGCTTGCACAGGCACTGCACACAGGAGGCCATGAGGAATTTTCTTCTAAAGAAACAATACAGAAAGTCAATGACTCAAGCCCACCTCCCAAATCTCAGCTTTTTTTGGCAGCCATCTAACCTGAGGCAGCAGAGGCACAGATCTTTCTTCACCTGGTGCTCAGATCTACATGGGGAAAGGTGTTTTGCTAAAGCATTGGCCTTACTTCCCTTCTGATGGATGTAGAGGGGAAAAGATGGCAGCTCTCAAATACGAGACACCAGGGTTTTCAATGCATGACACCAGTCTCAGAGGAGGTGCCTGGCTGTCATGTAGCTGAAGGCAAGCTAAGCCCCAGGCAAATATACGCAAGGAATATTGTGCCACACATGGGACACAGAAGGAATCAGCTGCCACATGTTTCTCCCCCAAATTCCCAGCTGCATAACCACAGTGCACCTTATTCCAAGGCTAATGTACTGCAGGAGTGAAACTTAACCACCAATCTCCAAAGCCCACCATCTTCATTTTAGGAGCAGAATGAAAGGATAGGGACCCAGTAACAGCAAATGGGCAGGCAAAACTGAGTATTTAATTGACTGAATGAGATAGAGGAGGGTGGGGAATCCAGCAGCAGTGCTCAGGGTCAGAAATCCTGTGTGCACAGAGGACACAGGGCCTCTTGTCACATGCAGAAAGCAAAGGTCATTTTTGTGGTCTTTCAAAGATCACTGGGGTGACAATTTGCAGGACAAAATTTCTGACCAGAGACATGTCTCCAGTACCTCCTCCATGAAGTTAGCAGCCATGGCAGCTGTTGGAACACAGTCAGTGTATTAGACTAGACTAGACTTCACCTGCCACCCCTGGAGCCACCCTCCCACCAAGGAGATGCCAGTTAGGAGCTGGCCATCTGCATGAGTAACACTCTGCTCCCAGATTGCACAGACAGCACTTGCCGCACGGTGAGTCCCTCCTCAGAATAACAAGGTTGACAGGAGACAAGGCAAACCACAAAACAATCAGCAACAGAGAAAAGAGAAACAGCCTGTCTCTGGAACCTCTGTCCTACCACATGCCTCTTCACAGTTAATCAAATCAGCAGATCACACTGCCACATTCTGGAGAGTATCAGCTCTGGTGTTTAATCTCAAGCTGTTGAGTCTGTGTTGCTTCCTGGACCATGTGATCATTTCCCGAACACATAGTTTGCATTTATGTTCAGAAGCAGGTGCTTGGGATGTGAATGAGCTTCAGATACAACTCATGTTGTATCCAAATGTAGGATATGTCTCTAGGATGTGCTGTAGTCACAGGAATTGGTCAAAACACCAGAACAGAATAAATACAGTAAATAAAGTGTAGGGGCTTCTTAGGCTGAACAAACATAGGCATAGCATTAGTGTAGGTTCTGCCTGTATTTTTGGACCCAAAGTATCTTGTCCTTCCTAAGTTTCATGTATTACTTTGCCTTACTTAGAAGTAGTGATGTGTCTCTTTCAGTGCACCAGTGCTGAGTAAACATATTTATACCCTCCCATTCACCAGCCAGTGCTGGTATCTAGTGTTCAAGGTAAATTCCAAGTCCGTACGTTTATTATTATTTCTTTCATGGAAATAACACAGCAAAAGCAAAGCTCACCAGGGTCCCCTCCTCTTAAAGTACAAGGTCTGAGTTCTCAGCTTAGGAAGGCAGAGGCCTGATCAAAAACAGTGTGTAGACAGTTTGGCAGATACTGGGTTTGAAGTTATGGACCTTGGGTTTGACATCCCCTGTTGCCGTGGTCTGATCTAAGCCAGCAGCTCAGCCCCATGCAGCGCACAGTGGGATGGGGGAGAGAATTGGAGCAGTAAAAGTGAATTAAGTCATGGGTTGAGTTAGAGACAGTTTAATGGGGAAAGCAAAAGCACAAGCAAAGCAAAACAAGGGATTTATTCACCACTTTCCATGAGCAGACACATGTTCAGCCACCCCAAGGACATCAGGGCTCCAACACACACAACTGTGACTTGGGAACACAAACGCCATCACTCTCAACATCCTCTTCTTCCTCCTTCTTCCTCCAGTTTTATATGCTGACAATGCCACCATATGGAATGAGATACCCCTGTAGTCACGTGTGGGCAGCTGCCCTGGCTGAGTCCTCTCCCAACTCCTTGTGACCCCTGCCAGCCTCCTCACTGGTGGGGTGAGGAGAGGGCCTTGACACTGTGTGAGCACCGCCCAGCAGTAACTAAAACATCTCTGTGTTATCAACACAGCTGTTTCCAGCCTAAATCCAAATTACACCTCCACAACAGCTACTGTGAAGAAAATAAATTCAACCCCAGCCAAAACCGGCACTATTCACCGTGTATCTGTTGCAGTGTGCTGTTGTAGCTAACACTGTCCACTTCAGCCGCAGTAGTTTGCTGTCAGTTATTGTCCTTTCATAACTGCAACTGGGTAGTACCAAACTGAGGTAGGAAGGCCCTGTGCTCTCTGCGCTGGTACTCACTCAGGTGGTGTGTGAGTGCACCACTTCACTGGGCGTGCTCAGGCACGGGCGGCGCGGGCAGCTTGGCCGCAGGGTTGCGGTTAGTGCGGGGCACGGCGGCCGGGCAGCGCCCCGCAGCGACGCCGCCGGACCCGCCGGAGCTCTGCACATGCTCCGTGTGTCAGCCGGCGCCGCTCGCACTGCCCTCGCTGGGCTGCGAGACCTGCGGCATCTCGGAGCTGCTCGCAGGTTTTTCACTCGCTAAAGACATGGCATTTTTCAGAATCTCAGATAAGCTTCCAGGGCATCCTTTTAAGAGAGCCCGTAATAGAATATAATGTTTCCATCAGGCTCTTACCTTGGCAACAACCTGCAGCCGTAAAGTGAGTTTAATTCTTTGATAGGAGCACTGGTGACAGCTGTCATTTCACTGTGTACTGCAATATACGAGATTCTACTCTGAAAACCCTGGAGGTGGCATTTGTCTGGTCTGGTTGTAAATAATGAGCTAGATCACAATGGATTTCAGGTCCACATCCGCGTTTGACCAGCAGAAAGGTAAGTCACGTGCTACTAATTTCAAAATCCTCTGGTCCTCCAATGCGTCCCATGCAAATGTACTGAGATTACTTGACAGAATCAATAACATGAATTTTTGGGAAAGATTAGGTTTATTTTGCTTTCAAGTAAAGGAATTTCTTCCATCAGTTTTAGACTGGATGGGTATTTAGATTGGAAATTTAGTGATTTCTAAAAATTAATTTTTAGCAGAACAGCAGCAGCATCTGGCTACTCTGGTGTTAGCACTGAGACATGTATATATATTTTTATATTGTGTATCGGTCTTCTTGTGGTAATAGATAGTAAAAACAGTTGCAGTACTAGCAAAGAGAGCAGTTTAAAATGGAGTAAAAACATTAAGAATTTCCTAAGTCAACACTAAGTTTTCCTCAGTCTACACTAAAAGGACTAGAACCTGACAAGTGAAATACTTTGCTTTAGGAAATTTGTCTGTATGGGTGAGTATTGGCATAATTGCAAATTTAAGATATCACTAAAATCCCTAACATGAAGATTTTGTACATTGTAAGGTTGCTGTGGAAATACAGATGTCTCTTTCTTGTCTATTTTGAAGTTAAATGTTGTATTTAGTGTCTTTATTTGCCAATATAAGCTTTTATGTCTTATGGCTTAATCCACTACAAGTGTAGTGGCATTCCTTTTATGTTCCTAAAGCAGGACACTGACATTGCTTGATTATGCCTGTTGCAAAAAATTTCTCCTTTAAGTTGGCTTACCAAAAAATATGTGTGCAGTGACCACAGTTTCCAGTGCAGACCTGCAAAATATCTGAGCTGACATGGCCATGCAGACCCCACATCAAAGGGGCTGACAGTGGAACAAAAATGAAAGCAGGAGGAAGACAAGGCACTGCCCTTTGGGAGCTGAGTGCTGCAGGTTGTACTTTTATGCTTGCCTACACTTCTTCGGTGAACCCAAAGTGATTATAGTCCGTATAAAATGGTGCGTTCATGGCTGCCTTTCAGCCACAGTAGCACTCAAAGCTTGAGCAAATCTTGGGAGTACTGTTCTACATCAACCCAGCTGGGACCCCCATGTAGTGGGGGATGAGTGGGAAATAGAACTGAACTACAAGAGAGAAAAAAACCTGCTACCAACAAGTATAAAGGAGAAAGGGAAGTGCAATGGTAGAAGGGGGATCTAGGATCTGTACTGCAGGAGAAGAGATAGGTATTCCTAAATCATGTGTAAGTGACATAAGGATCATTTTTCCCTGCAGGACAAAGGTGTGGAGCTGACTGAGCTTCTGCAGCTCCAAAAGCCATTCCAACCTCTGCTTCTGTAGCACCATGAGTGTGCTCTGTGCGACATGCCAACCCAGCAGGGCTCAGAGTGGGGATGCAGAGGTAAAACCTTGCATGCTCAGTGCCATCGGGGTGGCTACCAGGGAGCCAGTGGAAGAGGTGCCAGGAATGAGGCTGGAATATCACCAGGATTGGGGAAGGCAAAGTGTTCAGATGGGTTGGGGGCAGAAAGCTATGCAGGAGACCACGGACCCAAACCAGTTTATCCAGATAGAAGGGATAGAGTTAGGAGGCAACATTTGCCTTTACCTCCCCTTACTCCTAATCTGCACCCCACCTTCTGCCGGGCCACTCTCCACACAGAACCATCCTAATTTCTGTCCAGCATCACCTGCAGTCTGTGACTACTCTCCATCTACATCAGCTGCCCTGCCAGAAGGTCCCTTCACTATACATTTATCATCTCTGCTTCACCAGCAGTGCAAGAATGCTTGCTCGTTAGATGATTTGTGATTTACTGTGTGCTTTTCCTGCTAGTTGCATGGGAGGTGGATGGGGAGCACAAAACACACAGTAATTGGATATTGAGCTCGTTGGTTACCATACTCTATTCAAAATTTACAGTGTATAGTGGATTTTATTTAAATACCAACTTAATGTGTTGGCACATTATTATTGATTTAAACAGGCATAACTTTTTTAACAAGGAGAAGGGAAATGTCTTTCATTGCAGCAATTTATAACAATGGGAGAATACAAACTGTCTTTCAAATGCACTAAATTTCTGTGTTAGTCCAAAAACTTATTCAGCTCTCCCCACAAATCCTTTTTATTCTCCATCCCACACTTCAGAAGACTCTCCCAACTATAAATAAAAATAAATCCCCAGTATTCCAAGCTTGAAAATCATACTGTCTCTTTGCAACACATCTTATGGTACTGCTCAATAATATCTTATCATACTTAAAATAGTAACAGGAATGTGGGACTTAGAGAAGGCAAGCAGCACCAGAAACCCCTTCCCTCCTAATATTGCTCAGTGCCATTTAAATAAATGTGTGCTGTTCCTGATTTCAAATGTTTACTAAGTAAACAGGGAAACCAGACAAAGGTGCATGCACAGAGAGCGATTTTTACTTAGTTACATTTTCATTAAAAATGCAATAGTAGAAAGTAAGTTACAATGTTAAAAAACTGCACTTCCCACTGACCCTTGATACTGACATGCTGAAAGGAAATAAACTACCCAGTATTGTGTCCTGACAACAAAGTGTAGGAAATGCTATATGACCTTTTTGGCTAATGGTGGGGACAAGAGGGATTATGAGCGAGAGAGTAGTAAATTACATGAATAAATATTTATTCTTTACAATGAACTTGAATTATCCTATTATTCTGCCTCTAGTTTTTAATGTCTTGTGGTTTAGCAAGTCCAAAATCAACCATTGTCAAGAGCATGTACACCAAACTCCAGCAAATTTATTTAGAACTTAAAAATCCAATGCGCTAGAAAGCACGCACTTATGTACACCTAATGTGCACTTTGTAAAACAACACATCAGTCAGCATCACAAATCATGTAAAACATATTCTTCATAGTACAGTCAGAGAATTAATGTAATGAGAATCATAATTTCATTGCTCTGAATCCTGTGATCATTCTGTATCTCTTTTTACACACCTCCTTTTCTGACCAAAAGAAAACTGCTTTGCCTTGAAGAAATTGTACATTCTTAAAACACTGCAGCTTATTTCAGATAGATTGGTGTTTAACTTTGATTGTTTCTGAAGATTTTAGCACCACCCTGTATGTTAGTCTTTTCTTCCAGACCTTTCTATACCACTACTGTCAGCCTGCAGTTTCTCCCCTGCCTTTCTCTATACACAAGTACTTAAATGGATCTTCTGCCTTTCTGAATCTGACTGCTTCCTTTCACCAGTATCACAGCAGTTCTCTAAAATGTAAAATGTATTTGAAATGGGACCAGTACTTACTGGCATTTTTAGAACTCCATAATAATAATGGAGTAACTGTAACACATTAGAAGGTGAAGAGTCAGGCATTTGTTTATTTACAATCCCTTTCTGCCACATGGTGCTTGTGCTCTAGCCACACTCAAGCCTCCAGGAGGGTAAGCTCACAAATTGGGGGACACAAGCACTCCATACTTCACTGTTGCCTTCTGCAAAATGCCCACTCTCTTTGCCTTCTGCCCAGGAAGGTGTCTTCAAAAATAAGTGTCCTACTAGATTTGTGCCCATACTTCTCCATTCCTTGACAGGTAAGCTGGAGGAAGATGAAGTAGTCATGTAGTTCACCAGGAGCCAAGTGCATCCAGCACAAATGACATCCAAGCTCTCCCAGCATTTTCTGCTCTCTGTCTTGTAAAGCATCAGAAGACCACTTACCTCTCTTCCTTCTCACTCCCCATCCACAACTATACAAGTCAAGACACCCCACTTGAAGTTGTGTCACCCTATGGAAATGAAATTCATGTCAGTCATCTTTATTCAGATCCCAACATGAGCACTCATCCTTTCCTCTGGGCATAGGCTCCCAGGCAGGAGGACAGCCTGCTCCACCTGCCTCTCCTTGCTCTGACAGCCAGGACTCGTGATGGGGAAATGTGAATCTCTGTGGCTTCATGCCACCATCCTTTAACAGGAATGGAACCTGTGTTCTACAAGAAGAGGCAGGGGCAAAACTTCATTCATTTTTCCATCCATCCATCCATCCATCCATCCATCCATCCATCCATCCATCCATCCATCCATCCATCCATCCATCCATCCATCCTTTTACTTCCCCTCCTCATACAAAAGGATAATAGCTCTAGGAAAAGCAGACAGCCCAGCAGAAGCAAAGGGGAAGTGAATTGGTTTTACCTGGAGAAAAAAGAGCAGAGATATTTGGAGGCCTACATGAAGGATTGCACCCTTGTCCTCATCTTCCTGCCATAGTACCCTCCAGGTAAGCAGCTGCTCTGTTCAAGAGATGGAGATTTCCCTTTTGTGGCTAGATTTCTCTGCTCCTGACTCACAACAGGAATACTTAACAGTACCTACAAGGCAAAAAAGAGATTACAAAGTTTACATATGTAATGCATCAAAGGAGGTGAGGGCCCCTTTGATTCACTCTCTGTTGTGGTGAACTAGGGCTTTCGAAATATAGCCCCCGAGATTTATAGGGTCAGGTACAACTCTCTGCCTCAGTTCATCTAGCAGTTTCTTTCCCAGTGCCAGCAGCACCTTTTCTGTACCATACCCACACAGTACCTGCACAGCTGTACACAGCAGCAGCCATGAGAGGAACCATGTCAGTGCTCAGAGCTGGACACCTTCAGAGGCTGGACAGGAGGAGCAACACAAGCTATCAACTTCTCAGACCTGAGCTTGTCATTAACATGTTTTTACAGAGTGTACCAATTGTGAGAGGCATCTTCAGGTCTGTCATAATAAGGAAGTATTACTAACTGGACTGGTGGTAAAGTCACTTCTTTTTCTTCATGTACTAGTCACTGATGATGACTCCTCAGCAGCAATGACTCCTCATCTCTCTGGATCTCCCAGGCCCACAGGACAAAGCTTCTGAGCCAAATGAACGGTTGCCTCAGCAACAGACCCCTCAGCAGAATAAAAATCAAGTTTAAAAAGTTTTTTTATTCACAAACTTTATGAAGTGTGTAGTTTAAAATACAGTTAGAAGAAAGAAAATAAATTAGATTCTCTTTAGTTGAGGAGAAATTTAGAGGGAATCTGTGGCAAAGGCAGATAACATCAACTTTTTAATTTTCTGAAGCCCACAGAGTTCCACTTTTGACAGACTAACCTATTCCAGGGTAAGAGCAGATGGTGTTTCCATGGCAGCCAAATTTTGAAGTCCAGAGTGCTGATTGTCCCCCAGTGAGAGGTCACATGGAGAATTAGGCTAGGCTGTGAAGCATAGCATAGAGCTCATGCAAGTTCATCTGAGACAACATCTGATCACAAAATGAGTAGTGTGGCTAATACTTTACAATAATATTTAAAGATCTTTTTGCATTCAAAAATATAATAACAGTTTTTAAAGTATCATTTCTACCAATGTGTTATAACTAATGTAATATTCGATTATGATAAAAGATGTAAAATAACTTTTCAATGCTCTTTAAACTATCTCCCTTTTTTCTGCACAGTTATGCTATCTCCAGAAGTTTGACAGTACAGATAAGTCACCAGTCACTTAATCTGTCTTTCCTTTGACCAACTCTCTAGTGTGATTTAGGCATTTTCTCCAGCTAACAAGGTAGTGCAGTGGCTGGACACATAATATGTTGTATAGCTCTGACCCTATCCTGGTTTAGCCTGGAATAAAGTTAATTTTCCTCTTAGCAGCCAATACGGTGTTGTATTTTGTATTTAGTATGAGACTAATATTGAAAACACAGTGCTGTTTTAGTCGTTCCTAGTTAGTGCTTACCCTAAATCCAGGACATTTCAGTGTCCTGTGCTCTGCAGTGACCAGGTACACAAGAACCTGGGGGAGCATGGCCAGGAGACCTGGCCCAACCTGGCCAAAAGAATGTTCCATACACAGACCAACATGGCCAGGATGTGAACTGGGGGGAGCTGCAGCATGACAAGGCTGAGCATTAGTCAGCAGATGCTGAGCAACTGTACTGTGCATCACTTGCCTTTCCTAGGTTTCATTCATCTCTTTCTCTTATTTTATTACAATTATAATAATGCTGTTGTTGTTCTGGTGGTGGTGGTGATAATGATGTGTTATTTCAATTATTAAACTGTTCTTATCTTAACCCACCAATGTTACCATTTTCTGATTCTCCTTCCCATCCCACAGAGGTCAGAGCAGTGACTGAACATTGGGGGCATCTGGGGTTAAACCCCAACAGACCCTCAGCCATTGTGAACAGTACAGCTCACTGCAGCTGTACTTCTTTTTGAGTTAATAGGGATCAAAAACATGAGACTGTTTCTGACCAACAATACATACATTTCACCATTACATCAGATTTGACCCCACACCAAAAAATCTACTCTTTTGATTCCTAGAGTTAAAAGGTTAATAGTCCACTTGAAGCCAGAGGAGGTATAGGCTTGTGGAACATGGGATGACAAGTCTGAAAGGACGTGAAAAGTGAAGAAGCAAAGAGAATCATTGCTATTATTTCTTTAGAAAGAAAAGTCTGAGGAATGTTCCAGAACAGGTCCTGCAAGGCATCTGCTTTAAATAATAATTCACACTGTAGCTGCCAAACAAAATAAACCTCTCCTGGGTTCCAAGCGGTAGTCCACTTTTCCTTTTTGCAGGAAGTATCAACACAAACCATTGCTGCCAGAAGTTTACTCTCCCAAGAAGAGAATCCCCTTGGACATTGCAGGAAGTAAAAAAGCTTCAGTCTTCTGACTGGTGCAAGGATAAAACTGAAGTTAAAAACATCTGAGTCCTGATTTCATCCTATTTCATAAAAGTGCAGCCAGAAATATTCTGAGCTAGTTCAGTTATTACATTCTTTCTCAAGTCATGTTACTTTAGTATGATTTCTTACTAGTGGAAACTGTCTAGAATTTTTTCTTAAGTCCTTTCAGTGTTTGAAAGTTTTTGGAAGAAGTTATGATGAAAAGCAAGTTTCAGATGACTAACAAAAACCACTGTGCTGTTCAGATACACTTTGTCTCACCCCAAGTTATGTAGTCATTTAAACTCAGTAAGACAAATGTCATTATTTTCACTGTTTATCATTTGTAATTGCTCTCTGTTTACTCAAGGATATGCTCCTTTTCTGCAGCTGATGCAGCAGAAGAGATCGACTTGGCTGTGGTTTACCAAGCAGCAGCTAATGGCGATGTGAACACCCTGACTGCAGTGATCCGAGAGGATCCTTCCACCCTGGAGTCTTGTGACAGAGAGGGTAAATGAAGGCTGAGCTTGTTCTCAGGAGATCTGTTGCTTCAGCTTGCAAATTGAAGTTTCCATTTTTCAATTCTGATTTTTGTGTTCAGCAAATTATATTTAGTAGCAGAATATGGGAAATCTGAGTTATTCTTTGGAATATCCACTTCCCCTTGTAAGATATTTTATATGATCATAAATAAGGTGTTTTGCTATAATTAGACAGTACTTTACCATTTATTTAGTTTATCTTATTTGGGGGGATGCTGAGAAACTGTTGACATTTCAGGGGAGAAAAAAATAACATTTTTACCAATGCCAAATTACATACATTCTGCACATCTCTAAAGCAGAGGTTATAGTATGTGTACTGTTGCAGTTTGAATGGTTTTGTCAAGTAATTTTTTGCCAAAGGATTGGTTATACATTGTGCAATTATCAAAATTATCTGTTTTATCTGTCAGGCTGTGTTCAAGTCACTATTAAATGTTAGTACAAATTATTGTACACTGGCTGGGTTTTATATGCATCTATTTCCTGAGGGAGTAAGCACCACAGACCTTTGGAAGCTTGTTGTCAAGGACAACTTTTTTTATCAGAAGTATTTTTTTAACTGCAGCTTCATACAAGGGGTCCATATGAACACTGTATTTTCTAATCTTTAACAGCTTTTACCAAGCTAGCAGTTTTTCTTATACTTTAAAACAGGCATTCTAACTATCTTTAAACATCTACTGATTGGTAGGGAAAATTAAGTCGAGACAAAATGGTCCCTGTCTGCTCGTTAATGGGAGAAAGACTAGATGTGAGTGGTGGGTGAGCTAGGTGGAGATGGACTGGCCAGGTGTAGTTCAGCTCCAGAACTAACTTGTTGCCTAGGTTGTCCACGCAAATATAACTTAAGATCAGTTTTCCAGCACAAAACATACAGCTCATATCCTGCACATTTGTCAGGCTCTGCATGACCTCAGGTTGAGTAGCACATTTCCTCAGCAATCTCATTGAGTTCAGTAAGAATAATTATTCTTCAATTATATATGAAGTTTCTAATAGTCTTATAATTTCTAATACTCGTGTTTGTTCCCAGCCTAGTAATTTGAAATTGCTTTGTCAGATTCTACAGGAAAATCTCTTGCTGGTTTTCAACAGTTAACAGAATGGAAGGAAGAGGAAGCAATTAAATAATACATTACTTCACAAAGAAATCTGAGTATTAGGTTTAAATGTAGATTTCAGGAGTTTTACAAAACAGAAAATTTTTGCAGGATATTAGAAAAGATCTTATAAAAACAGGAAATAAAATATCCTAGAGCAAATCCAGACTTCAAATTAAGTTGTTCTCTGCATAAAGGGCCAACTCATACTTTTATACCTTTGCAAAGACACAGCTTGTTTTTGTAAGTCTTTTGAATACACAGACAGAATGAAGCTGAGGTTTGAGAAATTTAGACAAACACCATCTAGCTACTAGTCATTTTGAAGAATATCGGCTTCCGAGTTGGTGTACCAAGCCAAAAGTTCATTTTGGGAACTTCTCAACAGAAAAGCGCTTTTCCCTCCAGAAGCAGAGTTAATGAAGCAAAGCTTTTGCTAATATAGTCATGCTATTTTTAAAATCAGTGGTCAGTGACTGTCATAGAAGTTACTTCCTGACTAAAAAAAGCTGACTACAACTATTGGATAGTTGTGAGAGAAAGGACTGGTTAACTTGCCAGTGTTAACATTAGAAGGTAAGAAACTATATCTTATAGACATGACACAACAAAATTGTAAAATAAATTTAGCTTTCTTCCCTAGGTTGCAAACCTTTGATGCATGCTGTGTCAGGACCCCAGGCTGACACAGTGAAGCTTCTGTTGAAGATGGGAGCCAATATTAATACTCAAGATGCTTGTGGACGTACCAGTTTATCTCTGGCAACTTATTTGGTAACAAGACTGGGAGGGAATGGATGGAGTGAAGGGAGTGAATGTGCAGACCAATATAAAATTTCTGCTTATGCTACAGGAAAAAAAAAAAGCACAGAACATTTAGTTCTATGCAACAGTGGAATTGGTTTTGAAATTTTACTACAACATAAAGCCGAAGCAATGATTATTACAAGAGGATCAGGACTCCTGTCTGAAGCTCCTGTCAGAGTGTCCTTTCTCTTTTGGCTTATAAAATCAGTGTGTATGAGGATCTCGTAAGAAAACCACTTTTTGGTACACTGAAAGTCCCCTCTTGTTCTTAATATGGAGATTTACTTCTCTCTCTTGCGTAGCCAGCATTAGATATTTATGCTCAAGTGATGATTTTCCTATCTCAAATTCTGGTGACCAGCAGGCATGTGTTCCTGCATACCACATGAACCAAGGCATTGATTCTTTTCTCTGTGGTGCTGGACTTTGGATGGCCAGTTTGAGGACTGAAGTTCAAGGTGCTGCTGGTGCACTTGCTTAAATCATAAACAATCCAGTCCCCTGATCAACCTACATGCAAGTGACAGGAGGGGCAAACATCCCACTGAGTAATTTGGGAAAAGAATTGTACTTAGAATCTGTCTGAAGCAACAAGGATAGTTCTCTTCTCCTTAGTCTTCTACTCCTTGCAGGAGGTAATTCAGGTTTCAGAGGAAAAGTGGCGACCAAGTTAGCTGAGCAGACTGGGCTTCCATTAGTGATTGGACAGAAAGGAAGAAGGAATGTGCAGCCATGACTGCACAGTATGAATTAAGCTGGATGACTGGCAGCTCACTTAAACAGAAACTGTGTCAGTCTAATTAAATGGCATCCTTGCACATAGTTTCTTCCAGAAAGTTCAGGACAAAAACAATGTTCCTGCCTATCTATGCAATATTCAGCCAGAAAATAAGTGTAGAAAATAAAAAAACAGGCAGTCTCATCCAGTGCAAGGAGCATGCCCCACTTACTTGAGAACAAACATTTCCTCTGGAAGATAGTTTTTTAAAATCCTGTAATAAGTGTCACGCTTCTTTTTTCCTTCCTCTTTTCCCAGAGGGGAAAAAATATTCTTTGGAAAAAAGAAATTCCTGGAAATTATTTAAACCACCCAGGCTTCTAAGTTTCCATTTCTGTTTCTGTGAGGGATTTAACAAGAGGTCAAGCGAAAATTTGGCTGTGATGTCTGTCCAGACAGATGAATTCAGGAGAGTTGGACAGTCAAGATTGCATTTGGCATTTGGTGGTCTTGTAAGTCCACCAAGATCTCCAACAGGGATGTTCTGATTCCTCCATTCCACCCATTTTCCCCAGAAATGCTTGTAATGCCACTCCAAAATAGCTCATATGGGAGGGAATGATCTTTATCAATTTCCTGCTCAGGTTTTTACAAAACACTTAAATCATGCTTGGTTTTCTTCAGACTTAAATGTATACTGAAAGATTTATGCAGTTACAACCAGACTGTTTACTTGCTTTTATGTTGAGGTGATCAATAGAAGGTTTTACTCCAAGAATTGATTAATTCCATCTGTTTTGGTACTATTTTCAGTCTAACACTGCCACTAATACAAACTTCTGCAACAACATTTTTAAGACCACACTCTAAGGCTTTTTACCATTGATTTGCCATCTCACAAACAAAATCAGATTGAGTGCTCATGTTCTTGGTTTAATCTAGCATGATTGAATTCACATGCAAGAATACGTGTAGCATTTGCTAGTGATATAGGAATTAGCAGGTTTTTAATCTCTATTAGTACTTGCCACAGCTGCAGGACAAAAGAAAACAAACTAACCAATGAAACAAAAACATACCAAAACTACAGTATAAATGAATGTAAATATTCAGTGTAAATGTTCATTTCTCATCAGAGAAATGAAGAACTGAAGTAGTTTGAGACCTAGACTCCAAAGGGGAGCTACTCTCAGTGCTGAGAAATCTCTACTGAGGAAAAAAAGTCCTGTTCCTCTGCTGACAGAAATGGCTACAGTCACGTGTGAATGTCACCACCAACAAGAAAATATCTGGCCTTATACTTTTCACTTTCCTCTTTGATATGCTCCAATTTGTTTTTTATGGCTGGCTGGAAGGCTGTGTCAGCCTGCTCAGGAATGGTGCTAAGCAGAACATACCTGACAAAAACGGGAGGTTGCCACTACATGCTGCCACTGCAGAGCCTGATGTGAGGTATGTGCCTCATTCCCACAGCTTTTGCTGGCTGAATCTGTCAGGTAGCCAGCAACCCAAGGAGAACCCACAGCAGGAATAATAGTTGTGATAGCTACACTTGTGACCTGTGTCTTTGTTTAGTGGTTACCATGAAGGGGGTAGAAAGGAGGAAAAATATTGTGCAATACTTGCACATTTGCCAGGTAAAGTGAGGAGCCTGTTTTAATATCTCAACAGCTTGAGAAGGGAAAATAATTATAAGAGAGATTGAAACCCTGTTTCCCCTGCCCAACTACCTTTCTGTCCTACCCACATGAAATATTACAAGAGTCCTTCTCTGAGTAGCATGAAAATGCCAGAAAAGTTTTCCACAAGACAACCTCTCTGAAAATCCCCAGCCATAAAAAGGAAGTTAAGGATTGGTGGTCTGGCTCATTATTAACTATTTTTACTGAAGGTAGAGTGACAGCTACAAAATGTCTTCCCCGGAGCTCCTAAGATTCTCTTTTTCTGATTGCAGCCTATGACAATAGGAAGGTTTAATAAGTTTTGATTTGCACATCTGAATAAATTCACTCAAAAAACTCCCCTCAGTAAATCATGCCTGAAGGTATAGGAAGACATAAGAAACAGGTAAAACATTCAGTACATGCAATATGTTCATGTGACTTAATCACTGAGTCTACAATTTTGTTGGTGTAACCATATCAGACCAGCCCAGACATCTGGCCATTTCTGCTGATCTTGTTCTCCAGCCTTTTTTAACAGCTGTATTAATTTTCCACATTATCTTTGCTTTCCATGCATCACTTGGAGAGAATAATTCTGCAAAAAAGTGTCACTATCATTAAACAAAGCCAACACAAGAATGAAGGCAATGTTTGTACAACACCACACATATTGTTACTTGAAAGGGAACACTAATCTTCTCTACTAGTGGAGCACACTGGGTCCCCTGAGCGTTTTTCACTTTCTCCAAGGATACAAGACAGACCTTTCTTTGCTCTGCGCAGATTTCCTTTTCCTCTGTCTTCCCTGGATTTGCCCCACGTCCAGACACAGGCCTGGAGCACTGACAGTGAGGTTTTTCCATCATGGTCATTGTCAGTCCCTTGAATTTGTCATTGCCAAAAAAGAATATGCAATGGCAAATTGTGAAATGCTTTTGCAGCTAAATTTGAAAGCTGGCAGTCCACTGCTACAACCTCATGTGCTGGAGGCAGCAGGAAAGACAGAGACAGTTCATGTATTGATTTATGTGCTCCAGTGCATTTCACAGAGTTTAACAGGCAAGGTGGGAAGAGAATCCGTTCCTGACCTATGCCTTTAAGAGCAGATAACAGAGAACCCTCAGCTGCTTTGTTGGGTATCTACATATTTAAATGGTAGCCCTTATGTTGACATAATGATCTAGTGGTGTAACAGCATCAAAGCTTGTTGATGATAAAGAATCTAGTCAAATCATTAGATTTCTTTCACATACAGTGGTGTCATTGATCATATCTGGAATTGAACCACAGAGCCCTGTATCAGATTACAAAACTATGTGATAAATGGGTTTTACAAGCATACTATGGTTATCTCACTTTCTTCTTCCTCAGTTGTTGATATTTACCAAGACCTGTTTTCAGACACTGAATTTCTGAATTTCTGAGTTTCTGAGTCATTTTGCTAAATAACAACAGAATCTTTCTTCACTTTTACAAACTTCTACCAAACCAAACACAACAATCCTCATATCATCCTTTTCAGAGTTCCTACATTATGACTCCATTTAGAAAAGGTGTGACACTTCTTTTCTACAAGAATTTATATCTATATACAAATGGATTTGAAGTCAAAGCAAAATCCCTATGATAGGATCTGCCCATTCATCGCTGTTTAGGGACTCTACTTAAAAAAAACCCTAAATCTGGACTTCAAACACCTGAGGAGGATGTTACCTACAGATAAGACTTTCACCTGCAAAATTGTCAAAAATATCCCAAAGTAACTGTAAATATCTTCTTTTGAATAATTTGCATAGCTAGTTCATCATTACTAGTAGGGAAGAACAAATTTGACATAAAACATTCTCAGCTTAATCTAATGCACACACCTGAGCACAGTTCAATCCAGAAAATACATTAGAAGTGGTTGAAGATAAAAAGCAGCAGAAGATTTTCATTCTGTCTCCTCTACATGTGAATAAATGCAGGATTTTATACATTTGTTTCTGTGTTACCTTTACATTTATCAGATTTCCATCCTTTATACTTCTTTATCTTTTACTTCCCTTGCTAAACAGCATGTGTTCTTCATGTCCATGTTCTGAAGGTTTCTAGCAAATTCACACCTTCAGATGGGCCACAGGTTTGCACAATGATCCACTGAGGATACATCCTTCCTTTTGCTAGAATCCTAGGAGCTGTACATTCATATTAGGATTGGCTTTGTTACAGCATGTGGCTGGATGGTGTTTTTAATTTTCATGGTCCAGCCATATACAGGATGCAAACACTTAGCATCTTGCTATAAAACACAACCATCTTTGTCAAACTTACAGTGATTTGAGAACATCTTCACAAGACAGCAGAAGGGAAAGGACGTGTTAAAAATATTATTGTATTTGAACACTATTTTATCTAACTACTTTATTGTTCCCTCCACCAGAGGGAAATGTTTGTAGTCCAATATTCTATAAAATGTGAAACTATGCATTGCTATGTTTTATGCCATATTAATGGCCCTATTCCCGCAGACATTCTGTAAGGCCTTTTAAAATATTGGGGTCTGTGTGTGTAAACATACAGCACGCATGCATATACACACATAAGCACACAAATGTCTACACTGCATTACTCTGAGAGTTAGAGTGAAAAATCCTTACAGAAGCTGGCATCTCTGTTACTTTAGGACATTATAAAATATGTTGGCAGCAAATTGCTAGGCTACCAAAAACCACACACATGTTGAGTATTATACATTCTAATTCTAGCCTGGCAGTAAGCACAAGAGTTCTTCTGAGTGGATCTGGTCTTCTTTTTATTCCAAGCTCTAAACTTCTGTTGTTATCATGAGCCATAAAGTCCTATTTCTTTTGCTCATATGATAAAGCTTAGACCTAAGATTCTGACCTGTGCCCATCGTTAATACTGATTTTTCATGAAATTGCACATTTTGTTTTTTAAGAAAACTGTCGGTTTTTCAAGTTTAGTCAGGAGTACAGCACACTGATTATATAATTGCTTCCACAGGCTTCTGAGCTTGCTTCTGCAACAGTCAAATCTTAGTGAAATTAATCACCAGGACAATGAGGTGAGTGAGCTTATGCTACAAGTCAAAGTTCCTGGCATTGGGGGCATAGAAGCCATTCAATTTTACATTAGTCTATGCACTAGTCAAAAATGGTTTTGCTGAACTCTGCAAGGTATTATCTCATTCTTCCTTCTATACTATGCACCTATAGGCTAATAAAGCTTCTCGCTATTCAGCCAGCTATGAGGAACCTTAAATCCATATCTTAAATTATTTGTTGAGACAATAATTGTCTTGGATTCTTCTGAAGTTAGACACTGGACCAAATCTTCAGCTTTACAAATAGTAAGTGTTCAAGGCCAGGCTGGATGGAGCTCTGAGCAACCTGGTCTAGTGGAAGGTGTCTTTGCCCATGGCAGGCAGGTTGTAACCAGATAATCTTGAAGATCCCCTCCAACCCAAGCCATTCTATGATTCAATGGTCTATTGATCCCACCATTCAGCTGCTGTTCTCAGGAAAAGTACAGAGAGCTGGCATTACAGAGAACATCATGGAAGCACAAAAATTTACACTGTTGTCTTCCATGTGGATTTTTGTCCTGCATGTATATATACTGTACACAGGAAATTGTTAGCTTCCCATGTGTTCCCAAGCCAAGACACAAGAGAGAGTCTGAGTGTCTTTTCATATATTCCTCTTTATTTTAACAGTTGCTCAAGGATGTGTCTCTGTTCCACAGTGCCAGAATTACCAGGGGGCTGTTAATTTTAACTCTTCCTTACCTACTGAAAGGCTTTCAGACTCTCCTCACAGCACCTGAAACCAGACGTGCATTTTCTTGATGTAGAATTATGTTGCTAATGAATTGCATGAAATGGTGGATCATTGGTTCAAGCCATAGTATTTTGCTGTAATACACTGCTACAAGCAATTTGGAACTTTTAGTCCACCTCATTGTTGCATATATTGTCATTTGGCACCTATAATGTATTTTTTAAGTGTCAGTACTAAGCCCTGAATACTTATGTTTCCTGAAAAATGTGGATCTTCATAAATGATTACAACTAACAGAGCTATTCTTTTGGCCTAAGTAAAACACTTCTGTTTTCCCATTTGACACTTGTGAAAAACATCCTGATGAATGCATGAACACATAAACAGTAAGAAATACATCTGGAGGTTTCATAGTTTCCACAACTATGTGTTTCTATGGGTTTATTAGTGAAGCCTGTGAGATGACAACATGAAAAAATATTCCCTGTAAAAGCCTTGAATCTGAGCAAAAACAAGTGTCATACTATTTTTCTCAAAGACATTTCTTGGGGTTTGTCCTTTTATGTCCTGTACTGCCCCTTATATTTAATGCATGTGCAATTGTTTGGCTGTCTCACTTCTAAGATTGTATTCTTTTGGACCTTCAGCTTTGGCTGGAGGTCCAACTATCATGCTTCAATTCACAAACAGTAGTCTGTCAACCTACAGACTCAAGGGTGGTATCACAGAGCACAAATGGTATGAGCTAGACAGCCATTGCCCGCTGCAGAAAGCAGCATGACCGAGCTGCTGCTCCAAACAGCTCAATGCTTTTTGCTCAATTGTGTGGTCCAAAAGGACACGTGGAAGGTACAAAGTATTAGAAAGGAAATGGAGAAGAAAATAGGAAGCTCAGCCACATGGCTACAAGAGTGAACTGAAAAAATATATACAAGAAAAGGAAGAGGAAAAGGACTACAACGATGATAATAGTTACAGAGCAGCTTCCTTACTTGTGTAGACTAACTAGAGCAAAGTAACTATAATAGGACTTCTAGCTTGGCAGCTACATCATAGGGATGATATAAACCTACTGTATGATAAATGGCATGTAAATGAAAAGAGAATAATTATTAACTGGTCTGGGGGTTTTGCATATAAAAATATGTGACTTCTACAAAAATTATCAGGCAATAGTTTCAAAGAAAATTTAAGTAAATATTTTTTCAGAAAATGCATCATCGCCCTTTAGAGGGCTGAATGTCCTATGAAGTCTTTAGTCTGATTACCAAATATTAAATGGCAGTATATTGCCAAGTCTTGTTTCTTATATTTTTTCACTAAGCATTGGCTACTGACAGCTCTGAGTTTTGTTGCTGTACTATGGAAATTTTTTAAAACCATACACAGATTTACACTCTCACGTGGCAGCTGATTCTGCTGTCTACCACAGTAGAGTAAGTTGATTTTCAAGGATTTTTTTTGGCCATATCAATACACTGAGAGAGGATGACAAAAAGAAGGCCTGCTATGCTGTAGTTTCTCCTTCTTCAGTGATTTTCATGCTCTCCAGGACTAGTGACGAGTACTTATTTCCCAGCTGGAAATCATTTCACTGAAGCCTCACAGGTAATGTGTGTCCATCAACAGTACTAAGTCCCTCATGTCTACTGACATCAATGGCAGAGCTCAAATTAATTTCAGTTAGTGCAGCGGTTTACCCTCAGTTTTGGTTTTACAAAACCAAAACCACCATGACTGAGCTTTACAAACCCTAAGTAAAACCAAAACTCCTCTTATTCAACTGCTCTGTTTTGTTATCACCCATACTTAAGCCGTGTGGGAACTTAGAAGTCTTGTAAGATACATGATAAGTGAGAGAATTGAATGGTAAGGCATTCAGGCTTTTAGTCAGAAAATCACTGCAAACAGCTTCCACTTTAATGCACTGATAAGCTGTTTCATCAATATAGCTCATATATACTTTACCTGGGTTGTTACCAGCTGACTTTATTGGGGTTCTATTTCAAGTTTTAATTGCTTTTCCACTCAACCTTTTTTTTTTTTTTTTTTTAAATGCTTTTTATCCTTTTGAACATCAGGCAAGACCCTTGAAATGCATTTTTTTCTGGTAAGAGAGAAAACAACACCTCCCCAAAGGAAAATGTTACCATTACTGAAAAAGACTAGCAATTTGTTAGAAACATTAGAAACATAATAAATTAGTCAATTTATACAGAAAATCATAATTATTAAGGATATAGAGTAAAATACAGGTGAGTGTAACAATGCTGAAGATGCAAATATAGGCCATGAATTCTCTGATTTATTAAGAGTGACAAGATGCAGCTAAGATGGAATGAAAATGCAGCTGAATACCTTACCATTTGCTTTGTTTTCTCCCTGAAGAGTAAATATAAAATGTTTATATTGTGACTTTTTTATGGATATCACTCTGTCAGTTCTTTAGCTTGCTGACTAGAGCCAGCTGCAGTAATAGCCTATAATATTTATTTTGGATCAAAGATAAGACCAAACAAAAACATCACACTCTGCAATGCCAAAGCACCTGTCTACACCAGGCTTTTCTTGCAGGATTCAAGCTGAGCAATGAGGAACTGTCCCCCCAGCCATCATGGCCCTGACCACATATTATTTATAGCTGGCTATAGGCACATATGGAGGAAGCATTTGTATTTGTATCCATTTTCTGTAATAATTCCAAAAAGCTAATTGCTTGGTTCCCTCTTGTGACTTTACTAATTCAGAAGCTGCTACTATTTCAAATCAAGGTGAAGAGGTAAGAATTTGTCCACCCTGGATGGTTTCAGGGCTGCCTAGCTTATCTACAGAGACTTGGAGGGTGCTCTCCTGTGAGTGACAATAATTTGCCCTCTGGATTTGTGGTTTACAGGGAATGACTGCACTCCACTGGGCTGCATTCCACAACAGACCTCAGCACACCCAGACTCTGCTGCACAAGGGAGCAGATCCGACTCTGGTGGACAAAGACTTCAAAACAGCTCTGCACTGGGCAGTACAGGTGAGCCATGACACAGTCCTAATGGGATGTTTATTGAACTGAGTTGGCTATTGTGGTGTCCTAAATACTCCTAAAGAAATAGTTTGGAGCAAGGAAATTGGATGCTAAGAGTGCCCACTAAGCCCCAGCATTTTGACAGTGGGTATGGATCAAGGATCTAGCATCTTCTTTGGAGACCAAGGCATAACTAATAGAGGCTTAGCCCTGTTGCCCTAAAGTTTTCATTTATTTCAGTGGGACTACGTGTTTGCTTCATATTGAACTCATGCCTAATTTTTTTTTTCACTAAATCAGGGTTGCAGAAACCAAGCTTAAGGCCAACCTGCCAAAGGCCTTTGGGAATAAAATCATGTAAACACAAATTAAAACAGAGCTACAGCTATGAAATAATTAGCTGAGGGGTTGAGACCCTACTTCAGTGGAGACTGGAGAACACATGGAGCTAAACACATTTCCTTTTGAGCTGTGTGTTCCTATCACATATGCAAAAGCACATTGTCAAATACTCAGGCCATCATTAGAGAAATAAAACATACAGCTTTAATATGATGTTAAAAACTGTATTATGTAATAGTAAGTGATATAAAATACAGCATAATTTACTAGTTTTCCTAGTTTGCTGCAGAAAACTGCCCAGATGAAATTGTATGTTTTTACTTGCTCTCTGCCAGTATCAGTATTCAAAACGTGTGCGAGAATCTCCGCAGCCCCGGGAGACCCCACAATGTACAGAAAAGTCCAGGTTTCCGGCCCGTGCTGCTGAAGGAGTAGTCTGGAGTCATTTTTTTGTGTTCTCAAGGCAGTTTATTAGTTCCTTATCAAAAGTAGATTTCTCAGCCCTGCCAGGGTTGACACAGAACGCATCCAGAGACACACTGTGCCCGCCCTGGGTTAGCTCTAATCTTTTATACTAATAACTACATATTTAATGTTTAAAATTAATTACCAATCCGTGCCCCTCACACCACAATGTCTAGATCTGTGTCAAACCAATCCAAAAGTGCCAGCATCACCAAGAAGATGGAGGTTATGAAGAACAAAAGATAACACGCCACATGTAAAAATTCTCCATCTTGTGCCTCAGACCAGCCTGTACATACACTCAAATTCTTTTCTTTTTACTTATAACTACTACTATTTTTCTATCAAGCTTTTGTGACTTGAAATTCTTCATACAAAGTTGACAACCTGTTCCATGGATTATAATCAGAGCCACAGGCATTTTCAGTATCATTCCAGGGTCTCTGATGTTGGAACCCAAGGGGTTCCTGTGATGTCTCTGGCTGACCCAAAACCTGATCAGGAGGCTTTTCAGCCTTGCCAGAGGTGTCAGAGACCCTGGAATGATACAGCTCCTCCCAGATTTGTATCATCTGCAAACTTGAAGTATTGATATAAAAACTCACCAATGCAGCCAGATCATCAGAAAAACTTCTACTGAAATAACAGACTATTAAAAAGTAAGCCCTTCAAGTATGAACATGCCATAGACAATGTAATTGTTCATGCCAATCAAATGTCTGAGGTAATCAATTGCAGAACTCCCACTGAGCTTAGCAGGAATTTGTCTTGGGCAAAGCCTGTAGGTAAGTACAGGATAACTGCCAGACCTCCTCCCAGCGTATAATCTATGTGTAACTCCACAGTGGATGCCAGAATATGAGTAATATACATGCACTTGTACAACACACTTCTTGCGTATCTGTACATGTCCTGATCTCCTGTGCCGTACAAAAGGCACTTGAAGACAAATGCTTCCTTTTCTCTGATAGAATAAATCCTTACTCTTCTGCAGATTTTAAAAATTACCTCTTTTCCAAAGCATGTAAACCACTTATTCAGGGAAATCAGTCCTTAAAACAATGCAATAGCAGGGGAAAATTACCAAGTGATTTTAGTCATAGTATGTATGTAAATCATATGCACTTAAACTCCAAGTGAAAATAAATTCCCAGAGAGACTTGGCCAGTGTTTCATGCAGTGTTTTGTTTGAGCAAAGAGAGGGTAAAAGAGACAGGGACATATGATAGCCAGAATCATGCCTCCTTGACTGCCTTTGACATTTGGTACCTTTTTCCAACGCACATTAAGGCTGCTAAAAGGATAAATATTTTTAAAATATCATGTCCCCTAGCGGTACCAGAGGCAGCAATGCTCTGAGAACCACAGGATAAACTTTCCTGTACAACACATTCTCTTTCCAATAGTACCACAAAGTCAAACCAAGCTGGGTCGCTCTGACACTGCAGAGATGCTGTCTCAGTGGGTTTGTAAAGCTGCAGCACTTGGGTTAGGAGAACACAAATGAGCTTCTCTTTGAGCTGACTGAGCCTCATTAATATAACTACAGTGGCATCAGTGGAGTTGTTGTTAATTTGTATTGGTTTGCCGTCAGAAACACACCCTGTGAAGTGCCTGGGCTGCATTCAGAGAATCTCTGGACAGTTTCCCTGGCCAGAGAAAAGATGAAAATGGTATTATGACTTGTTTCTTTCCTCATCACAGAAATAAGTTTTCCCTGTCTTCTCAGGGTAGAGAAACCACAGGGTGCTCTGAATTTTTGCTCACTTCTCCTATGGCAATTTCAGCCACCTAGCAGCCAGGAAATGACAGTAATCAAGGTAGAGTGAGTGTTCTCCTCACTCAAGAGGAGAGTGAGCTGAGGATTTCATTCCTTAACTTTCTGTAATCTTGGGTTCAGAGGAGGAGTCTGGAAGTCTTTGATATATGGGAGAAAGCACCCATGTGTGCAAAATTCTTCAGCAAGCCAAACTTCCAATATAAGAACATTTCTCACTGCACTGTTTGCTGCAGACTAGAAGAAACATGCCTCTGGTTTTGAGTCTCACATTCATCCTTAAAACAGCAGACAAGATAGGCATATGTTATTTCTGAAACTGATTTAATATCTGATTCCAACCTGACTTATTGTCTTAGGTTACAATGTAAAATGTGTCAGAGGGTCTGTATTCTATCTCCATCTTCATTAACTGTTGAAACAAAGGAGGGGCAGTGTTTTTCTTTGCCTCCTCCCCTGGACTATCTCCTGTTAATGGGCCATTAACACCTTGCCCTATGAGTCATAGATAACTCCCTCCGGGAGCCCTTTGTGTTTAATGGGCCATTGTGAGGACCCACCCCATGACTCATACAATGACATCAGCCCATTGTGAGGATCCACCACATGACTCATAGAATTACATAATCCCATTGTGAGATGCTCCACCCAGGGGGAGGAGCCAAGCATTCCCACCTGGATATAATGTGGGAACTGGGACAGAACAGGTAGCCCTAACCCACTGGTTTCCAGAGGACAAGAGCTACCAGACCTGTCTACAGGATCACTACTTCAGCAAGACCACCTCATCTGGACTGCTGCCACGACCCTAACTAGCAGGGTATCAGGTTGTATTCTGACTCTGTCAGTGGTTTTTTTTTTTTGTTTTCTTTGTATTACTTGCATGTATTTTACTTTTTCCTATTAAATTGTATTTCTGACTTGGAGTCTCACTGGTTTTGCTTTCAAACCAGCACACTTATCCTCACAGAAGATGCAACATTTGTCTTGCTCTGATTCTAGGATGAATTTCTAAATTATATTACAGAAAAAGTAATGATGTGTTACACTGCAACAGTGCTCTGCATGTGAATATGAGGAAAATGGCACTTCAATGAAATTAAACACATAAGGGGAAAAGGTGTATTGGAAGAATAGTTGAGGTTTGCCAGTATAGCTGTAACTAAACATACAGTTTCTGCCAGAATAGCCTTGAGTTAAAGATCAAGGCTTTTCAAGATCCCGTCAAGAGAACCATGTGGAAAATAAAGTGGAATGGCTTCTGCTTTTGGTAAATACTGAATTTCAGAATAAATAAAAATATTAGAAGTTACTTTGAAGATAAGATGTATTTATCAACATAATAGTTTCAACTGGAGTTATAAAGGAAAAAGTCCATAGACAAGTTATTTGGTGGAATTTTGCTATGGGTTGCTCAAGAATACTTTAAATGGCTCATGTTTCTTTATTTCAGCAAAAGAGGAAAAGATTTTTGTTTTGTTTGGCTGGATTGTTTGTCCAGCTGGTGTTACAGTTGATTTCAGATTAAAGTATTCTATGTGTGTCTGTTTGTGAAAGATAAGAGGAAAGATAAAAGAGCTTGGATTCTCTATTGTAAAACTCCAATAGCACCCAGTGATGCACAGAGATGGTTTCCAAGAGGAAGGTGGAATTGCTTATGTAAATGTAATTCATTCTGCTTTTTTATAAATGTGAGTTACCTCCCAGAGTACTGCAATAGTGATAGTATTTGTTTGTTGCTGCAGAAAGGAGTGAAATAATGCTTAAAATCTCAAGCCAGTCAGGGGTGGAGCAGAAGACATCAAAAGAAGAGGTCAAAGCTTTGGATTCATAGTTATGAAATTGAAAGATGAGAGAATGCAAAAGAGCAGGAAAACACAGGTAGACCTAAAGTGCAATGCTAATGATAAGAAGCAACGGCAAGAGCTTCTGGTGGGGAATTTCCGCCTGGCAAAGATGCATTTAGGTATAGTAAGGCTTTAAACTGCATGGTAATACAAACAGACAGGAAATGTAGGAGAACTAATACAACCTAACTATATAATCTCCAGAGTCATTTACTTGGAAGAAAAATATTTTATCTGCATTTCATGAGAACAGTTAAGTGGTCTATAGTTTGTTCCTCTACCCTTCCACCTCTCCATTACTGGTAGCAGGCTTAGCAGATTCCTTTCATATGAAAGACTCCTCTTTGGCAGCCCATTATCTAGTTTACTAGAATATTCTGAAGAGGGGAAACAATAACCCTCTATACAGTTGAGTGAAAAAATTAGATCATCTCAATATTTATGACTGAAGACCTGGCAGAATAAAATGCAATGTCACAGTAGAATATTATCTAAGTGATAAAAAACTTTCTAAGTAAAATTACTGTTCTGCTTATCAGTTGTACATAGAAAGGGCTGAAGTATAAGAATCATGGCTGCAGTAACAATGAGGATAGATTGAGTAGACATAGATGAAAGAAGAGCTGAAACTAGAAAAGAATCCCAGAGGTTTAGGATTCTCCTCATGGTACTTGATTCAATAGATACTTCCTGAATAATTGGGTTTTTTATTTGGAAAGCATTGAGAGATGCAACTCGCAGAAGCCTGACTTTTATTAACCGACTTATAGAAACCAGGTTTGTAAGTTTGTTTGAAGTTGTAATCAAGTGTCAGAGCTAAATACCCTGTTAGTCAATTGGCTGTTTGCCACTGTCTGGAGATGACACAAATCTCAGACAAAAATTTGCATAAAGCACAAAGAGAGATTTTCTTACAGAGGCTCATTTCTTCTTCATTGATATCCTGGTTTGGGACAAGTAAAGTCGCCCTAGGGCAATAAAGTATGTTTTACTGAGATAAGGGATCTAAGGAAGAAAATTTCACTGAGGAGAATCAATTATGGGTGGAAGCAGATAAAAGTGTGAGATTGGACAAAAGTGTAATAAAACTCGGGGCAGGAATGAGGGGGAGAAGGCCCACAAAACTATTTAGAGACACATAGCAAAAATGACTGCTAATCTCTGAGAATGTTTTAATCTCTGCTGAAAAGAATTTGAATACAAAAAGGGAAGATGAAACTTAGTGATGCATACAGTAAGGTTACAAAACCATATAATTTTCCTATGGTAAATTTACCAGAGAACATCCTAGTCTAACAATAGCACTGTGGTAAATTTACCACAGGAACACTACATTTTTGGTGACCACAGCTCAAAGCTATCAATCTAAGAATAAGGGTACTTGTAAGCATTTTAGGAGAATTTTGAGTGCAATTTAAAAAAGCTAAGATGATTTTAAATATATGAAGGCTTTCCTAGGAAGAGAGAACTGGAAAGCCACTGAGCAGTCACCCAGAAATCTCAGCAGAAGGATCAAATATTAGGAAATATTCTTTGATTACTTAGAAAATGGAAGTAACAATTTGAATTGTTAAAAGAGGCATAATTTTCTTAGCCATCTTCAAAGCAATTATTGCTCCCTCAGATAAGAAGTTATTAGGTATAGTATGTTTGAATGTCAATTAATCAGTTTAACCCCCATGTAATAAAACACAAAAATTCTGGAAAAGTGACAACAAGATAAAGTTCATCACGTGGCACAGAAGCCTTGCTAAGCATGTGGCAAATACAGTGATCAATAAAAGTCTAATTCTTTGCTCCTTTCTGATTTTAGCAGTACGTGGAAGTTTAATCACATTGAATGACATCAATAGCACAATTTTTATGAGCACAACCTGCTATAATAGATCCAGAATTCAGTCCAAGATGTTCTACGGGGGAAGAATAAGGAGAGATGCCATCAAAATCAACCAGGGACTTCTATCACACATCATATATTCTCTATCAGCTACATTCAAGACAGTTCAAATAATATTTGAATATCTCATAGACAGTCCAAGCAGGGATGTATCATAAGAATGTTTATGTTTGTTTCTTAATGAGATGTTGAAATATGGAAGACATATATAACCCACAGCTAAAATCAAATTACAGGGACGCCAAGTTCTTCATGGATGAGGATGAAATTCAAAATAATTTTGGTAAATTGTAAGAATTAGCTGAAATTAATAAAATAACACTGTATACAGAATTGTGAAAAATTAAGATTTTTTGCAAAACTAAGAGTAATAGAGTAGCAGATTACAAAAGTGAGTAGGAGTTTAAGTTATGGTGTTGGTATAAATCAGACATCATTCTGGGACATATTAACAGAAGTACAGTACATGTGGACTACAGGCAGTCATTTTCAAGGTCAGGAGAGAAGCCTTTGCTGCATAATTATTTTGTTTGGAGTGCCATGTTTGAAAAAACCTGTAGACAAGCTTGAGTCAGGTCAAAAGCAAGCGCCAGGTATGATAAGTGGGTTGGAAAACTTGACCTGCACAGGGAGGTTTAAATGGTTTGTTTAGTCTAGAAAACAGAAGATTGGTGGGAGACAGAACTTTCTGTAAAAGTATAAACTGCCAGTAAGAACAAGGGGAAGTTTCCTATGTGAATTGTAAGAGTTGTGCAAGAGCATTGAGGGACTGAAACTGTAGCTACAGGGTGTGAAATTTGGACGTAGCAAGAAAGTGTAAAACTGGAGGAATAGTAGAGTCACTAGAACATAAATACAGAAGTAGTAATGTGCTAATGTAAATTATTTTTTCGGTATCAAAACTGACTTAGAGAAGGATGGTAACAGATAGATACTCATTGTGGTAGTACTAGAATTACGTAATAGACTTCTAAATTTAGTTAGCCCTGAATATGACTGGAGATTTCACTGATGCTAATGATGAAAATATGTAACTGGGAACAATACTGGTATGGAAGATACTGGTATTTGGCATAGGGACTGGACAACAAAAACAACAATTATTCATAGGATCTCAGTATTCCTGAACACAATGGATTCTTCATTAGGTATTCAGACAACTATAACTGAAAAACAATTTGAACATGGTTAATTAGGATGCTACATAATGCTGGTCATATAAAATAAGTTTGGATTTCATTATTAAGATTGGATTCTAAATTAAACACCCGAGTAAACAAAGTATATGTAAAACAAAATTCCTAATTTCAGGGGGACATGTTTTGATAAATTAAGGAAATTCTCAGCTGGACTGAGTAGCTGTGAGATCAGAATGTTCCAGGGACCTGGAATGTATCCTCTCAATAGTGCAAAATATGGCAGGAAGCTGAATCCCAAGAGCAGAGAAGAAAAGTGTATAGAAGAGGCTTGAGATAATTAATGTCTACCCATATTTAAAAGATATATTTAAAACAAATAGCTGCCTTACAAAATAAGATACAAAAGTACAGAGAAGCAAAAGAAATTATGTCTTAAAATCCAGAAGATAAGAGCATGATTAAATGTTGAATAGAGGCTGGAAGG
>VXBU01017975.1:207-17693 GCA_013400315.1 Bombycilla garrulus | reverse complement strand
GGATAAGACTTAATATTACTCTTGTTTAATATTTTCATAGTAACTTGGCACATAATACAGGACCTTTCTGATATAATCTACCAATAATAAAAAAACTGAAAGACAGTAACAGGAATGAATGGGGATATCATACAGGGATATGGATCACCTTTAAATCTTGAGTAATAAAAATGGGACAAAATTAATTAGGATAAAATGTGTAAGTCATGCATTTGGATGCTACTAACAGAAGGTCCTCCCCAAAACTGGAAACTCTATGCTTGGAAACAGCTACAGAAGTACTGAGGTGTAAAGGGTCATTCCAAAATGACTAGGAGCTTCTAATGGGACACAGCTGTGAATGAGGCAAAGGCTGTTCTATGACATACCAAAAGAGGTATTTCTAACACAAATAAAGAGCATGGTCACTGTATACATTCTGGCAAAAACATCTTTGTTTTTGACTAACAGTATTTTAATCATCCCTCTTCAAGGAAACACTACTAAAACACAAAAGGAAAAGGGTTACTAGGTTAATGAGAGAAACAGAAAGCATATTTAAAAAAAAAAAACTTAAAAGGCCATGATTGGTTAGAGCAGCAAGAAAACAATTCAAAAGAGATGTGATGATTCTCTATAAATACATCTGAAGAACAAGAACCAGTAAGAGGAGCGAAGTATTGCATCTAAATAATGATGCTGGAACAGAAACAGAAATATATGATCAGCCCTGATTATGAATAGAAATTAGAGATACAAATCATCAAAACAAAGAAGTTCTTGAACTGTGTTCCTTTGAGAGTAATGGGGGCAAGAAAAAAACCCTAATTGCCTTTAATGGATAAAGTTTATGAGAGGGGTGATGTAACATAGCTTCAAGTGATTGCAGAGATTGAATTTGATGATACAGAAAGACATTTTCAACCTTGTGTTTCTGTTGTTGTAAAAAGGTAATTAATTCTTTTGCTCTATTTCCACTAAGGTAGGTTATAAAATGTTCAATTTCATTTGCAGGTTAGAGAACAATGTTGACTTTCTATTAAGACACCAGACACTGGAGCAAAATAACTAAGAAAGTTTTCAAAAAGCCCTGGAACAAATATTTGAAATTACTTTTCTAAGTGTACTGTGACAGACTTGCAGATATGGATCAGTTTTCTGAGGTTCTTTTCACTCCTAAATTTTTATCAGAAGATATAAGTTTGTGTTTCTGAACTCTGGCTTAGCAAAAGAGCAAAAAGCACAAGTAATTTCTATTAAGTGATTTACACTCTATAGATTCTGGAGATATTTGCAATTGTTCATTATTTATTATTTTCCCAGAAAATTCATAAAATAAGCACAATTCCCAGCTGAAGATTGGAAGATTTTGGCTTTCATATTTGGAGATTCTCGTATATACACAGAAGAATACCGTTACGGTATTTGGCATTCTCTAGCAGAGAAGATGCAACCTGGTGTGAGCTCCAGTAAAACACTTTCCTTCTCTGAACTTCCTTCCAGAGTGGCAACAGGTTTCTGTGTTCCATCATTCTAGACCACTGGCAGGGACCATCAATAATAAATTATGATGATGAGAATGGCAAGACATGCATGCACATTGCTGCTGCTGCAGGCTACAGTGATATCATCAGTGAGCTGGCTAAAGTCCCGAAGTGCAACCTGCAGGCCCTTGATGTGGATGACAGGTAACCATGGAAACTGAAATTGTTGCTTCTTTTCTAATAATCTGAGACCAGCTCTGTTTACTCTACAGTCTCGTTTCCTGTTTCACAGGCCATGGCCTAGTAATGCCCTGCACTCCACAGGGAGCTGTGCTTGCTCAGAAATACTGCAAACCAGTTTAGCTCACGTGTATTGTACTTAGTATGATAACTGACTAGAAGGAATGATATTTAGCTTTCTGTTTGTGCTAGAAAAAGAGAAGATTATTTGTGTAAGGACTTTGCCATCGCTCACCTAAGTTTCTTTCAATCAAAAGTGAAGATTCCTTTTAAAACAATAGAACAGGATCCTGCAACTTGAAGCCAGGATCCTGCTGTTAATTGTATTTAAGAAATGGCAGTGTTCTCTTGTTGTATTTATGATGAAAATGCCATACTCCTGTAGGACCAGAGGACCCTCACCTTCCATTCTGAAAAGACCTGTGATTCCTTCTGTGATTAAATCTCTATTTCATAAGTACAGAAGAGTCATCTTTCCTCTTTTTCACCCCATATCTACCTTTCTTGGAACTTTGCTCCTAAATTCATTTAATGTGAAGAGAACCAGCTGGCTTTTCAACATCGATTATTCTGCTCAGTGAAGCAAAAGCCAAGGTTTTCTTGGCTTAGGCCTTCAGGTACTTAAAATATTATCATTCTTCATGGAAAAGTGCAATGAAATGGAACAGAAATAAAATGAACAGGGTTCTGGAGCAGTTTCTAAACTTCATTAAAATGTAGTTGAGAAGATTGTGTTTCTATGGAAAGAAGAGCAAAAGGAGGAGATTGCCTACATTTCAAAGTTCATTAAGACATGGCCACCTATTCCACATGTTCAGATATTTCCACAGAATATATTACACTTTTAGAGGGAAAAGATAAGCTTTTCACTACAAACATGTTTTCATTCTATTGTGTTTCTGATTGCACCCAATCTGAAATCACTTGAATTGAAAATTAATAGAAAGAAAAATGGGTTTTTTTTAATTATTATTCTTAAACAGTTTTCTTGTGGTGTTGCCTGTGCTTTCAGGTTTTTCACAAGAGCAAAATACTACAATTTGGAAACTGGACAAAAACCAAATAGAAAATGCAAATTTTCTGCCAAGCACAAAATAAGTTTGATCCTCCTACAGAGATTCAAAACAATTATATGTGCTCTGGTCTGCACCTATCATAGAATTCAGAAACAAAGTGGCAGTCTGGTAGATGTGTTCAGTCCTTGTCATTCATGTGGGAGAGGCTTCTCTTATTGCTTTCATGGAGAGCCCTGTGCCAACCATTGGTAATTGTAGTTGGTGTAAATATGAGAAGAGTTTGTCCCTATGCAGTGCACGCTGTGAAGGTTTTTTTCAAGTTCTGCTCTAAAAACTTCAGGCACTTCTGCTCTACAATTCCAGCTGTGGAAGAGATGCTATTATATAAAGTATAGGCATTCTGCAGCCCCATACCCAATTTATCTGCAGCTAAATAAATGCAGTTACAATGCTGTGGAATTAGTGGAAAATTTCTTGAAATATATGTTAAGAATCTGGACAAGTAGCATATTCTGTGCACACTTCTCTATGTCAATAATAGTTTTGATTGTAATTCATCCATTTTTATGATACTCCCCCTTTTCTGTAGGACTCCTTTGCATTGGGCTGCAGCAGCAGGGAAAGATGACTGTGTGCAGACACTGCTAGAGCTCGGGATAGACAGCAGCCCTCGAGACATCAACGAAAACACTCCTCTGACATACGCAATATACTGTGGGCACACGGCATGCATCAAGCTGCTGTCTCAGGAGAGCAGGTGAAAGTAAAGTTCACATCTTGTTCACATGTTACCACTAGGAAACAAATTTATTGATCTCTGAATGCTACTGAATGGTTTGAGCCCTTGGTGGTGTTTCCTTGATTCATAGGTAACACTAATTTTATTTTCCACCAATGTTGCCATTTTACAATCAGTTCTCTACTGAATACTTGTCACTGAGGTTGCAGTACTACTCTACCAAGCAGCAGAGAGTTCTGAAGAAATGTACATATAGCTCTTGCTCAGTCACCTTCATGTAGAAAATTTGTATAACAGAATAATTTCAGCCCTTAAATGTATGAAACTTTCACTTCTTTGAAATCTCTATGCATTATCTGTGTGCTCATGTAATCAGACAGACAGACTGAACACAGAAGCAGCTTTGACAGACAATAAAATAAATCTCAAGTTTTCATCCTCAGAGTAAGGGTTTGATAGTATTATCCTGGCCTTCTTTAGTTTTCTACCTTTTATTTTTATTTTTTTTATTCTGAGTACTTTTCTGTTTAAAAGTATACCAAAAGACTTACTGGTTACAATCTTCCTTTCTTTTTATTCTTCCTTTTTTAGCAGATGTTATGTAATTAATTTCTGTTCTTCTACTGCAAGTATGCACTTATATTTATCCCCCCACTTCTTTGTGCTGTCCCCTCCTTTCCAGTCAGAAGTTAGTATTATGTCATATGTTCCAAATGTGACACAGGTAATATTACATCTCCCCTATCTCCTGCACTCTTTCTATTAGAGAAGGTAGAGATTAGCCAAAATTTCATCTCAAAACCACTACAGCAGTAGTGATACCATTTTCGTTTTTGCCTTTTTTTCTTTTATATATTCTCTGTATTCTTCACGCATATATATTTGTAGCTCTGTAGCCTACTGTACTAGTGGCTAGTTTTCCCAGTAATTTACCATGTCCTTTCCCTAGGCAGAAAGACATAACAAATTCCAGAGCTCCAAGCCCTGAAAGGTACAAGGCCCCCATCCTATCTTGGTTTTGCCTGGGAACCAAGGTCGAGAACAACACTTCCAGATATATTCGCACGGACAAACTACAACTAGTACCAAGGGAGGGGCTCCAGAGAAGGGGCTTGGCCTGGGGGGAATTGCTTTACCACTTGTCCTCCTAATTGATGCTCTTTTATTAATAATGCTAATTTCCCCAAACCTATATAAATTTGCTCACCCTTCTGGATGTGGGCTTTTGTGGACATATTTCCATAACTGCCCCGGAAGGCCTTCAATAAAGACCCCCTTTTATATTACCTCCCATACTAAAATTATTCTGTTTCATTTCTAGTTTGGAAAAGGCAACAATACCAGTGTAGGTAATTATCTTGACCAATCTGAAACTGTGCCAGACCTCTTTAGCACAAGCGAGGCAAGGGAAAGGTCTAGAAGGGAAAGGGCAAACAGGAAAGAGGAAAGCGGAAAGGGCAAAGGAATGGTAGGATGGTAAACTAGTGCCTTGTTTTTTACAGTGTTTGCAATGACTGCAAAATGTGACATAATACAAAGACCAGCTGATTTAAAAGATCAAAGTATGTTCTTCTCATTATCATTAGATCTTCACATCTGTTAGATGTTGAAGTCAGAAAAAGTTGTTTGTTTTTTCCCCAGATAGCTGTACATTAAGATGATTGTAATGCAATTCATCAATAAGAAAGAGTGAAGTAACACAGTAGCATTTTGAGTCTTTGTTAATTACAAATTTGGGATCCTAATTTTCTTGAACCACTGTGCAAATGTATCTGGACGGAACATTGCTTCTTTCATGGACTAACACATTTGGAATTTTCTCATTGTTTGGTAATATTGACATCACATTTTGTTTTGTATTTCCAGTAGATCTGAGTCAGTTCATCAGTTTCCTTCCCAGAACAACAGACTTATAAAGAAAGAAGGACGATTCAGTATGCTCAACCAGATCTTCTCTTGCAAAAAGAAGAAAGATGATCAGAAAACCAGTCAGGAGAGACGCAGGGATCGATATCCTGGAGAAGAGACCTCAGTAGTAGATGATATCATCACTCATTTTGATTGCATTATGAATGAAAATTGCAAACACATTCCAGATGGGTGTAAGATCATCCCTGACTTCAAAAGAAAGAGCACAGACACTAAGTACCTCATAGCAGAAAAGAAGCAATCAGCATGTCACAGATTTCCAGCCATTACCACCCAGAGCTTCCCCCCAATCATTGCAGGCAATTCTTTCCTAACTACTTCCCAGAGCAAAATGTCAAGCTTCTCTTCCAGCTCCAGTACCCACCATATTCCACACAATTCTCAAAAGAGTAGGAGTAGGAGTGAGCACAACTTGCTGGACAACACAGGCAGCTGCCATGCTTTGCTGGATGATCCCTGGAATACAGACTCTAACCAAAGACTCTCTTACAAAGTCTGTATTAGGACTTCCTCAGACAAACTGATGAATGGCTTAAACTTTGATAGATCTCACCATGTGCTCTTGTGCCCCCCTTGCCTCCCCTCACTTCCAAGTTCTCCATCAGGTAATTTTTTCCTTCTCTATATTCTAAGTCCTATAATATCTACTTACGTGGCAAGCTGAGTCAGAAAAAAAGTAGGGACCAATAACCTTTCTATTTTTAAATTTATTTTTCAGTTTCTATTTTATGTGGCCATCACAGATAGCATGTGGGTGGGACATCAGTTGAAAGCTGAAGGAAGGTGCTTAGATGTTGGAAGTAGAAGATATAATTAGGTCTCATGAGCAAGCAAATTGCAGGTGTCTAGGAAGCATATAAGGCACCTGAGCAATATGTGCCTCCAGGTCATATACGTGCTTTGTGAATTGCACATTAACACCCATTACCACACCTGCTGCCTTGTGTCCACATCTAGTTCTGGGCATAGATGTGCAAGGGAACAGCCTTGCCCTCAAATCTGTAACTGTGCTGAGAGGGGCTTCTGGATCCAGCCAGGTCCAGTGCCATGCTGGATAGCTTTATGCCATACCACTTTACCCTTATAGATATGTTCTGACTCCAGGCTGCAGTGGCACCCCTTCCCACCCTGAATGCTACTCTGAGTGCCAGCGCATTGGTCTGATGTGCCATTCTTATGGTTTCCCAAAGCTGAATTCAGGTTGCTAAATTTACAGAGAAGGAACAAATGCTTTTATGCTGTGGTCTGGAAATTATAGTGCAACAGTAATGAAGCAGAGCATTAGAATTCTAAGGTGAACCTCATACCAGAGTTTGGCTGGATTTGAGATCTAGTGTTTTGTTTGACTCACATCCATGTTTAAATGAATCTGCCTGGCTGGCCTGCAGTTGGAAGTTTACTTTAATGTATCAGTGTTCCCAAATTCATCTCGTTTGGGTTGAGTCCCATCCCAAACACATCTAGTATGCCTTCCACCTCTGCGATATCTAACTGAAAATGAAGCAAACAAAAGCAACCCTCAGACTTTCCAGTATACCATTAAAAGGAGTAAAAATTTTACTATAAGTTAATCTACACTTACCCTAAGAGATATGAGCTATTGCCCTTCAGTGGAAAGAGAAGTGAATAGAAACCCTAAGAAGAGCCCCCAGTTAGCTGCATGATAGTGCAAAGTGTACTGAAATCTAAGTGAAGTGAACTATAAAAAAGCAAATCTTTGCACACATGTCTGACAACTAGACCAGAGACAGTACCTTCAGAATGACAGGCATACATTGTACAAATAAAGGCTGGAAATAGCTTTTTGGTGTAAAAATAAAGTATTTTAAAAGTACCACTTCCTGAACATCAGGCCACATTCCTGAAAGCTTAATAGAGCTGCTCCATAGGTGTCACTACTTTTTTACTATGCACTCTTCAGCTATTCATATGAGCCTCAGATTTCACATGCCCAGCAATGATTGCTTCTGCACAACTCCTTCTACACTAAATTCTGCAAGGTTCAGTTCACATGTGGAACACAAGAATACCTGCTACTTTATAGCCTTACTATAATGGGGTACAGTGAGACTAAGATATTTGAGATCATTGAACTTGACAGCAGTAGCAGGAACAAGCTCAAGCTGGATAAACCAAACTGGAAGACAAGTATTTCTGGGAAAAGTTTCTTGTTGGAATTTGCTAGACTAATAATACATTTGATGTAGAAGTAACTACCACATTATTTAAAATGTGATTATAGATTTTTCTTAATATTGTAGTATACTACAGTCCTAAGAAAATGGTTAAATCCTTGTCTGCTCTGGACAGAAGGATAGGTGGTTTTCCTAGAAAAAATATTTCTATGAACATCTTACGACAAAAATCTGGTTGTTATCATGGGAACCATCTGTGCATGCTCAACGGGAAAGTAAGGAATCATATTTCTGACAGTTTATTATTTCTCTCATAAAAAAAAAGGCCTGAGTCTTCTTTAAGCCCAGCTTTCTTTGTACCAACTCCCTTTAACAACATTTTCCAACAATAAAATTATTCCTGTATCTGGCAAAAAAGGACCTTCCTCTGAAACACATGAATTTAAATCCTCTAAGAAGGAAGAGAGTGTCTGACAGGAATGTACCGCAGAATACAGATATTGTCTCACATTTCTTCATGATAAAAAGATCTGCTTATCCCTCTTCATGCCTAGGTGTGTGCTTTAAATATGTTTGCCCCTGTAATTAAGGCCACCTGACTTTCTGTGAATTAGAAATGCATTTACTGTATGAGCTCCAGGGCTTCCAGGTCTCCAGTGTGCTCTGCCTGCAGGACTTAAAAGGGATCAGAAGCAAAGTCTGGTTCCAGCCCAGCCAGCAATGCTGTGCAGGCAGCCTTCTCTCTGAGGAAGAATATCTTTTGTTGGTTTTTGGTTTGGTTTTGGTTTTGGGGTGGGTTTTTTTTTGTTGTTTAGATAGTTGGCTTTTGTTTGGGGTTTTTTGCTGCTTGTTTTAATTTATTTTTCTTTCTTTCTGCAGGACACCTAGCTGAGGGGGAAAAAACAATCTGGTTTTTGAAAACAATGAAGTGTTAATACTTCATTTCTGAATTCATGACTTGGGGGGACAACTACATGTAATTTCCTAATCATTGAATATCTAGGCCAAGATTATGGTTATCAATAACCTAAGGAAACTCAATCTGAAAATTATTTTCTGTGTTGACACATAGTGTTGATTGTCTTGTATGACCATGTCTATTGTCAAAGTCAAAGCTAATTTTTGTGCTCACTTGCTACAAAGGCAGCTGGCACAGCTGTATGTATACACATATATATATATATATATGTGTGTGTGTGTGTGTGTGTGTGTGTGTGTGTGAAAGCCTTTAGAGGTTTTTTTGTTCCATTTTCTGTGCTCTTGAGAATGAAAGAGGAGTCAATTTACTAGCTGAGCATACACTCACACAAAGGGGAGAGGTTGCTGTGTGTAGAAATGAGAATTACATTACTACTCTGCCATTGGTCTCTCTCAGAATTACTGCCCTCCATTGAGAAGAGCAAAGACAGTCTATATTAAAAACACAAAATTTCTAGAGTGTTTGCCAGCTGCAGTACTGAGCTAGCATCAAAGATCTGAATCATTTTGTACTTATGAGCTTTGCAATCATCTCTTTTTGTAAAATGTACTGTCATCTACATTCTACAGGGAAAAAGTGTGGAAGTAGAGAAATTCCAAGTGATATGGGTAACAGGAAGCCCCTTTCAAGTATAAAATAGCTCTGAGATGCCGATCAACCAATCATCCTTTGGGTTACTAAATTTCCACATGTCCGTTGATACTTTATTGCAAGGGGTTTTTTTTGGGTTTTTTTGTTGTTTTTTTTACAGCAGCTTAGTACATTCTATTTGCTTGAATAGGTAATGTGAAAAATAGCTTATTATTATTAAGTTTATGATGGTATAAGCAGAATGGTGTAGTTCAACAGGAAGCACTTTTTGGCTAGGAAAATAGAGCAAAGCTGATCAGTGTGGCTGTCACTTTCTCAAATTTAAGAACTAATTTACTCTGAAACATTCATCATAACATTAACAACTTTTACACAAAATTCACCACTATGTGGTTCACCTTCCTAAATGCAAAGAAAAATTAAAAAACAACGTGTAAAAAAAACCCCAAAGGCAGTCCTGCATTTTGTAAGAATGAAATTACTTCCTTTCCATTTATTAAAAAATAATTCAATCATAAATGTGCTCTTGGGGACAGCAGAGATGATGTCTCAAAGAGAGAAAATTATTTTTCCAGATGTTATGTGAAACAGATAGGAAGAAGAAGTAGAAGGATACTCCCATTTTATGCCAAAATTTTTAACCAGAGTTCTTTTCCAAGAATTGTATCATATCATCCTTTGTATCATATGATCATATAATTCATATTATCCTTGCAAACATGACTATGTTTTGTACTGTTGTTTTGCTGACAGATATCCCCATTTATGAAATGAACATATCTCTTGATAGCAACAACAACCTCTCATCCTCAGAGATGGTACATACACAGTAAACCATTAGTTCTCAGCATAAGCATCCCATAAAACAATACAACTTGAATTACTCTAATGATAGCAACAAACAATTCTCTGCTATATTTGAATTGATATATTTTGTTCTTTGTGCAAAGTGGATGCAAGGTCTATAGAAGAAGTTTACCAACCAGACACTAGAGATGTTAAAGAGTAAGACACAGGAAAAGCAAACTGAAGTCTGTTTCTATTAAGCAGAGCTCATCCATACAAGATTCTTCATGCTGTAGCTCAAATGCATCAGCTTAACCACAGGATCCAACAGACTTGTCCAACAAACTGACTGTTTATCAACTGTTGTGGCTTTTAGACCAGAACCTTGCTCCATGCTGAGCTGAAGGCTGCACTGTAGCATGGTGGTTTGCCTGACAAACACCAATGTAACCCCTTTCACACAGAATGTGTTTAGTCAGCAATAAAGTTAAAGCAGTGTGACAGCTACTTCCACGCACCTTTAGAAAACTGCTCTATTTTTCCATAGCTTTATCTTGCACAGCCCAAAAACACACTGGTATTTTCAAGTACCAACTGCATAGCCACATTGGCAATTAATATCATTTTCTATCTTCCTCCTGCTTAGGATATCCTGCTACATCCACCCCGTGTCTCTCCTTGTCTCTGTGTGTTGACAGAGCATCTGCCTGTTCTTTAATGAACTGTGTTACAAAGCCATGCTGGATGAGCAGCTACTTGCCAAGACAATTCATTACATGGCTCGTCACAGATTTGGTGATAACAAGAAAAATAATTTGAGGGACTCAAGCATCACAGAGTAAGATCAGCTCAGGAAAAGGTCTGGAGAAAACATTGACTTGGTGCTTGAGTTTCTACTTTTTTCAGCATTAGACTTGTCTTTTATGTGATGAAGTGCATTACGTCATCTAACATACTGTCTTTTTAATAGTATTAGACCTTTAATATTAACCAGTGACATGCCAGAATTAACCAATTAGTCTTTTCTTTCTTCTTGGTGAAAATGATATTGCCATAAACATAGTTTAATAGGGATTATTATCGCCTTCTATCAGCTGTGATATGCTTTCATCTGCAACAAAACCCTCTCAAAGCTCATCTTTACTGCTAATAACCTTTAATGTCTTTTTCCAACCAGGAGTTGAACTCTGTGTTTTAACACTTACAATGGCTGAGACCCTACCAAGGCGTTTTGCAAACTAAAGCCTCAATTCTGAAATCAAATAATCTATTTTAATAACTTTACAGATTTAGACTTTAAATATTCTTACTGAAACATAGCTAAGAAATTGTGCCTATTTTAAGACCTGTTTCTGTATTATACGAGAGGAGGTGGTAAGGGTATATGTGAAGGTTATACTAAATCAATCAGTCCTTTTTGTGAGTGTAAAGTGAACTAAGCAACAGCTTCTTTTTTTTCAGTCAGTGATTTCTTGTTATTACATATTTCTGAGAAATACTAAATAGGTTTTATTTTCTTTTCTGGAAGCCAGAAATGCACAGTGCACCACACTAGTTACAATTATTTCCATAATAATTTTCTCTTTCACAGGTAGAAGTTTTCAACAGATGTCCATAGACCAACACAAAATGAAAAATGTTATTCCTGTACAGAACAGTCTAGCTCAAATACACAGCCACAGTGCTCACAAAAGTAAGTACAGACAAGTGTCAGTTACAGTACCACATTGTGTGCCTCGATTCCTGGCATTTGAGGTATCATGACAGAGGTATCATGGGTTTTTTTCACAGCACCATAGAATGGCTGAGGTGGGAAGATACTTTTGAAGACCGTCTGTCCACAGAGGAGTCACCTGCAGCACATTGCCAAAGATCACACCCAGTTTTGTTTTAAATATCTGTATGAATGGAGATTGAAACAGAGTTTCTCTGGGCCATCTCTTTCAGTGTTTGACTACCCTCAGAAGAAAAAGTTTCTTATTACTTATTTGTGGCCATTGATTCTTTTCCATCTGTAGGACTCCACTGAGAAGAGTATGTCTCCTTTTCCATTACTCCCCAAAATCAAACATCTATACATATTGACCAGATCATTTGAGCTGCCTTCTCTTTTTGAGGCCGAATAGTCACAGCTCTCTCAGCCTCCCCTTTAGGGCTGATGCTCCAACCCTTTAGTCATCTCCATTGCCCTCCATTGGACTTGTTTCAGTAGGTCCCCCTCCCTCTTGTATCAGGAGCCTCGAAACTGGACTCAGAGCTCCAGATGTGTTTCACTCAAACTGAGTAGAGGGGAAGAATAACGTGTCACAATCTGCTGGCAATGCTCTTCCTGATGCAGCCCCAGATGCTGTTGGCTGTATTTCTGCATCGGCACATTGCTGGCTCACATTCAGCTTGGGGACCAGTTGTCCCAAAGATCAGGAGAGCTTCGCTCCACTCACAGAGTTCCAGCAGAGTGTCAAGATTGTGATTGCTCCAGGCTGGATCAAGCCAGCAGCTGGGGTGGTGTTCATTCACAAACACCAGCCCTACTCCCAGCAATGTCCTAACCTCACATTCTTGTGTTCCACAAAGCACAGATCTCCACTGTATACTAGATGAGGATTTACAGTTTACTAATTGTCATCTCACAGATCAGCCAGGTCCTAAAGCATATAGACCTAAATTTAAGATTCCCTGCCACCTATAATCTGAATGTCAGAAGCAATTCTGCAGTGATTACAATATTACTAGAAATGAGGCAGAGGCAGCCTTACAGAGACCATCAGATTGTGTGGGGATATACAGAATCCTGCACTGCTGCTGTTATCTACATCAGACAGGGAGAAGAAAAGGTATTTGAATTACTGAGGTGGTATTCTCTGCCTGCACAGGCCGAAGAAAATAATTTAATTGCTTTTAAAACCCCAACTCCATGTGTTCTATTTCTTAAGTTTTCTACTCATGTTCTCTGTGTCTTCTAGTGAAATCACAGTTATAAGCAAAATCCTTGAAAAATTCTGTCATAATATTTGTTGTTCTTACATTAATTCATGCACATAGCCAAGAATTTAGTTCTAGTCTCATACCAAAAACTGTTTTACAAATAAGTTATGATTGTCACAATTACAATCTCTGTTTAATCAGCTAACATGGCACATTTATCCAGGTACCATTACTGCTTCAACATTAGTTCAAGCCAATAACAGAAAAGCAAAATTATTTGCAAAATATACTGTATTTTCTGTTAACACAAATGACATATTTGCTCTTGAAGCTTTCTAAATAACTGTTAGAGTCTCATCTTAGTATGAGATTTCACTCATCCTCCATCTAGCTCTAAAAGCATTACCCTTTTGGACATAGCCTTTATTCAGGCAAAGTGCTCCAGCAACAAAGACTGAGTATAAATATTTGTGTTTCTCTAGTATTTTAGTACACAAGATATGTGTTAAAAATATGCTAAGGGAAAAAAAAATAAAAAAACAAAGAAGCAAAAACAAACAAAAATCTACAAAAAGCTGGAACAATAAAATAAGTAAAAACTAGAATGAGAACTGAAACTATTCAGACATTAGCAGAAAGAAGAAGTTTCTCCCCCAAAATAGGAAGGGCAATGAAAAAAAGAAGGAAGAAATTATTAAATCTCTCAGTAAAAACATTTTAAAATACACATTAGAAAGAGGAAAATAGGAATGAAACAGTAGCCTAGGAAGTGTACTTGAGTGACTTTACACCAGAAATTCTCCCTCTTCAGATATTCCCAGGGCCAGAGATCCCTCACATGGCTTCTTGAGTAGCCTCAGCACAGACTGCATCTTCTGTTCTGCATGCTGCTGCTTCATTCCCCACACACTCTTTCTAGCTCATCATGCAACACTTCCAACAACCCCTGGAAAATAGACTGTCACACATTCCTCACAAAATGCCAGAATAATTTTTCAAACAAGTATGGGACTTCTAGGAAACTCTCTGCTGCTCTCACTTCATGAAGTTAACAAGGTCTGATGTTTCTGGAGACATCAGAGAAGACAACATGTGTCTGATGCACAAAAAAACTGACATTATTGCTTGCTGGAAAAAAACAAAACACAGCAACAAATGTTTTAAAAAAAATTAAAATCTATGTCTACAGGCCATCATATAACAATATTTTCTGGAGATCTGTGGTTATTTTTGCCACTATTCATCATGATTTGAAGCTTCTTCTTTTACAAGTTAACAGCAAAACTCCACAAAGCACCCACATCTCTGCAAAAGGCCACTGTGGCCCACTGCTTGCAAAGGAGGGAAGTCTAAGACCCATTTCTCTGCTGGACTCACAACTCCTTGGGTAATGCCTTTCTGACAGCCTTATGTTTGCCTCTGTATTTTGTAATAGCAGTCACTCCAGAGCCTCTACTGAGTGGAAAAGGCTTCCTGAAGTTGTTGCTGCTATTGAACCACTAGGTCTTCCATGGTTGATCCTGCCCTCCAAATTAATGAATAGCGAATTATTAGTGAATCATTAATGGTGCTTTTGCTGCATGAAGCTCCTGGGGCCTTAAGGGCTCTGCCTCCCACAAATCCCAGTTCCAGGTTCTGGCTCATGTGTTTCAATACATGTACTAATATTAGTCACATGCGTTATTTCAGAGCCATCCATGTACCAGTCCTGAAATCTTAAATTGAATATCCTAAACTGTATGTGGGACTATGTGGAAAGCACTGATGTTTGGATTCTTTGAATGAACTGAATTTGTAATGGCTGCTCTCTCATGGGGGTGAAGTTTACAGTGCTTTTGGCCTACTTAAATCCATCATTTAAGGCTTTTAATGACGTACATAAAGTACATAAAGCTTTATGGATATTTTTCACACAGATGTGAACTTTGAATATATTAACATGTTCCTCTATGTTCCAGTGAGCCTCTCAACATTTGACTTGCATACCAACATTTCATTGAACTCAAAGCATTCTACCATGTGCCAGAAGACAAATTGGGCTCATTTATAGTATATAGCCCTCCCAGAATCACACAAATTCAACATCAACTAAAGCAGAATATTAATGGTTTGGGGTTTTTTCATGCAAAGGAAAAGTGATTTCGTGAATTTCTGGACATGAATGAATCCTAAATATGACCCGTGAATTACAGTACAATGCCAGAGGCCAGGCAGTTGTAGTAAACACTGCCTGCTCAGGTAATCACAACTTGAAGAATAATTGAAATTAGCTTTAAAAGAAAAGAATCTACCGAGTTTCTAAGTCCTCTCTATAAAGATCCTGCTTTGCCCTAATGAATTCCTGATAAGCTTTAGAAAAGTACTGCTCCTGAAAAATAAATAATCGATTATTAAAGTAGTATAAGGTTTATGCTACAGAAGATTATGAGAAGAACTTTAGCCTCTTTTGCACTTGTGTATAGTTAAAATAGATACAGATATAAATATAGCTAAACAAATATATGCAGTGAAGGCCTGCTGCAGACATTAGAGAGGTAATATTTGTTCTCAATGGGCAAATTAAAAACAAACCACATTTCCGGCAAGAACACTTCAGAGGAAATGTTAATAGCTTCTCAGATAATTCATCACAAATATGCAGATGGAAGGAAATCACAAATGCATTGAGAACACCACCAAGAAAAAAATAATGTAAAAAATTGCGAGAAGATTCTACAGCCAAAACAGCAATAGTGTAACTCCAGAAAGAACTCTTCATATGCTTAAACTGTAAAAAACTGAACTGTTTGTATACAAAGAGCTTGTGAATAAAATGGAGATAAAATGAAAAGAAGCAATTCACAATAAATTGACAGCCCAGAAAAAAAGGTCTACAATTAAGGTTTTGAATTCTCTTTTTTAAAAATCAGGAAAGTAGTGAGTTGTTTGAATGAAGGAGATTGAGGATTTCAGTTTAGAGAAAATACAGAACTATTGTTGCTTTAAAACACAATAGTTAAAATGTTACACTCATGAGTGTGAGGTGGAAATTAAGGATGATCTAAATCCACAGTTTCTGAAAAGAACACAATAGAGGTGCTTAACAGGTGTGCATCTCATGTATTTTAATATGTGTCATGGTGTGCTGCAGGGTAATGGGCTACTTTTGGGGCCTGTGAATAGCAGAGCATGCGTGGACCTATCTTTATGATTGACTGTGCCTAGAGAAACCCAGACACAGCATCCCACATTCTTCCATTTCATCTTCCTTCAATTTTGATCAGCATTTATCTTCAGCGATAGAGCATTTTTGTTAGAAATAGTATATTCCCGTGGAATACTTCTGTTACAGTCCGCCTGTGGTTTCTGATGAAAAAATATGTTGTGAAAATTTCTCCAAACAGACCAAGACATTTTTCCTCCAGACAAATGATAGGTTCTCTGCTTACCAAAAGTAAAGCTTTGAACTTCAGGATTTACTGGTCACTAAACCAAAAGTAAATCACTTAACACTGGAGTTGTTTTCTTCAGATGAAGATAAGCCTTGCCAAGGTTTAAAACGGTGACCGGGGGTTGCCTGCCTTGCCTAGGTGGCAGTCAGCCCCCCGGTACCGCTTTAGATAGCCCGGACAGCGAGGTCCCGGTCCCGGGAACGGCTCTTGTCCTGGAGATCTCCGGCAGACGCCCTAGCCACAAGACTAACCTGGCAAGCTCAGCCTGAGGCTATCAGGCGGTTCAGCTCTTTTAGTGATTTCAGCTCTCAGTGATTTCAGCTCGAAGTCTGCCAGGTAGTCGCTTTGCTAGCTCAGGGGTGAAGAGACAAGAAGAGCTGAGCGGCGCATTCCACGAAGTCTTTTATTGGGGGTTCCGTGAAGGGGTCCAGGAACGGCATCTTCTCTTGAACTGGGCAGAGGTAGGGGTTTTATAGGGCTAGGTAGGATTGGGAGAACTAGCCAATAGTCTGGGGTCTTGGTGAGTTGACCTATAGCCTTTGGGTTTCTGGAATGTAGCCAATAGTGTTACAGGGAGATAACAGAGGGTCTTAGGAAGTAGAGTTTAGTACATGACTATGCATTTTCTCTCCACGGAGGCCTTGCTAAAGGCTCAAAGACTGCAACAAGGGTTATACAATTTTTCATTAATATTTTGATAGCATTTTTCAAGTACAGGCTTGAGTACACACAGTAAGAGACAACAATTCAAAGAAAGTTGAAAAATCATTTGTAAAAATGCCATGCTTTTCACTTTCTGTGCACATTCTCTTTTTTTTCTATTTCCTCCAGTTCAGCTACTATCCCAGGATGTTAAGAAGTTTAAGTCCCTTGGAACCAGTGTAGTTATTCTCCCCCCAGCTCCAAATTCCAAATCTCCAAAAACAGGACATTCTCAGAGTCATATCCTCTGTTCTCTCTCATCTGGTCTATCAGGAGAGCATCTAAAATCAAGCTGTGTTCTACCTGCTATCCAAAACCAGAAGAAATCTAATCCTGAAGAGGAGCTTGAGAAATCGCTTGCCAAATCAGATGCAGAAAATTAATTCATTACATTGGCCTAAATTAGTTGAAATATGTCTAAGTGGTTGTTAAAAGTTAAATCTCATTAATTTGTGCTAATGATACTCTTGTGAACTGGAGCATAACAAAAACCAAGACAAGATAGCACATCACAAAAGCTGCACTGTGTGTCTGCGTATATATATATATA
>VXBU01017972.1:102341-130466 GCA_013400315.1 Bombycilla garrulus | reverse complement strand
TTTTTTTGAAATGAAACATTGACCAGTGATATTGGCATCACACACGGTTGTGATGGATGGGATTGTGATTTCTCTTCTTTGGAAAAGCTGTGAAAATAGAGATCATTAGTCACAGCTAACAAAAATCCTAGCACAGTCCTGTAATTGTGCATTGAACTTGCCTAAGCCTAGCAATTTTGCAGTTTTGCTCTTTTTACTCTCATTCATATCACTAGCTTGTTCTTTTAGTTAGTAACACCAAGTCAGACAGCAATGCTCTAAAATACCTCCAAAAAAACCAAGCAAACAAACAAAAACTATCATCATGGCCAAATATTAGCTTTTTCTTTTTGTGAAGTTCCTAAGCTTTCATGTGTGTAGAAAAAAAAATCATGAACAACAAAAACCAAACATTAATTGCTACACTGCAAATTTCACTACTAAATCACAGAACCACAAAATCACAGAAACATTTAGGTTGGAAAAGACCTCCAAAGTCCTTCAGTCCAACCATTGACCCATCACCACTGTGACAACTAAACCATAGCACTAAGTGCCACATCCAGTCACTTCTTGAACACTTTCAGGGATGGTGACTCCACCACCTGTCTTAGCAGCCTATTCCAAGGTTTAACAACCTTTTCCATGAAGAAATTCTTCCTGATGTTCAACCTGAAACTCCCCTGACGCAGTTTGAGGCCATATCTTGTCTTTTTGTTCGTTGCCTGGGAGAGTTATATCATTACCATCCTGTCCCATCTGGTGACAACCTCATTTTAGGCAGTTGTAGAGAGTGATAAGGTTCCCTCCTGATATTCTTTTTCTCCAGGCTAAACACCCTGGGGGTCTTGACCACTCCTTACAGGACTTGCACTCCTGTCCTTTTACCAGCTCTGTTCTTCTTCAGACATCCTCCAGCCCATCAATGTCTTTTTGTAGTGAGTGCCCCAGAACTGGACACAGCACTTGAGGTAGGGCCTCAGTACCCAGTACAGAGGGACAACCTTTTTTTCTGGTCCCACTGGTCACATTATTGGTGATAAAGGTTAGGATGCCTTTGGCATTCCTGGCCCCCTGGGCACACACTGGCTCATGTTTCCCAAGAGCCCCTAAGGAGGAATACAGGGACCAGCTCCATTCACCACAGCTCTCTGGGTCTAGTCATCCAGCCTGCCAGCCAGTTTTTTACCGATGAAACAGTCCACCCATCCAAGACATGAGCAGGCAGTTGGCATAACTCTTACTCCTTTTAGGTAACAGGTAATTTTCATGTTCTAGGTACAAGCAGGTCAAGTTTTACATGTACACAAAAGACCAAGATATAAAATGTAATAAAGAGATGGGATGGACAGAAGAAAATACCATTATTTTACTTGCACTTTCTAGGCTTCAAAGCGGAGTGTTGAATACCTTCCACCCATTTACTGGTGTCTGACATCCACATCACCTCTGAATCTCTTCCAAAGCATGAGATCAGGGTAGTGAATAACAAACCCTGGACACAGCACATCTTTGAAGTTTTCACTGATCATTGTACTCCATTTAACTCTGAATGGACCTACTTTGAACACTCAAATCTCCTTTGTCCCCATTTTGTGTGGGTTAAGTTTTCATTTTCAGCTCCTTCCTAAGTTTTTTGTTCCCAGGCCTATAATTTCTCACTTGAACCAAAGTGTCTTCTTTGTTTACTCGTGCTCCTGTGACAGCCATGGACACTCTGCTTTTCTGGCTGACAGCCACAAAATTTGCAACACTTAAGTACAGTTCTTGTAATTTTTGTTCTTGTCATTTTCTTCATCTCTCTAGCAATTTAATACACTTAGGACAAACCTGAGGCAATTTATTCTTGCTTCCCTCCTGTCTGGCAAAAAGAAGCTTTTCTGTTTCCCAGATAAAAATAGCATCTGTACTTGAGATAACTTCCGAAAATTCTTCTTCAGACACATAAAACCAATCAGCTACAACACAGACTAGGGGAGATAATAAAGAGAACCAGCAGCTTCTCAGAGTGTCACAGTACTGCTTGTGCCTTGAATTGAGAAGCACACTATTGAACACAGCAAGAGTTAAGAATGACTGGGGTTTCACATGTTGTGCAAGGTCTGGAGCCTATGTTTATTCTCCTTATGTCTGTATTTACATCCATTATCCTCTACTCAAAATTGTAGATAGCTCTTTGTAAATTAATAATATCTCAGAGTGTCAGCAAAACTCAATCATTCTTTGACTCTTTAAAAAAAATCAGGTTGGTTTGTTTGGTTTTTATTTTGGAAAAAAAAAAGCAGCAGAGAGACAGTGAATTAAGTTTCATCATACGTTTCTTCTGCTCACATTTGTTGTATCCACACACCAGAGATTGATGGCGAAATAAGAGTAAACTACTTTTCCATTATTAAAGACTATCTCTTTTCTCCAGTCTTGGTCTTTATCATGTTCTGTTATTCTGCCTTTGCTTTTTTTTCTCAGAAACACAGTGTTTTCCTGTGTTTTCAGCTTTTTTAAAAAATCAAAAAATTCCAAAAAATCCTCTCTATTCAAGCTTGAAACACACCTATTTGAAAAGTCAAAATAAGCAAATTGGCCAGAAATGTTTTTCTTAGTCTTTGCTACTTTGGACAGGAGAAATCATTACAGTTGGTCTCTGAAATAGCTCTCCTCATGCCCCATGACCACTCCCAAACTTAAAAAAAGTCTAGAGTTTCCCATTCATACAAACCAAATACAGTGAGAACAAAGTATAAATAATCACCACATATTTAGTCTTTTTATTTTGTTAGCAAAGAAAACTATTATACAAAAAAATCAGCTGGATATACCCAGACTAGCATTTTTAGGGTGAGGAAAGGGGGCAGAGAATATCTTAAAAAAATTGGTGAGTCTTTGGATGGAAAATAAAAAATTAATTGGCTATTGAAAACCTAAAGTCAGAGGAGGACAAAAAAAGAGGAAAACTCTGTAAAAGCCCATTATTTCTCTAAAAGGATGGTTTGACAGACAAACTCTTTAATCATTTAAGCACTCTGTTCAGCCAGTTCAAATGCAGGTAAAACACTCTGAGAAATCCTCTGGATCATCATTTTGTGTGACCTAAGCTCAAATCTCTTCCAAAAAAGTAGGTAGCAGCAACATGAGTAATTAAAAAGCATCAAGGAATGGTAAAGAAGGACACACAGAGACTTCACTTTTGGTATCAAGAGCTATATTCATAAATCATTGCTGCTTTACAAATATGGTTCATACCTAGATCAAAACAGGTTGCCAGATCTTGGTCCCAATTAGCTTTACCTTGCACCTTCCCAATTTTTTCAGTTTGCATTAATTACAGACAGCTCGATAGGAAAAATAAATCTGCTGCCCATCCTGGCCTTTGATTTTGACTGTCACAAGCATAATTTACATGTTTACCAGGTAACCTAATCTGTACCTGTGCTTGTTACAGCTGCGTAACCTAATAATCGGTTTCCTTATTCTCTAGTGTCTTACAGACCAGCACCCCAAAATACCTTTATCTTTCATGACAACTCCCTCCTGGCTGAAATTTCACATGAGTAGCAGAGAGCTCTTCCTTTCTCCACCCACTTTTAGTGATTTCTTTGCTCACCTCCTGACACACACATCATTAGCCTGTGGTATATGTCCAATTTCCGCATTGGTTGGCTGTCACAGAAGGAAATGGATAGTTACTTCCAAAGAGCAGACACTCCTCATCCTCTGCCTTTAATAAAATTGTAACCTCAGTAAGCCCATTGTCATGAGACTTTGATTCACTCTCAGTTATGCTAACAATGAAGTTAAGCTGATATTAACTTAGTTAACAGTGCACATTTTCTGTCTGTTGTGATATTTTTCAAACACTGCAGAAACCATTCTCCTGCTCAAAGTTAGACACATGCTTTGAATGACAACATAAGTGCTTGAGCATATTACATCCTCAGTGGTAAACCTGAACCACATATTTCAAGGTTGAACTGCTGCAGAATGCACACCATACATCAAAGAGTCCTTGTTCCACAAAGCTTGACCCAGAAGCATCTGCAGATAAGGCACCTATCAAAAAGGTGATCTGGTTCTGTACTCTCGTCAGCTGGTATGAGAGGAAAAAATCTTGCAAAGTGTTTCAGTTTGGAATCACTTTGTTGCCTTATCTCACGAGCTGCTACATCTAACCTGGTAAATACTTTTAACCAATATTTTCCCAGAGAGATATTAGGTTTCTTCATTTTCTTGCAGATGTCTACGAAAAGCACAAACATGCAATGTAGGCAAAATTCAGGCAGTAGATACTGGTAGATGCAGAATGACAAAAATTAAACAAAATTTGTGAGAAGAGAAGATAATTATGTCCAGGACTAGAGTTAAATTTTGTCAACATAAATACATGATGGCCTTAAAACTACAGAGAGGCTAAGATCAAGAAAACTATATAGAGCAGAGAAAGAAATCATAAGGTCTTATATGTCAGATTTTTATTGTATTATTTTACTGTGATTTCTCCAATCCTTCTCTGAAATATCAATCAACACTTTATTTTAACACAATTTCCACTGTAAAGGCAGTAGACAAAGCAGCATCAAAATTCTGGGATCACCATTCTGCCGGTAGTACTAATCTATTTAAGTGGACCTGCACAAATTGAATGGTCTACATTATAGGTTATGCTATGGATGCAGTTTTGTCGGTGCACTGGAAACCTATAAACGAACAGTTCAACACCAAAAGAAAAAATAACAATAGATATGCCCCAGATGAAAATTTCCAGTAACTGTAGATCTTATCAGAAAATAAGGGGCAAGCAACAGAAGAAGAAAACCAAGGAGAAAATAGATAGCATGCTATCTTCTCCAAAAGGGAAACTGGTCATTCAGAAGCGCACTTAGTAGAAACACCCTCTTGCATCTGTACATCATTACTTGTTCTTGACAATGATCATAGATCTCCAGCAAAAAAAGTGTCTCTGCCCCTTGAGCTTGTGCTAACACTGTTCTAGTCATCTGGGTAGAGATGAAAGGCAGAGGTACAAGTGATCTTCAGGGATGGGTGGATAACTTAAAAAAAAGAACAGACTTAATCTAAGGAAAAAAATCAGAAGTAGACTTATTAAGCCCTACTTGTCAAATATTAGTGAATATATTTAGCAGAGTCAGAGCTTATTTGATATATTCCCGGAGACAGAAACAGTCAGGGGATCTAACAAAAGAAAGGGGAGAAGATCCCTAAGACTTTCTTTAAAGGAAAGTTTCTTCCACTTGTATCTCCTTGTGCTTCTCTTCAATCAGTATCTTAACAGCTAAATCTGATCCTCTTGTTAATGAGGTGCTACTCTTATGTGGATTGAATTTAACTATATAGTATAACAGTATACACAGAAGCTTGTTTTATGTCAGAAAAAGGAAAAATTGAACTAGTGTCAATAAATGCTCATCACTCTTGTGCAAAATTGCAATCTGAAACTGAATCTTAATATAAAGCAAGTGTTGAAATGCAATAGTTGTGTCCTAGATCATCATGAAGTGCAGAATTGCTTATACGTATTAACAGATGCAAGAATATTAATAGTGTGATGGAAGTTTCACCCACTTCATAGAGGAAATGCTTGAAAAGCATCACAACAGCATGAAAACTTGACAACATATTTTAAAAATACTTTAAATAAACTAGTTAATAAATAGGAATTAACTAAGTTAGAGTTTCCAGCTCTCTTGCTTTCTTCTGGTGTATTAATGCACTCCATAAGCAGGAAAAGGCTTATGCAGCTTTAGGATTTAATGCTTTTTAATTTGTTTCCCACGGTTTGATGACAGGTGTACTGACTATAAGGTTCTCCTTTAACAGAAGTTCAATACTCCTGGTATATTTCAGTTATTTATACATTTCACGTACATGGAATATGAATGTTTTCATGTAAAAAACCCAAAATTTTAGTTAAAATTTATAAATCAAAATCCTAGTTATTTTAATTGATGGCAGGAAAAAGAAAGCTAAAACTTCCTTCAATTATTGAATGAACCCAATACCTCAGAGGGTTGTGTGGCCCTTCAGAGGGTCCTGAGTTTGGAGAGGTGAAACTTCTGAAGTCCAACAAGGAAAAATGCAGGGTTCTGCACCTGCAGAAGAGCAACCACAGGCACAGACTGGGAGGTGACCTGCTGGTGACCAGCTCTGTGCAAAAGGACACAGGATCCATGAGCCAGCAGTGTGTCCTTGTAGCCAAGCAGGCTCATGCTATCCTGGACTGCATTTATAAGGANTTATACATTTCACGTACATGGAATATGAATGTTTTCATGTAAAAAACCCAAAATTTTAGTTAAAATTTATAAATCAAAATCCTAGTTATTTTAATTGATGGCAGGAAAAAGAAAGCTAAAACTTCCTTCAATTATTGAATGAACCCAATACCTCAGAGGGTTGTGTGGCCCTTCAGAGGGTCCTGAGTTTGGAGAGGTGAAACTTCTGAAGTCCAACAAGGAAAAATGCAGGGTTCTGCACCTGCAGAAGAGCAACCACAGGCACAGACTGGGAGGTGACCTGCTGGTGACCAGCTCTGTGCAAAAGGACACAGGATCCATGAGCCAGCAGTGTGTCCTTGTAGCCAAGCAGGCTCATGCTATCCTGGACTGCATTTATAAGGACATTGCCAGAAGGTCAAGGGAGGTGATCCTGCCCCACAGTTTCACCAGGCATGCTGTGTCCAGTTCTGCGCTCCTTAGCATAAGAGAGGCATGGAGCTCCTGGAGCAAGTCCAGCAGAGAGTTACTAAATTGTTCAAGAGTCAGGAACACCTCTTATGAGGATAAGCTGAGGGATTTGTGCCTGTTCAGCCTCTAGAAGAGACAACTAAGATGGACCCACACCAACATCTGTGAGTATCTGAAGCGAGGGTGGATCCAGGCCCTGCTTGGTGGTGCCAAGCAAAGACAAGGGGCAATGGGCAGGAACAGGGAGTTCCACCCGAATATGAGGAAGAACTTCTTCCCCGTAAGAATGACCAGCACTGGAACAGCTTGCCCAGAAAAGCTGTGGAATCTCCCTCACTGGAGATATTCAAGAACCATCTGGACACAATCCCATGCAATATGCTCTGGGAGGGTCTTGGTGGACCAGATTTTGGGCCGAATGACCCATTGTGTTCTCTTCCAACCTGTGCAATTCTGTGGTTCTATGAACCTAGATAAATCTCAAGAGAACTGAATAATTTACAAGTCAGTGTTTAAAAAACATATCCAAACAATTTTTTGGTAGTTTAGCACAGAGTGACTACAATATTTTTGTTGCTGCTAGATTTCTTTGCCATGTGTTCAAGAATGTGCAACTTCTAACTGCTATCTCAGCAGAATTATTGTTTAACACTGCGGGTTATTGAAGAAGGTTAGCTACAAACTCAGAGGTCTGATAAGTCTGCAATTTCTATGGAACACGTGAATGAACATATCGAAAAGGTGGAGTGAAAGTTTTTTGAAAACATTTAAGAGAAAGTTTTTTTCCTTTGATAACATACTTTGTTAGTAGCAAGTGTATGGGGTTCTTTTTCTGAAAGAAATATAACCAGAAACCAGAAATCTAATCAGAAATCTGCTGAAAGGTGATTCATAAATATGTTTTCCTTGATATTTATATAAGTTAAACACTAGTGTTTTGCAATTTTTTTCTCTTTTTCCTCAGCATCAGTGAGTTCATCCACATATTCTTGGTGATTACTACTCAGCATACAGTGCATTTGCACAAAGAAAACCAATTATTCCAGCACAGTCTGCATAAAGGTCACAAGTATTATCTTTGGCTACTTGTAAAATAGCTACTTTTGACAAGTGTTCACCATTTTAAGAGCTTTTGCAGAGGGCAAAAAAACTTGGAACATGTCAGAATTCACAGGACAACTGATGTATCTGCAGAATCATAGTTCTCCTAGAAATTCAGAGCTATAAGCAAAAGATAAAGCACTAAAATAATAAAAAAGATCCTGAAAGAGTCTGACAACACTAAAAATTGATTCTGCTAGATGTTTTATCATTGAATAGTACTGCACTGCATCAGCATTTACCAAAAAAAAAACACAGTCTAATAAAAAATATCACCATATAAAGAGTTAGAACCCATTTATCTTTGCTTTGTCAGCTGTATTTCACACACACTGTGTAAAACTTGCAATTAATGCATATCAGAAACTATGCCAAAAATTATTTTTATTTTTTAGATTCTGTTCATTTAACTATTTACATTTCATTCCTCTCAAACAGAATTGTATAACATCATTATACAGTACTGTTTCTCCTAAGCAGCTGCAAAACCTCTAAAGTCAGCAAAATGTCCCTCAGGTAACACACCACAAAACTAGTAGTGATCTTTGAAATTACTCACAGAGGTCAGTTCTAAAGGACTGTCATTCCTGGATATTCCACCTGCTGGGAAAACACCTTATGTCATTTCTGGTGCATTATACTAGAAATGCTGAATGCCTAGGCATTGCTCCTATCTGCACGCTTCTACCTATGATTCATAAAAAAGTAAATCTTTCCATTTTCCTAAATATTAATTACAAGCATGGATGTGCTGAGATGTAACACACAACCCAGAAAAAGAAGAAAAAATACAGTCTAAGCAATAAACATCGAACACTGCCAGTGTGATGAATCTTAAAATTACCCACTGTGTTCTGGTTTTGTAAACACAGATGAGAGCATTGAATGTAACCAAAGACGTAAAAAATCTACACATTATGCAAATACGATAACAAATGTAAAATGATAAATTAGCAAGCAACTATTCAATTATTACTGTGACTAATTCCTGTAGATGGTGCCACAGTAAATGAACCTGAACTTGTTCTGGTTGACTGCAGTGTTCTGTTGAAATATTTCCATTTGGTTTGTTTGCCATTTATGTAGATCAGTGAAGTAGATAGCATCTGTTTAATGAGCTCCCACTTCATTACAGAGCTGCACTACTTACTGAGTCATTCTTCTTAAGCATGCAGTCTGCATAATCTGGTGTTGTTTTAAAGCAAATACTAATTTATGATTACCTGTTACATTAGGCCACTGAAAATTGTACTTACACTGGCCTGCATGAGCAGAATACTAATGGCCTTATTATGGATTGTAGTGATATTTCATGCTTACAGTCTGTGAAGATAAATTCCCGTCTCAAGCATGTTGGCTGAACAATGCACACAGTGTAAAAAAGAAAAAGGATAAAACATATTCACTTGCAAAACACAGAAATTACATTTTCCATGGCCATCAAAAATAGAAATGTAGGGTATAATCAGAAACATTTCAGTGATACTATGCTGCCAATATAGATAGTTGAATCATAACAAAATTATTCATCAAAGTGTCATGATTGTTATGTAATTGATATCACAATGATAGTTACTGAATAAAAGATTACAAACTTTTCAAAAATATTACAGTCATTAGAGGTATCACTGGTTATCTCCAGATAATTTAAAACCTGCAGATTACAGCTGTAAATATGAACAAAATGATAAATAAAACTTGTATTATAGTTCAGACCTGGCCAAATTGCACCTTCAGATCAGCTCCATAGAACTAGAATAGGCATCACCATGCAATACACAATTTACTTCAGCAAAGCCCAGTGGACATCTTTTCCAACATTTAAGCCACAAAAGTTTTCCCATACATTAAAAACTCATGTGTTCCAAAACACACAGCAAGACAGTAAATAATTGCATAGTCCTCTACTCTGCTCATAAAGTCCCTAACCCTCTGACTTGAAGATAATTCTGCCCTAAATCACTAAATTTTCTTTAGGGGCTATGTCAGTGCTTGTCTGCTCAGAATAACTAGCTCTGGAGTGTGCAAGAGCTGTTGCTATTATTAGAGAGAAGGAAGAAGTTCAAATGATCTGCAGATCACCCATTAATCATGTAATTAGGCCACAACCTGCGTAATCTTTCTTTTACAAGGAAATATGGAAAACAAAAGTGTTGACCTAAACTTCAGACTTCAGACAAGAAACCTAACCAAGAAGATCCTGGAGCAAAAATTGAGAAATTTAGACTCTCTGAAATGGGATTAAGCTGCTTAACCATACAGGTATGAAATCCCAGTGGAGAAAGGTCCTCTTGGACAAAATAGCAACAATTAAAACTCACCACAAAGCAAAATAGAAGCAATACTGTAAAAATATTCAGCTGAAAGTGTTACAAAAGACATACTTGAAAGCTTATGAAAACAAAACTAGTTCAAATTAGTCACACATAAAATGAATCCAGATAGACAAAACTTAATAAAAAGCACCAAAAAATCCTTCCAGAAAAATGCATAAGAAATTATATATTAGAAAAAAGAGTCTGGGGGACAATGACATTTCAGAAACTTACAAAGAGGAAAGGCAGCTATAAACAGTGAAAGTGACATTTCAGAAAAGCAAAAGATTCTTCAATAACAATATTCATCACAAATTATGCTAAGCAAATATTTACCCTCAACACTTCTTCCAGACAACAAAGATAAGACATTATCTAAAGCTGAAGAGTTTACATTTGTGTTAGAAGTTCAGTCCTTAACTATTAAACAGGTATGCTATTGAGTTCACAATACCACACATAGAAATGTGTCATTCTCTTCTTAAATGTGTAATTTTCTACTTACTTCCTTCAGAGCAAAGCACAAGGTAAAAAAACACGTGACAGCAGCCCTCTAAGTTGCAACAACAGGCAAATATTTTCTAATCACCCATATGGAGAGTATATTGAAAGACATGAAACTTTTAACCAATAGAAGTTGTAGGGTAAGAAGTGAGATGGAAGTCCTGCATACGAACAGCACAAAGCAGCAACAAAGACTTTGGATACACACACAAGTAACTGTTTCTCTATGAGAACACTAACACCAGACAGACAGCACCACTGCAGCTGTCTGTCTCTGTTTACAACACTAGCTCAACCCACACCACTGAAATGTACCTGCACCACCATGCACTGCCTGCTTAAGTCTTTCATGAGTTCCAGAGGTTCATGTATCTCTGTTTTCCAGAGTTGAGTCTCAGTGGCTCTCTCCTAAGCTGGTAGCTATGGGCCTCCACCAGATGATGAGCAAATGCTGCACCTCAGGCAAACCTTTAAACGATAGCAATTAAAGAATTTGTGGGGGAAAAAAAAGGCCTCAGCATAAAACAAAGGTCTTTCAGCAATTCCTCTGCACTTTCAACTCAAACAATAACAGTTTCTTTTTTTTTTTTTCCAAAGTGTGAGTTCACTTTGACATAACCAAGACCCCAGCAGATCCTCTGCGTACCTGAGAAATGAAAAGAAGCACTGATAACCAGGTCATCCCTCTATAAAGCTGTACTGAGGCACAAATGCCCTGACAAGAATGCTTTTTTTGTGTCACTGGCTCACAGTTTCTGTTCTCAAACCATGATAAGATGCAAAGCTTTTCACAAAATTATCCAGCTTGATCTTCTTTTTTTTCTTCACAGAATTCAAGAATTTTTTATTTGGACCAAAAACTTTATTTTTTCATAGTTTTGAAACTATTTAAATATTTATAGTTGTCTTGCTTCCATTCTCAGTGCCTGAGAGGTTTTGATGAACTGCAGCCAGTTATTGTCTATAAAGAAGCTTATATCTGACAATAAACCAAACAGCCAAAACCCAGGTTTGGAATTATTTCTGAATTCTGAATAAATGAACTCTGAAAATAATGATTAGAAGCAGGAATCAGTTAAAAGACTCATAAGAGCCAAAATTCATAGATGTCTGTAGTATTGCTATGTTCCATAAATAAAGTTTATTAGAGCACAACTGTACGCTTAGATGTAGTAGATGTCTGGAAGAGAGGAAGATGGACCAGAAGCAGGTATATTTCTAACTGCCAGTTCTGGCACACATTAAATACTTTTCTGTTATTAACATAAGAGAGGACAATGTTCTATGCAAATTTAAGTACTAAGCTCCATACAGAAAGATTAGTTAGACATATCTTTTAGGAAGAAGCAAAAAGCATTTTATGTGGTTCTGACCATGCCAAGATCTTTATGGTTAAAATGCTCAGTTAGGGCAGGCACCTGAAGAATGAACACTCACTGCCAAGAAAGTTCCTCAAGCACAGTATTAAACATTTATAGGAGGAAAGGATATGGTCGAATTAGCCTTGTGGGCAACTGGTAGACTAATGGAAATTACAGATCTTGGGAATACCTACCCATTACTCTACTCAGTAGGTGGTAATACTCTTCTTTACCTAAAATGTTGAGCACATGCCACAGTTATCCCAACATCCAATTTAGCAGCAAACACAAAGAAATGCAAAGAAGTTCTGTACATATGGAGGTTTTGAAAAATAAACATATTCAAATTTCAAACATCAAATATCGAATGTTGCTGACAAAGTCATCAGGTATCACATCAGATAGTTAAAATGAAAAGACAAGGAAATTATTTTGAATTGTTGCTGTCCTTTACAAAATACGCACATTCACAGAACAAGAGATATTTGTATTTTCATCTTTTCTCACTTTTCACATTTTTGTAAGGAAGCATCAAAGTAGTGTTAAAAGATCCTTTATGGACATGGGGTGATGTTGACAGATGCGTAAACATAGTGAGAGGAATATTTTTGTTTGTACTATGCAGAACTACTCCTAGAAAAAGGAGAAAGTTGATTTAACTTTTTCCACCATTCAGGGAAGTACTGACTACAATGGAAGCTGAGTACATCTTTCTACATAAGGAAAAACTCTCTTGTAGATAGGAAGGACACCTGCATTTTATGATTCATTCTTTAATTTTCTATAGCCACTAAGGTCCTCATAAACCATGCATGAAGTCCTTTTTTGCTGGCTACAATCCCGTAACTTCTTGTAGACAATGAAAAGCAAAATAAATGTAACTGTAACTTACACTGTAAGAGTCTTACTCTTACAGTGGATCCTAAAGATCCATTTTCCTCTTCTCTTGTCACATCATTCTACTGCGAAACACTAAATTAATGGTATCACCAAGTTTTAGGATTTCTTTTCCTGGTAGAGACTTTTTAAGTATCCACAAAACACTATGGATTAATCAGATTTAGTGTCTTCAGCCGTATTTGCAAACACCTTTAATACAGAAAGAAATTTTCAAACACTGAGAGGGATAAAAACCATCTCTGCTCCTGGCAAAACAATGTTATTTGGTCATTAATTCTGTTAATGTAAGGCTACAGTTGCCCTCAATTCCCTCAGCAGGAATCTTTGCAGGTCTCTTATGCTCAGTGACACTCTACTGTGTTTTATCCATATTCATGACACAACAAATAATCAGATGTCCCTTTCCTTAATTAAGGAAAGCAAGCAAATTAATGAAAGAAACAAGTATTTCTAATAATTTATTGTAAACTGTGATAAATTGTTTCTTAAAATAAATAATATTAAGAAACACACCTTTAAAAAGCCTTCAAAGAGGGTGTAGCCTTAGTATAGACTTACAAATACTTTGAGTTAATATTCCCAGACTGATGGAGAACAAAATACTGCTCATTTTGGTTAAAATAAGCAAACAAACAAACAAACAAACAATAAATAAATAAATTTGCCTATAAAGTGTTTACTTCATTATCCATTTTGGCTGATCCAACAGAATTAGAATTCAGCCTGCAACAAGGTTTGAGATGGAATACGAAATTAATAAGCACCAGAAAAACTGACAATGTAGATTTTTTCAGGAAAACAGTACAATATGCATCCAATCATGATGAATTCTCCTGGCAATGATGCTTTAATTTTTAACTTTTATACCTTTCAGATCCTGTGCTGTTTTAGTGCGTAGTCTTGGGCATCATATTAAGAGTTGGTAAGCTCTCCTCAAAGAGTAGGTAGACAAAATAATTCCTTTCTAGCTTGGGACCGATGACAAATTTTAGGGCTAAGAGTGTAAACAACAGTGAAGGAAGAGAGAGAACAAGGAGGATGGAGCTTCATAACCTGAAGCTGTAATTGGACAATTAACTCCAATGTACCAACAGACTAAAACCTATAAAAGTGTGAGACCTCATAACCGGTCATCCAATTTTTGTGACCATTTGTGTATTGGACTTGGGTGTGGCTCTGGTGGGATTCCTGCACTGCCCAAGCTGTATCCTTTCAATAAATACCTTTTTATCCTTTTATTCTATCTAGTCTCTGTTTCCAGGTCAGCCTACCGAATCATCAGTAAAATAGGCAAGTCCTAAGAGCTGCAATGCATTTGGCCACGACCTGACAGAGTCCACATATACCAGGTCTAACAAATCTTCTCAGCAGGAGGTTTGAGAGCAGTTTCATTAATTCTCTGAGCATGTAGAACATTTATTATTGTATTTTATTTTTGTGAAAAAGAGATACCGAATCTGTAGGGAAAAAAAATGGTAAAAAAGTGGTAGATTTTACTTTTCTTTTTGAAATTATGTTTAGTTATTTGCTGCTATCCTTTAACTGCTACTTACATTGCCAGATATGGCAATGGAATGAGACAGAGGAAAAAAGAGTGCCTGGTACACCTTCTGCTTTCAGGAAAGGCCACTTAGTAAGTGCTCACAGAGTAACTGACCTAGCCAGAGAATTCAGCAAACAAAGAAAGTGACAAGCAAAGTTAATTTGAGATGAAAGCTGTTGAATAACTTCCTATGGAACACTGATAACCTTATTTCACAAGGACTTCCCAATGCAAGTCAACAGTCATGTCAGTGTACATATTTAGAAATATGGTCCTCTTGAGTATGTTTCATGAGATATCTGAAGTGATTGCCTAAGCAGAAGAAATGCCAAAAAAAAAAATCTCCCAACCACACTGTTTGACAAAACCAATCAGAATCAACATTTTCCACAACATTTTCAAAACAATTTGAAATATGTCAGCACTACTACAACAAGATACGGGGACAGAGTAGAGGCAAAAAAGTGAGTGGATTCAGAGATCAAAAAGTTCAGCTACATTGAATACAAGGTTCACACCATTAGTCACTTCGCATAAGAAAAGGAAACTGGAATATCTAGTTTATGGCACAATGTAATTCTGACTTTTATACCAAACCAGTATTAAAAACTACTTAAAATCATATAAATGAAAGAAAAAAATTCGGGAAATAAATAATTAATACTACACATTCTGTTGTCTTGAAAACATATTTTTAATGGGAAAAAATTATCTGTATAATGTCAAATAATGTATGGATTGTGAGGCATAAAATTAGATTATATCTCAAGTTCCTAACATAAAAGTACATGTTTCAAATGGCAAAAAGCAGAGTGCTTTTAGGTAGCCTACACTTTGATGCTTTTGAATTTACAAAAAATTATCAATACCTTCTTTAGACATTAAAATTTTGACAAAAGTAAAACCTTTCTATTCAACATTTGTCAAAAGTGTAAGGTCAAAGGAAAGCAATAACACACATGATACAGTAACATTTCTAATTACACAATATTCCCTGTAAAGAAATAATAAATAAGTAAAATATAAACAAATATAAACTTGCCTGCTTGCTTGTCTTTTTTTTTCTGTTCTTTCACCTATGCTTTCAGAAGTAAACCCCTCATTTGGACACCCAAGAGAAGGGACTATGTGTGCATTAGTTGGCTGTGTTTTCCAAAGGACACTGCACTTTGTCATCATATTTTAAGAGTTATCAGCGACAAGTATACAGAAACAAATTGCTTAACATTCCTGCCTAGCAAGACATGAACTGGGGTAGAAATATTCATTTGCATATGACTACTAGAAAGATTTCCTTTTGGGTGTTATTCATCAGTAGCACATATTCTCACACGGAAATGCTCATCAAAATCTTCCAAAAGGTCTCTAATTATCTTGGGTTTACTCCAATAGTTAAGTGTTCACAGGTTTTTAGTAGCTCCTGTGTGGAAGACAGTCCAGTAATATAATAAGTCAACTCCTTGCAGCTCAGTTCCAACTCATACTAACATTGCACCTAATCTCATGTCCTCATTTTCTACGTATAAAGAACAATTCTAGATTTTAAGCCCAATCTGCTTCTCTGCACAGAAACAGAACAAAACAAATATTAGCAAAATGAAGTGTCTCTGGCTTTGAAGTACAATTCTGTCATAGCAGGGTGACAATGGCAACTTCTTTCTGCTCCAACAAAACAGATTGGTGATGCTACACAGCTTCACAGCTCATATTATCCACAAGTGCAGTATCTTTTAATTCTCTATGAGCCTCATTAACGCAGCAGATTTTTTGGCCCCAAATGTCCTAAAATAAGGTCAACTACAAGCCTCAAAATATAAGACAAAATACAGCACACAGTTTCTAGGACTGTGGCCATAATTAGGCATTTCTGCTCTTCACCATCCCCACCCTGCAATGCAGCTTTATGCAATAATGATGGCACTTTGATTAGCAAGCCCCTGAACGCAGAGCGGGAGGACAGTAGTCAGCAAGTACCATTTTCTATTTTCCTCTCAACTGTGCAGACATGCTGAAATAATGATCCTGCAACATGTTAGCAAAACATTAGAAAGACTTCAGTAAGCAAATAATTTAATTACATGCTTTTCTAGGGGAGTTTATATTGCACGACCCCTGACCTTTTATATTGCTGTACCTAAACTCAGCATGGAATTCACACTTCCCATTCCTGTCACAGAATCTCTCCATCTTGTACCATTTAATATAGTGTGCTCCAGGTGTTCTGTGGTGAATGAATAGTTATATTACTACCTGTCAGACACAATCACACTCTATTCATCATCTGCGGCTGGCTGCATGAAGCCCTGCTTCCAGCAGGCTCCCTCTCTATTTCCTTGTTCAAACGTCTGCAGTGCTTTCGGCCCATCTGTCAAGCCTGTCATTTAGAGGGAAAACAGTATCAGCGCTTTAAATATATGGAGTTCTCTATTGAAACAGTGCTGTGATTGAACTGTCAGCATTCCCAGTATCACAGACAGTAATTCATGACTGGTCAGAGCTCCATTTAGGGCTGCTATTACCACACTGACCTTGCTGGGTCATACTGAGATTTTCCCTTTGCAATTAGGTCTATAAATAGTGCAATTAACCTTTCAAGAACTACAAAATATTCTCAGTTCCCCTCCTCCACAAATTTACTTGCTGTTTGCAGCATTTATAATAATCAAGGCGGAAAAAAGTAATTCAACAGGAAAGAGCATTTTTCTCTCCTGACGTGTACACCAAGTGTCAGTGAAAAATAAACAAATACTGTAACACCCCTAGTGCCTTTCCCAGGCAAGACTTGCGTGGTTATCATCATGAGCCTTGCTTCAAGTTCCTCTTTCTTGGTCTCAAACCTAATGCCTCGGAGTGCTCTTGCTCTGAACTACACCCCCTGCCACAGAATAATCATGAGACTTACAGACATTTTATACATGGCATACATTTTTTTATATTTTCATTTTATTTTTTTGTAACTAATATTTTTATTATAAAATTGAATGCAAAACAAAACTCTGAACTAATATAATACTGAGAGTCAAAAAAAATTACTTCTTAGGCACATTTTCCTCTGGAGTTTTGGCAAAAGTACCATTCAACTTAAGAAAAATATGGAGCAGAAAATATCTTAGTGTGTCAGAGTTTCCATTCCAAAATATCTCCTTTGGGAAGAATTAACAAAAAGAGTTTTGTATGAACCACTGATCATAAAATCATAGAAACATAGAATTTCCTAGGTTGGAAAAGACCTTAAAGATCATTTTGTTCCAAACACCCTGCCATGGGCAGGGGCACTCACCACTAGACCAGGTTGCTCAAGCCCATCCAATCTGGCCTTGAACACTTCCAGGAATAGGGCATCCACAGTTTCTCTGGGCAACCTGTTCACCACCCTCATAGTAAACAATTTCTTCTTCATATCTAATCTAAAGCTATCAGTTTTTAGTTTGAAGCCATTTCCCCTTGTCCTGCCGCTACATGATCATGAGATGCTTGCATCTGATAGAATAATATCTGTGTAACTTATGAGTCACCTATTAACCAGTATCTCTTTAGAGCTTAAAACACTTGAAATAGGTTGATTCTCATTTGTTTCTACTTAAAAAAAAAAATTAAAATGCAGAGACAGTTAGCTCATGGCTCCAACCTTGGGCAATACATCAAAAATTCCTCTGAATTTTGAGGACCCTGAATTACTGAACAATACAATACACTGGTAGTGAATGTACGCCTGAGACTAAATCTAGGTTTATGTCTTTAACCACAACACTTTTCAGCAGTTAGACTGTGATCTTGGAGCCGTATAGTGACCATGCAGCATTTCAGAATCTGAAATGGACTGGAGCAGGACTAGCAAAACTGGGGAAGAGAAAGTTTAAATGCTTGTGAAGTACAAACAAGTTAAGAGAAAAATTAAAGGGGTTAGTTTAAGGCACCAGGAGAGTACAGCAATGTGGAGAAGGACATAACTCAGCTGCCTTCTTCAGTCTAAGAACAAAGCTCTAATTTGAACATAACAGCACAATATCAGTAGGCTCATTGGGTTAAAGCTTAGGGCTCTGACCTTGGTTACATTTTTAGATGTGGACATGGTCACTATTCTTCTCTGGGAAAATGTCTGGAATTCTGTGATTGCGGCCACAGCTGCACAAGCAAGCTAGCTAATCCTAGATACCTATGAGGTTTCCAGTATTATTAATATAGAAATAACCATTCAGAAAATCATTCACAATATCTTTTTTGTGGGTTTTGGTTTTTGTTTGTTTGTTTTATACACAATCTATTTTTGCTTACCAGCATTAACCTAGGCAATTTAAAAAACCCATGTAATACATTTACTTAATAACAATTAAGTTGGATGATTCATTGAAAAGTTCCTTCCTTAAGTACATATTATAAATGGCTGCAAAGAACATCACGCTGCAAACACACAAGAATCACCAATACAAAGTAGAAGGCTTACACAAAGCAAAATTGTTTAGTATATGAATGTGGAAACACAGCAGAGAAAAAAGACAAAAAGGAATTTCCAAACTGTCTTCTTATTAGAGACAGGGAGTGAAATTAATCATGTAGCTTCAGCCAGCCTGAATATTTTGGGCTCTGAAAGAAAGATACAGCAACATATATCACTCCCTGTATTGTTAGCAGTTTCTTGAATGTTTTCTCCTTTAGATTTCTCCACCATGAATGCAAATGTCACAGTTTATTACAGATATTTAATAAGTATAATAAAAAAAATTCATTCAGTTTCTTTTTTCTTAGAGAGAATCACAAAACAAAGACACATAGAACAGTGCTCTTGCTGTTGTTTCTAGCTTTTTTAATGAATATTTCAGGATATGTCTGCCCTCAATCTGAAGGCAAAAGCTTTCTCTTATTATTATACAGGCTGAATAAGTTTAAGTCTCATCTCATTAACTGTCATATTACCAGGCTTTATGCCATACCATTCAAGTTTCACTGAGCATTCAGAATTGCTTAATTATGTATAGTAAAAACAGTCTGCTGAGACTTTCCCTTTCAGATTAATATGGAGACGAAAGGACAGAGGTCATCATGACTCACTCTTGCTTGCCACTGTGTTAATTCATAATGACAGAGGCCTTTTGTTAGTGACAAAAATGTAATGAGCATTTGAAAATAAAATGTTTACATCAAAAGGAGAGACACTTTGATTTTGCAAATGAACAATTCTTTTACTCTTCCTCTTCTTCCTGTGTTGGTGTTAAGCTGCATAGAACACTCCTCATAAATTATACCACCCCATGTTAATTACATTATGCTGACATTGCTTGTCATTACTAAACCAACTACATGTTTTGCCTGCCCAGATTTCAAGAGCTATTTGGTTGCACAAAATATGGGAAACTCATACAGGTTGCAGAGTCTGGTCATTGCTCACATTTTCTCTAGGCCACCCTATTTTGTTCTATATTTTAACAAACACATGTACAAATCCCAGTTGTATGGTCTGCAGTCTGGAGATGCTGTAATGCATAGTCAAAATGTCAGTACTTTCAGTGAGTTTATGACACATTCCTATCAGGAGCTCCTAATTCTCTCACACCATCTCTCCTGATGCACAGCTCCTAAAGATTTTAGATATCAAGCATATGCACATAGGTATGCTGCTCACATTCACACATAAGCACCCCTACAAATGGATTGACCTGCTTATCTCTGCTTTCCAATGTAAAAATCAGAATGAGCATTTTCTCAAAAAATTAAAGCTTTGTCTCTCTCTTAATCCCTTTCCAGAGCTATACCCTGCAAGTGGAAGCAAGGTGCCAATAAGGTTAATCAGCAAATATGCTACATTCTCAGAAAATAAATTAGACAGATTATCATTCTTCATCCAGCAATTTCATATGCTTTCTTCAGAAAGAACAATACCCATTTTTGTAAATGCACATTCTGCAACATAAAGAAAGAAATCCCGGCTCTCTCACTTAAATAATCTCTCCTTATTCACAAAGCAAGATATGCCTCTGTTTAAAGAAAAAATGTGTTCTTGTGAACTAAAGTATGTGTTCCCTAAACATCCTAGGAAAACATCCAGTGTTTTTCTGAAGTTTGGAGAATGTAATCTACTTTAAATATGTGATGGATATTCTCTTTTTCCAATTTCATTAGTGGATTTAACAAATTGCCATAGTTTTCCTTACATCAGTTTTAGAAAAACACAGCTATGACACAAGCACTACACTTCAGTATGCATTCATTTAGTTTTTTCAGAGAGAGATTTTGAAAGATTTGTCACCTTTTCAGGGAAGAATCAGCATAACACTTTTAGTTGTAATTACTATTAACTTTAAGAGTCTGACTAGAAAACAATGGTTCAACAACTTTGCTTTTCCAGACACATCTGTCTGCCATTATTTTTACAAAATGATCCAGCTCTTCACTCATTTGCCCACAACTAGAAACACTGAAAAATCTTCTGAAATGATGGGAAGATCTAACATTGCATGTATCATCATAACAGTATGACAGAAATTACGATATCCCTGCCTCACAATTTTGGAAGGCTATTCACAACCTGCCACTGGATAAAGGTTATCTAAAAACTTCTAACCTATGAAAACTTCTAACCCTCACTGTCAAAATAAACTGGTCTTCAATATACTCTAAGTAATTATTTACAGCCCTTTAGAAATACAACCACCTATTACACAAGCACTGATGTTTTGGTTCACTGATGCTTTGGTTTGGTTTGTCCAGGTGCTCATTGGACTTGTAGATGTTACCTTTCCGGCATTGAATCATCACTATCAAAACAGCACAAACTTTTAAGACTCACAGGAGTGTAAAGTGCAAGCAAGTATTAAAGACTAAAGGAGACAATTTCAGCAAAATCAAATAAGAACAAGTGACTAATTGAGGTGTTGACAGAAAGGCATTAGTAGCTTTAACCGTCTAGCTGACTTCATTCAATCATTATTGAACTATGAAAATGTCTTCTAAACAAATGTTTAATTCAGGTATAAACTGAAAACAAGGAAAGGATTGATTCATGAAATTAAACAAGAATATTGCTAACACCTCCCCCTTTTTAGAGGCTAAAACAACATCTTCCAAAAAGGTCCTGACAGGAGAGGTAGGATTCTAAAAAATAACCAAATACAATATCAGGTAGAAAGCACTGTCAGTTTCAAAATTTGTCTGTGCCTCACAGGGGACAAGTTTGTGCTGCTTTCATTCCCTTTATGCAGCTATAGTTTGTGAGGTAAAGGGAAGTGAGAACCACCAAGTTGATTAGAGGAAGGGAGCACATATTCTTTGTTGAAAGTAGATGAGAATTGGGATGGTTCAGAAGGGTCCAGAATGAACTAACTGCACCATTCTACTAGCTGAAGGGAGCCTGCAAGAAAAATGAAGAGAGGCTTTTTATAACAGTCTGTAGTAACAGGTCAAGGAGGAATGGCTTTAAATTGAAAGAGAGTAGGCTTAGATTATATATTAGGAATAAATTCCTTACTGTGATGACAGTGAGGCACTGGAACAGGTTGCCCAGAGAAGTTGTGGAGGCCACATCCCTGGAGGTTGGATAGGGCTTTGAGCAGCATGATCTAGCAAAATGTGTCACTTCCCTTGGGAGGACAGATGGAAAAAGATGATCTTTAATGTCTCTCCCAACCCAAGTCATTCCATGATTCTAAGATGACAGGAGAGTTTGTAGTTATATTCCCTATTCTTTGAAATTTTTTGTACCAGGACACAAGAGGGCTTCTGGTCATATTTGACCTGAAACTGAAGTCTCAAAGCTGCAGATGTCCCCAAAGTGCTTTTTGAGAACAATTTCCCAAGCAAAACCAGAGACTACATGCAGACAGAACATATGTACAAAGGAAAAGAGATCCCAAGCGTCTGTAGGTTTAAGAAAGCTACTTGGAGGAGAAAATTGCCCTGAATCAACAGACCCAAATTACAGCATAATAAAATAAAGATCAGAGTAATTAGAGCAAACAAACACATGTTAATTGAACTTCTTACACCTCTGATGCAATTAAGAGTCTTTTTGTTAAAGCGCTGGAGCTAATAACCTTTGAGATTTATGAAGGGAAACAGCTCGGTTGCTCTTTGGTACTTCACAAAAAACTCCAACCTCTTCAGTCAGGCCCCAGGGAAGAGCAAAACAACTGGGGTCTCATCCTCCATACCTAACCACTGGAGAAAGTAAACTGTGAGGCCTGGAAGCAAGAGCTACACTACAGCAAACACAGTCTCACTTCTGGAAAGAGAATTTGCACTCATGCGCACATATGGATGTATCTGCTGTACCACTGGGCATACCATTACTTAATTTAATAACCTTGTGGATAAAAACAGTCATTATCACTTAATAATATGGGCTTTTTGCCATTCTGATGAACTAAATTTTACTCTTTTTAAAATCCATTATAATGAGTATCTATTCCCTCTCAGATGCCGATTATTTTCTCTCTTCTATAGAAATTAGGAAGTTTTTTTGTTGCTTACTTTTCTAGACTATTTGCCACTGTAGACCTTTGTCTATAGTGACAGCACAAGTGTGCTTTTTACTCCATTGTATGTACCCCAAATAACACAGTACATGGACAAGATCCAGCCCAAGTAACCAGAATCCCATGCATGTAACCTGAATTAAATAAAAGTATTAAATATGTTTGAAATTATAAGAGGAAAAAGAAACCATACCAAATCAAATTACACTGGGTAAAAGACAAACAGGATACTGCTCATATTACAGGAGGTGAAATTAGTATCATCATACAAATTAAATAAACCTGTCTGTCCTCTGAAGCCATTAATGAGAAGATTTCCAGTGGTTAGAAACTACAGATATCAAAGTATAAGGACTAGAGGACATTTCTAAAATATGGAAGATGTCTTTAAGAAATTTTTTAGAATAAATTAGGAGACTGATAGAGAGCAGGAAAGCATCCAGTGATCTAAATAGTGGACCACTCTTTCAATAAGCTAATAAATGGATTCTACTCCCTTCTTACGCTATGATGGTCTAGGATCTCTGCAACAAAAAAAAGGTTTGCGCATTAGGAGATTTTCTATTTTAAAACGATACTTGATGTATTGTGGAATCTGCTCAACATTTCACGGCTGAGACAACCAGATCTTCAAAAAAACTTTTTTAAAGAAAGCCCAAAGTGAAATCTGTACTCTTTAGAAGTAAAATTAAGGCCATTTGTTTCAGTTAACCTGTTCTGGTAAATGATTTTACCTCCATAGGAAGGACAGGATCTATCAACTAAAAAACTCCCATTTCAATCACAGAGCATCCCGATCAGCATTATTAAAATTGACAAAATTTTTATGGGTGAGAATGCTTAGCAAAAGTAAATGCATTGAACTTAAAGTGAGTTAAAACTTACTGCTGTATTCATTAAAAAATATTTTAAAAAATCGTTCTGTAGGGTTTATGTAATACTTTAACAAACCCCCAAGAAAGAGTCACAGAATATTCTGAGTTGGAAGGGACCCACAAAGATCACTGAGTCCATCTCTTAAGTGTATGGCCCACACAGGCATTGAATCCATAATCTTGCATTATTAGCATTATCCTAGTGGCTAACTCCTGGAACTGTACTTCATGGAGAACTTTCCACAGATGACAATTCTACCTCTACTAGGAAACGGATGAAGTATTTTCTAACTTTTATGTGTGAGATCAAGCCATGGTCAGAAGAAGCTTTAGTATGGATCCTCCTTTGGCCTGCACACCCACAGTGTTTGAAAATATCAATTTGTATATCTTAATTTGTTATTGTATTGAGCTTAAGCTCAATTATGTATTTTATAAACTCAGTATTTCGTAGAGAGGCATGCATTTCAAAAAGAGGAGCCACTTAAAACTCAGAATTGTCAATTGTATTTCCCACTCCTCTGAGCTTCTTGAGACCTTCCCATTCTGCATGATTACCAAAACTTACATTTTAAAAGGTGGAGTCATTCTGATGGAGCATAGAAGATGAAAGGACAGAAACAGAAACCACAAGCTCTCAGTACCTCTTGCTGCCCTATCAGCATATCATATGAGTGGTATCCATTAAGCCAGAAGAATTACTTCACAAATATGTTGCCTGCAGTCAATGTGTTCTCTTTAAACAAGAACAAATATGACACCAGGGTCTCCATTCTCTCAGATACAGCTTATTTACAAAAAAGAATGGAAACTAGCAATAGTGAAGAAATTATTATTTCTCTTGGTTCAGCAATAATGAGTGAAGTACCAAAATAATGAGGAACAGAGAAACAAAGAAGTCTAGGAAGTGAGGAAGTCTAGGAAGTCATAATTTTTAGCTTTCAAGTTCTTGGTGAAATTTTAAGTTCATGAAGTACTCACCAAAGCCAAATGAATTTACATGTTCTTCCAGTATTGTTTCCTTCTATAAATTAGCAAAATGCTAGCATAAATTGATGTCTCTTGAAGCATATTTAAGGATTCAATCTCATCTACAGAATCTTAAGACCCTGCAGAAGATAATCAATAACTTAATTGCAAGCCTTTTGCAGTATAATGAAGTCATACTCAGAGCTTGACTTCTGCAAATTGCTATTTAATACAGATGTTTCACATGTACTGACTGCATTATTTACAGAACTCTGGTTTTCAGACACTGAAAGTCAGATATATGATGCTTTGTATTATGCAGTTTAAACCCACTGGAGGATATCACAAACAATGGTAGCAATTTAAGAAAGAATGCTTGAAGTTGACCCATGAATTGAAATAATTTGAGTGCACATTCTATATTGCTTCTCACTAAGGGAAAGGAAAAAATACTAGCCAAAACACAGAGGAAAATGACAACTGTAAACAGTGAATACAATCTTGAAAATCTCCCATCACAAAAAAAATTTCCTGGAAAAATGTCAGTTGTTTTAGTTGAGGTAGAACTGACATATATATTACTGTCAAGTTTCCCAATTCCAAAAGGATTCTTTCATAAATACTACCAGGTGCTAGCTCATCAGTTTGATAGTCATGCATAACTCAGCTGAGGCCTGCATACTCAGAACCACATGAATACAGCATCTTGGAGACCAGCAAAAATCAAACCCAAATTCCATATCTTCATAAGCTTCTGGTGCCAGCTTCAGTCAGTTTTCTCAGAAAATGTGTTAAATGGAATTTTAAGTGTATTTTGTACGGTTTTTGCTCACTTTTAGCCACCAAGCAGAAATGACAGCTTAGAGGCTCAAGCACTCCTACAATGTCCACTGCCATCTTTTTGCTAGAGGGTCATGCTCTGTTTTCATTCTTGCTGCGATAAATATGTCCCATTTCAGTCACCACAACACATCAGAACAAATCCTTCCTCACCATGAGTTTAAGAATGAGTCCCTTTTTCCTGTTGCCATGGGTCTTGTGTAACAAAAGGATGTTTTACACAGTTAAATACTGCTACTGGATTCAGAATATTGCAGGCTCTTTGGAATGGACTGCTACAGCACTGAAAAACTCTATAACTGGCCAGGAGGGCTCTACATGGCTTTGCTGCTATTACACTGCCAGTTTCACTCATTGCACTTCCCTAAAAATTATTCATGTTTCAATTTATTTGGATTCCCACATAGTTTACATTTGGGACAATGGTCACTTATTTTCTGTCCCTCTTTCATATTGTAGAAGTAGCCTTTACAGGTGTCATCTCCTTCTTGACCCTTCAGGGTTTACATCAGGTTGACACAGTTTCCTAATATCCACAGCAGTTATTACAACAAATGCAGCTGTTTTGGCTATAATTAAGCCAGTATCAGATCTTATTTAATTTAGATTATTTCATTACTATGGAGTCACAAAGTCTTTTATTTTTATTCAAAACACACATACTTATATGTTAAATTATATTACAGTCAAAATTTAAAGTTTTCTGCAGTCATTAGGGCATTTAGGATAGAAGATTAAAAATTTTTGAAATGTTCTCATTATTTTTCTACTGATATAGTAGGAACTGAATTTTATAGCAGTTTAGAAGCAATGTCACCCAACACATTTCAGTGAAGTCACCTGTTTTTCTCCTCTGTACTTCAATAGTAGTTACACTGTTTTCCAGCCTTTCTGTATATGTAATTTCATTCTCAATCATGCTACAAAAAGATGATGACAAAATTATTCTTGTCATATGACTAGGCAATTTTTAAAACTTAAAAAACATCCTTTCCTAAAAATAGCCTCCCTGCATGCTAAATAGACCCAAGCAGAAATTACTTATTTTGTTTAATTACATTTCCAGAGTCACACACTTTTTTAGGATCTTCATCTCTATTGCCAGTTTGCTCAAAAAACTATATTGATGCATTACCCAGGTATGATGAGTTAAAATGCTGATGTTTACCCTTTGTAAGTGAAGTGATCACAGTACATCCACATATCCTTATTTACTTTGTCAGGCCAATCCCAGTGATAGAGAGATCACAAAATAGTTAAGAGGGTACTAGTAAGCCTGAAAATCTGCCCACAAAAATGGATGAGCTGTTTTGCTCTGAAAACACTTTCACAGAAAGCAAGCCTGACAAACAAAGTTAGACATGATTGTTTATTGTTTTCTTTCAAAAGAATTTCAGCACTTGAAAGCAGATGGTTACTAGGAATACTTAACACTGTTTACCGTAATCATAGTCATTTTTATGAAAGGAAAGTAGCAAAATAATAACAACTCATTTTGGTTAAGGAAATTTCAGACAAGCAATAGATTGCAGCCTGTGAGAGTAAAATACATCACAAATTTGGATATTCCTTAAAAATAAAGTACATTTCAGGTAGAAAGAAAGGTACAAGAGGGGATAAGGAGTAGAGGGGGGGAAAAATAGTAGCTAACAAAATCAATTCTCTATGAGATTTTCAGTAATGACTAACATTAAAAAGAATTATTTTCCCTGAACAGGGCTCTAGAAAATCATTCTGACCTGTAAGATGTGCTCAGATGAAAGGAAAACACACAAATTACAAAAAATAAAGAAAACATCAATACCAAGTTGGGTGGAAATGTTGATCTGCTGGAGGACAGGAAAGCTCTACAGGAGCATCTGGGCAGGATGGGCTGAGACCATTTGGATGAGGATCAACAAGGTCTTTGGGCCTTGGGTTCTGCTTTTGGGCCCTAACAAGCCCAGGCAGGGCTACAGACTGAGACAGAGTGCCTGGAAATTGGCCCAGCATGCTGGCTGACAGCAGCTGAACATGAGCCAGCTGTGCCCAGGTGGCCAGGAAGACCAGTGGCATCCTAGCCTCTATCAGCAATAGAGTGGCCAGCAGGACCTGGACAGCGACCATACCTGTGTACTGGGTACTGGTGAGGCCTGGCCTTGAGTCCTGTGTTCAGGTTTGGGTCCTCTCTTCAAAAAAGACATTGAGATGCTGGAATGAGTTAAGAAAAGGGTGGTGAAAGGTTGGAGCACAAGTCCTGTGAGGAGCACCTGAGGGAGCTGAGGGTGTTTATCTTGGAAAAAAGATGGCTCAGGGAAACCTTATCATTCTCTACAATTGACAGAAAGGACGTTGTTTCCAGATAGAAGTTGGTCTCTTCTCGCAAGAAACAGATGACAGGACAAGAGGAAATGGCCACAGACTGTGCAAGGGGAGGTTTAGGTTGAATATTACAAAAAAAATCTTCTCCAGAGGGGTTCTCAAGCATACAAACAGGCTGTTCAGGGGAGCAGTGAGGATACCATCTGTCCTAGGTTACAGTGTAAAAATGTGCCAGAGGGTCTGTATTCTATCTCCATCTTCATTAACTGTT
>VXBU01017972.1:46751-99568 GCA_013400315.1 Bombycilla garrulus | reverse complement strand
CACACTGCACTGTACAAAACAAATCCACTACCTAGGCACTTATAAGAAATCATTCACAAGGGTATTACCTGCAATGTACTACAAGAAAAACATCTGTGAATATTATTTGACAAATTGATCACTAAATGAGCCATTAGCTTGTAGGGTTTCTGGATTGCCTTAGGAAAGGAGGGTGCTATATAGCACAAAGGCTTACAGATGCAAAACACTGATAAGAAAAAAAATTGTTCCAGAAGAAAAGCTGTAATAAAACAAGCCTAGCATGAAAACTGAAAACCTATGCTTTCTAAAAAGTAAGCCATTTATGAGAAGCAGTAGTAAAACTGCTTAATTCTTCTGTGCCTCTGGGGAGAAATCTAAGCCTTTTGAGAAGTGATGGAGAGAAAAATGAAGCCAATGGTGTGTTTGTCAGGGAGAGAATGCTGTGGAAACAAAGTTAGTAATTTTACCATTCCTGCTTGCCAAGAGCTGACAGGTGTGTAGTTTCTTATTGTTCTGAAAGGCAGCCAGAAACCACAGTTTAATATGCATCTGCGTCTTCATAGTATGGGAGAAAACAGCTGTCTCTCTTGCGCACGATACAAGATGATAGAAATATTGAGACATACTCTTCTTTACAGTATCTTACCATCATTTTCATGGCTTCATTTGATCTTTCAACAAAGCACATAGCTGGAAGGGAAAAAGAATGCCACAGCCCAGATCAGATATGATGTGGCAACCTCTGCTCCCACAAATGGTTATTATTTCACAGAGCCTCATCATCTCAACAAGATTTTTTTCACAGGAACAAGGGTTGACAGATTAGAGTAATATTTTTAGCACAGCAGATCCAGACTTTCTATAAAAAAGTTCATTAAACTTGTAAGTAAACAAAACCAGGGAAATACCAGGCTATTTCAGACAAACATGAGTTAATAGTTTCCAACCATTCTTAAAGAATGACTACCATATATCTTTCAGTTTTGAAATTGCTGAGAGATGTCAGTGATTAATAAAGCTTTTGAACACACAAAAGGTTTCCTTACAAAAAATTATGTGTGTTTTTCTGTAATATGTGGCAAAGCAATCTTTTAAATCCTAATTCCCTCAGGAATGTAAAAATATATGAATATGTTACACACACACACACAGAGAAATACACACTCTACCAGATACAATAATTTGCAAGAAATACTAGGCTATATGGATCAAATTTATTTTCTGTGTAGAATTGCACTACCGTGTTAAAAGCTCATGATAACTGGCTGGCATATTGCCAATTGAATACACATAAAATGTCTGCATTGTGTCCAGAATTATACAATTTAATAATCTGACAGATGTAATTTAAGCAATAAGACTTGGAAGTCCTATATTTACCAGAATGTGAGAAGATGGATTAGTAAACTCCTTCATGTATCTGCAAATTTTGAAATTCTCAGAAAAATACTAATACTTAAGGAAAATACTTGGCTTGACCAGCAAGCTTCTGAAAGCTCAGCAAAACTTACTATAAGAGGAGGATCCTTTAGGCCTATGTGGTACATGGATAAACACACTTCTTATGTCAACATGTTAAAAGAGTCAAACAAAAAGACTCAATTACCAAAAAATTAAGAAAGGTAGATATAAGCACAAAATAATTCTTAGACCAGGAGACAGAGGTGTCAGTTTTTTCACCTCATTGACATCAGCCTGTAACACATAAGGAAGGAAGTGATTTCATTATCAGAAACCATTTTTGCACTGAATTTTAATACAAGCAGGAAGCAAAAACTTGGTAATTTATTCTTCTGGATAAAGATGAACATCACTGAATTAAGACCTAAAGAAAGTCACACACCGAAAACTCTTCCACCCAGTCCCCTCCAACAGTTATTCACTACATTTTTGATAGCCCAACCAAGCCTTTACGTGCTTGTCAAGAAAAAAACAGGTACAAGATACCAGCATGCATCATCTTCCCTTTCACAGTGCACCTAGAGACTGTAGAAGCTGCAATGAGAACATCTCAACACACAGATCAAAAACAAATTCAGAATTACTGTCTCCTTCTGAAATTTTTTCTCATAAAGAGCCTCTCTGATCCACTTTAAATTCCCCAGGCTTGGGAGGTAGGTTCGTCTATTAAGTAATAGATTGAAAGTAAGAATTACCCTTCCAAATCTGTATTTAAAACTCTATAAGAAAAACAAAATATTCATGTCCAGTGCCTCAAATAATTTGTGTCAAACTCATATTATCCAAACGTTTTTTGAAATCAAGGTAGTCCTTTTAAAAAAATAAATGGGAGAAACTGCTTCCTTCACAGTTTTCACTTCTGTGCTTCTCAGCACATGACAGCACAACAGTTCCAGCAGACTAGACATGAATGTCTGCCAGACATGGTTAAACTCAGGTGTGCTCTGGTGTGGTTTTGGAATATGGACAAGACATGACCCAAAGCTGCAACATGATGTCAGACATCTTTCTACAGATGCACTTTCAAGTCAAGAAAACAAACACAAGAAATGAAAGAAGATACTTGGTCCTGATTTGACTAAACAAGTGAGCTGAAGCTAAACTATTTGATCCTGAATGTATCACATATATCACCTACCCCTCACTATATTATCAGTAACATGTCAATCATCTTTCATGTTTAAAAAAAAGAGGCTGGTTGCATTTTGAAACTTCTTATAATTATGTTTAAGATTGTGGAATAATAAAGAATTCCTTTTCAAATGCACTAATGAATGAAAACAAGAGACTGTTAGCCATATTATTCAATCTCTCTTATCCTAAAATCACTGGTTGGTAGCCATAGCTAAATACACAACAGCAACTGAGCAGATAACATTTTAAATTAGAATGTTAAAAATTAGTCATCAGCTGTCATATTCTTGGTGTAGAGAGAAGCTAAAAAGAGTATTTAGAAGACTACCTCTCCCACAGAGGCCTGTCAAAATCTATTCCATAATGGAGGAGAGGGGTTGCCCTACAGAGATCCTTAGGACCCAGTTAAACCACCTCCAGGCCTGGCTTATCTGACCATAATCGTTGAGCAGGTTTACCTGGATTGAGAAATCCTATTCTGGTGGTCCCACCACTACAGATATCTTTCCATGTAAAAAGTCCTCAAGTGTCTTTGCTCAAATCTGAATTTATATGTTATAAATAAATCTGCACTTGACAAAAAATAAATAAATAAACTAAACCGAATGCAAGCATCACTGCCTCCCCTTCAATCAGAATTTTAAATACACTACTTCCTAATATGAAAACCCAGAAGTATAGAGCTGAACATCTGCCCCCATATGCACAAGAACATGTAAATATGCAAAAAAACTCCTCCTCAAAACACCAAAACCAACACTTTACCGATATGAGGCATTGAAGGTCAGTTTCTCAATTTTTCATAGCAGACTCGGCAAACAAAACCTCAGAAAGCATGAGCAATGTATGGCTTCATTGCCAAACTCTAACCCAAAATCAGCTTTAAGGATTAAGGTGCTTTTTTAAAAATCATTTTGAGCAATGTAAGCCACTTGTGTAGTAGTGTTCTGCCACAAAGGAACAGAAATAATTGACATTGACATTTCAAAGCTTGGCTTGAAAACTGAAAACAATGGTTGAATAAGAATGCATAACCCTAGAGAACAAGAATGCAATCCTGGAGTTAAGTGACTTCAAGGACAACGAAATAAAGGCAGTTTTTGTCACACAGGTGCAAGCAGAAAAGGAAAATGCATTTTTTGTGTCCATAAATCTCAATTACAAATTAGACTGTGCAGTGGAGGTGCTTACAATATCCTGAGCTGGAAGGGACTCATGAGGATCACTGAGTAGTCCAACTCTTAGCTCCACACAGGGCAACTTAAAAATTAAACCATATCTCTCAGAGCACTGTCCACTCCTTGGACTCCCACAGACTTGCAGGCATGACCACTTCTCTGAGGAGCTTGCTGCAGTGCTTGACCACCATTTCAGTGGAGAACCTTCCCAATCTGAAGACCCAATATCCAATCTGAACTTCCAGTGAAGTATCTTTAAGCCATTCCATTGAAATTTACTACTGAACACCAGAGAGAAGAGATAAGCATCCCTCTTCCATATCTTATCACAATGAAGTTGTAACTGCAGTGTGCACCAGTCAGTCTCCATCAGGCTGAACAAACCTGGTGTCCTCAGCCACTCCTCATAAGTCATACCCTTTAGTCCTTGTACCACATTTGATGTCTTTCTTTGGACATGTTGTAGTGGTTTTATATCCTTACATTGTGGGCCCCAAACTGCATGCAATATTGAAAGTGAGACCACACCAATGCTGAATAGAGTGAAACAATCACTCCCTTTGACCAGTCAGCTATAACGTGCCCAGTGTACCCAAGGATATGGCTGGCCCTTTTGACCTCCAGGGCACATCACTGACTCATTCTGAGAAAACCACCAGCCAAAACCCCTGACCCCCTCCTGCAAGGCTATAGCTGCATGTCTCACAGACTATATATACATAGAGGTACATACATAACATCCCAGGTGCAGAAGATGACATTTGCTCTTGCTAAAATTCACACAACTGGTGATTGTCTAGCCTTCTAATCTATCAAGATCGATCTCTAAAGTCCCTGCACCCTTGCAGCCTTGCAGCACCTATCAATGGTTCCTCCTAATTTATTATTGTCTGCAACTACTTACTGTGTATCCAGGTCATTAATAAAACTACCAAACAGAAATGGCCCCAAAATTAAACCTAAAACTGGGGGGAACACCACTACTTACAAGCCATCAGCTACATGTTGTCCCAAATACTACAACTCTTTGAGCCCAGTCTGTGAGTCAGCTGTTCACCCATCCTATTATGTATAAGTTCAGCTGTGTGCTGGAAATTTTATACAGGAGGATTCTGTGAGAGACAGTATCAAAAACTAAACTAAATTAAATAACAAAATATAAGGTAACATAAAAAAAAAACAAAAACAACAACCACCCATATCCACCGTCTTTCCTTTTTCCACAAGGCAGAAAATGTTATCATCGAAGAATATCAAGTTAGTAAGTCATGAAGGCATGACTTTCCCTTCATGAGCATATTGTTGTCTTTGACTAATAACTGCACTGTCTCTAAGTGTTTTTCAGCAGCTCCCATAATAATCTTGTTCAGGCACTGGAGTGAGAGTTACAAGCCTAGAATTACAAGGGTCATCTTTCCAGCCATTCTTGAAAATTGCTACCTCCCACTCAACAGGGATGGGACCTCCTCAGATTCCAAAAACTGATAACTGAAGGAAGTTTTGCAATGAAAATGTCCAGTTCTTTTGGTACCCTGGAATGAATCCAACCAGGCCTCATAGAGACATGTATAATTGGTTGAAGCACCAAATTCTGCATAAACAGCTGGGAGTCTATCCCTCTCCCAATTGTGGTGCTCAGACCCACTCAGCTCCTGCAGTTCCAGGACCCATTGTTGACGTTAAAGGATGGAGGCAAAAGTGGCATGAAATACTTCAATTTTATTTTCATTCACTGCCATTTTTGTGAGGTGAAAATCAACATCATCAGGTAACAGACCAATCTTTTTACTTAGACCTCCTTTTACCATGAACACGCTTTAAAAAGCCTTAAGTTTTTTTTTAAACTTACTTCAATTCCGACTGAGCTTTCATCATATAAATTTTCTCCCTTGTGAAAAATAGCACCTCTTTAATCCTCCTTTGTGGCTTAACCATGCTTTTAAAGTCTGCACAATCTCTTTTCCTCCTAAATATTCCAAATCAGTATCCAGAGTTCAGTGGTCAGTTGCCTATTTAACCTACCCAGCCTTCTGCTGCACATCCTTGATTTCCAAAACATGGGAAATCTCTTCTCCTGGGCTTTTTAAAAGGTTGCTCTTAAAAAGTCCCCGGTATTTATGGACTCAGAAACCCTTGAAAGCAGATACTAGTTAGCAGATACTTACTAGTTCCTTGATCAGCCAAAAGCCTACTCTAAGGAGCATCTCTGCTGACAGCTTTTTTCATAGCACCAACTATTTTAAACTTAACAGTTTCATAATCACTATGGCCAAGACAGCCACCAATCTTCATTTCACCCATGAGATCACCTTCAGTTAGAAACAACAGACCTAGGAGTGCACTTTCCCAATTCAGTTCCCTTAGCACCTTCAGCAAAAGTCACCTACTATATGGACTTCTAGACCTGGACAGGAGGACTGGGCCCATGCAAACTTTCTGAAGAATGGCAAGGACAAGTTCAACATCCTGTGCCTGGCCCAGGGCAACCCCCAGTCTAAGTACAGGCTGGTGGATGAAAGGTTTGAGACCAGAGATGGAAAAGAAATTTGGGATTCCAGTGAATGAAAAATTAGGCATGACTGTGACAGACACACGTGGCAATGCATGCTCATACCCCAGAAAGGCAAGCATGTCCTGGGCTACATCCGAAGCAGAGTGGGCAGCTTGGTGAGGTAGGGGATTCTGCGCCTCTGCTCTGCTCTGGTGAGACCCTCCCTGGAGTGCTGTGTCCAATTCTGGCATACTTAGCCCAGGGAAGACATGGACCTGTTGGAGTGAGTCCAGAGAACAACAAAGACTATGATTATAGAGAAGAGAAAATGCTGAGAATTGGAGCTGTTCCACCCACAGAAGAGAAGGTTCCTGGAAGACCTAATTGTGGTCTTAAATATTTAAAAGGGGCTCATAAGAAGAAGGGAGAGAGAAATTAACTAAGGTCTGTAGTGGCAGAATAAGGACAACTGATTTAGAGTGGGGGTTTAAGTCCTTATAGAGTAGTAAAATCAGTGCCAACATCCTGGCTGACTGATCTATAGTAAACTTCCACAACATCTGCTTTATTTGCTTTTCCTTTACTCCTTACCCAACGGTTTTCAGCCATGTCACTTCCAGCTGCAAACACTGTACAGTCCAACCCCTCTGCCCTGCCTCTCTCTCCTGAAGGATCTATAACTGCCCACCCCAGCATTGCAGCCACAGGACTTTTCCCACCAAATCTGACTTAAGCCAGCATTGTAGGTCTGGGACTGAGCCAAAACTTCCAGTTCCTCTTGTTTATTCCTTATGCTGTGGGCAACAGTGTGCAAGCACTTGAAATGCTCTCCACTGGATTTGGTGCATCTTGGAGTAGACACAAAGTCTGCATCTCCACACTGTCAGTCATTTTGCTGTCCCAGAGCTTGACACCGGTAACCCTGTCCAGACTCACACTTCTGCAGGGTAACCTTCCCAAGCAATGTCTGCAGCTTCTGCAGAGGACAGCCAGCACCTTTGGCAGTGGAGGATTGCTAAGCCTGAGTGCAGCACTTCAAGCAATAGACCACAGCATGGGCCAGCTGACACAATTGTCCTTGGAAAGAAAAGCCATCATGAGGAGACAAGTCAACTGCCACCTTGCACAAAGCTGCAATGATGATGTCAAATAAATGTCTGAATCATTCTCTCTGGGGTTTCTGCTTGTCCCTACTGCACAAACATCATCATGAGAGCTCCAGGACAGAGAAGTCATGGCGGAGCCTCCTCGTTTCCCTCTACTCCCCTGGGAGCTGCAATAGCATAGGAGGGAAGAATTTCAGGACTCAGCAGAGTGTGCAAAGCAGAAAAAGGGGCAAGTACCTGATGTGGAGTAGGGCTTTGTCCACCTTCCTGATATGCCATCTAAGATGAGTAAGGGTGAAAAGAAATGTGGGCATTTTAGTACATTATGTCCCTGAGGTTTTTTTGTCTCCCGCTCCAGCACAGACAATGTCCCTTACCAGGGCTCACCTGAGCCACTTTTTGAGTACTTCACTTGGCAAGAAAAACAGTAGGGCTAAGTCCTCTGGATCCACAATAAGAAGTATTCATTGAATAAGGGAGTAAAGTACATAGATGACATATAAGACTTTGCACTTTTTGCACACATATCACATTCATATATCTGTATCATCTTTGCAAATCATGCACGCTTTATCCATTTCACATTACCCTGTGCCTGTCTTATCCAGTGAGAATGAAGTCTTCTGTTCCTAGCTTTACTGCTTCTGTTTGTCTTTTTTAAAAAAATAAATTAAAGTCTTCTTTAAAAAGCACCAAATATATTTCTGTAAAAGCAACTGGAAAACCCTTTAAAAGGGCCTATATAAAGTGGGAGTCTCCCACGGGCACACTTGTTTTTATAAAGTACTTTGCACTCAGAAAGTCAGATGATGTAATGACTGTTCCATGTTCTTAGTGTGTTATGTAAGGAAATGTAAGTAATTTCCTCCATCATTTATAAAATGATAGAATGACCTGTGAATACATATGCATACAATGAAGTAAATTCAGAATTCAGTATTCAGAAACTTCTGCCATCTGGTACATTTTCATTTGCACCTTTCCTGAGCTGCTGCTGAGCACATCACCATTCCAAAGAGGGTTTTTGTTTTAAGTGCTGACTTGAAGCATTTCCAATTTTATGCTGGACAGGAAAAATATAAATACAGTCCATTCCCTCATCTTTCTATCGCCTCCTCAAACTACCATTTGTGACTGTTAATGTTTCTGAAAAGAGGGCATAACTGTTAGCTGACAAATAAATGTCTGAAGTCAGATGACTTTTTATGACAGAAAAGGAGGAACTTACCCAGAGTAGTCACACACTTCACTCAGATGGATATTGAAGGCATTTTTTAGACTCCAATCTCAGGAAAAAGGTTTATGAAAAATGGATCAGTTTTGCATGTCAGTGAAGGCTGTTCAGTGATTTGAGTTAGATAATAATTGACTTGCTCCATTTCAGAGTGTAAACACTCACCTTATAATTAAGGATCAGATAAAAACAGCTGGCAGCAAAATTATAGGTACTGGAAAACAGGAACTACAATGAGTCATTGCCACAGGGACTTAGTTTCCATGTCAATGGAATTTGATATTTGCAGAAGGAGCAAACGGTGCTGAGGACTAAGCACTGACTCATATGTATAGCTTCCAAAAGTGAATCTTCATACTAAGAGCTTGTAAATATGAACAAAGACTGCCAAGAAAAGCAGAATAGACAAGAATATGCCATTGGCCACTGGAAATTTTTACCCTTGTGTCAGCCTAATTGGCAATTAGTGATGTGTCTCTTCCCTTCCAGTGTTATAAACGATAAGTCAATGGCAAGACAATTGTTGGAATCTAGGACACAGGGAATATTTCTCTGGATGTCCTGAGAAGTCCTGATCCTCACAAAAACACTGCTTTTAACCTCCATCCACGGAGAAAGTTTCCAAAGCTTTGGGATGAGTTTGAATCAAACTAGTGTGTTAAATACGTAGTAATATAGTTATAGTTTGTCACAGGGTGAAAAATTTAGATTCTGGGTTTTATCTAGCTGGATGTAGGTGGGAGACCAAATGCAAGATTTTGGGTGTTGTCTCAGTCTCCTTCTTCCTTCTTCACCTACTCCACTTTCTGCTGTGTGGGGAGCACAATTTCATTGGACAGAAGCACCTGCAATGCAGGTGCTGTGTGGACAGACAAATAATTAGGTATTGGTGGTAAAATAACATTAAAAGACATTTTAAGTATGCAGAAGTAGCTAATTGAATAGCATATCTTTTATATAAGTCCTTGAAAGGGGACATTTTGGGTCTTGCTGGCACATGGCCTTGAAGTGTCCAGAGGCTGCTGTCATCCAGGGCATTGAAAAGATAAAAGCAATAAACTATCCTGAGAACCAAAATGCCAGCAAGTCCCATCTGCCTCATTTCTGAGCTCAGCATAACACCGCACAAGGGATTCCCAAGCAGGGGACTCTGTGTCAGCGACTCCGACAGACAGTGACAGAGCATTTATCATTATTTAGCATTTATTATTTCTGTTCATCTTGCATTCTATGGCACAAAGACAAGAATTATAACTTCAGACACCTAAATATGTAGTTCATCTCTATACATTTTCTGATCAGAAACAAGGTCAATCCAGCCACCAATACACAGAAACTGGTGAAATTTCCACTCCCCTTTGTCTTTTTCAGGAAAAAAGTACAGCCAGACTCTACTGTGGTCTTGCACTGAGGAAGCCACAGTGGCAGCATATACTCCAGTCTGAATGTCATGGTAGATGAGCATGACTTCACTTCCAGACTCATAGTGGAAAATGCACAATCCCAGCCCAATATATTTCAGTGCCTGGTGACTGAATAGAAAATCATTAACTGAAGATGATTAAGAAGTTAGAGCTTAGAAGTTAGAAGGATAGGCATCAAATATATTATAGTTGCCTTTCCTGAATACTGGGAGGAAAATCTCCCTGGGTAAGAATAAGAACAACTATAATGTCATATAAGCAGCAACAGATTGCTGAATTAGCATTTTTTACTTCCTTTCCCTCCTCCTAAAGGAGAAGAGCTATGAAGAAAGTGTATGTAAAGGCAATCACTGCCAGCACTAAAGATATTTTCACATTTAGTGTAATGGGGAATTTATAACACTTTCTGCCTGGGACCCTGCTAGTGGCAATATCACAGTTACAAACACTAAGCAGCTCATGCTTTTGCTAAGCCTGTAACCCTAGTTTTAAGTATGCTTGCTAATAGCAGCCAGTTAACTCTTTGCTAGGATAAATCGCTAGTTATCTGTTACATGTTTTCATTACTTTTGCACATACATAGTCTGTGATTCTGGGATTACTCAGAAAATGTTAGCAAAGATGATCAATGCAACAGAAGCCCCAGATAAGAAAATGCATTCCAAAACTACAACTGCATTTGTCATAAACCCATGGCATTTTAAGTTCCCTCTCCCACAAATGTATTGTTAGCCCTGTATCCAACAGTAGTAGTAGTAGCTTCAGTCTGACCCCAGGTATTAACCTAGCATATTCTTATCTAACCTAATTGTGTCATTTTGCTTGGGGTCAGTCATACATTGGCTGTTACGATCTGGATTAAAATGTGATTTACAGAAAGAGATTTTTAAAAATAAATAACTGAAATTTGTATTTCATTCAGTTGGCAGCTGAGGTACACAGCTTTGCTTCTGGGTATGTGAAGGGCCCTGTAGCAGTGCAGGTCAATATGGAAATACCAGCTTATTTTTAATGTCCTTTACTTTGATCTGGTACCCACTGACTTTATGTACACCTTTATGCGCCCAGGCAAACAGTGAGTTCCCAGTGATAAAGGACTAAACAGCTTTCTGGAGGTCATTTATAGCATCTCCTTAATCAAGAAGAAATGACACATTTCGTATTCAAGTTCAGCTGGACTGTGCAGCGCAGAAACACCAAAGGCCATGTGAAGCAGAAACTCTGAATGCCTATCTATAAATGGACAGGATTCTGGGATACAGGGAGCAAGTAGAGAACTGGTGCCATTGTTCTATAGCTTTGATAATCTCTATAGTCAATGCAAAATATAACAACATGACAGTTAGATACAACAGGTGAATAAGGAAACAAGAGTTGATTTCAGTTGGACTGCCAAAAATATAAATCCAGTACAGAAAAACACAAGCAATCTCTAACCTGTAAGGAATGACTTCTGTTTTCAACTTCCTTGGGTGCTGACTGCAAAGTTAAATCTGGATGAATGGTCAGAGTCATCTGTAATAATAGCTCAGCAAGAAAGGAACTAAGAAACTCAAAAATAGACATTATACAAACAGGACATATTTACAATATGCATAATTTCACTCAACACTACCTAGAAATACAATAGACTCATACACATGTACAAAAGTCTCTTTGAAAAGAAGTTTCATATTCATTTCATTCATGCACATATAGGGTATAATAACCGCAAGCTCATATGACATGATAAGACCTTTCAAAGTATATAATCAGAAAGAATTTTGGATGGAAATAAAACATCTATGTTTCAAGGTTGTTTTCTGTAAGAAAAATACTCTTCCGTAAGAACAATTACTTATTCCTAAATCTTTGCCCATTCCTCCTCCCACAAGTAAAAAGACCACCTGAAATAATTTGTCCAACACTAAAAAACACAATGTCACATAACACGTTTCAGCCAAATGCATTTTCAAATGGCTGAGTTATAAACACCTTGAAATCAAGTTTTTATAATGAAATGCTGATAGACCCTTAACTTTAATGGCTCTTCCAAGTGTTTCTAGAGCAGGCATTACTTACAGTGCCATAAAGTGATGTTTAAAATACTACAGAATTTTCTCAAGGCAAATAAGCAGGTATTCAAGAGGGCAGTGCTATTTAAACCTCACTGATTTATGGACATGCTGCATGAAAGACCAATAAGCTTTATGGAAATTCACAGCAGAAACTTTCATAGACACAGTACCACCATTGTCTGAAGATCACCAATACATATTAATTTCCACGTTGTAATATTTGAGCTCCTGCATTTTGCATGTGTTACCAGTAGTGAAATATATACCTTAACTGACAGAGTAGGGCTCTCTTTTACTGGTGTACTTTTCACAGAATATTGTATGCAATAAAATTCAGCGCTCAGCTACTTCATCATCCATAGTGATGAGTCACCTGATACATAGGCCTTTTACTGTTATTTCAGCAACACTTCTTACCTCTTCTAAAATTTACAGTCACTAAGTCACTTCCTTCAAAAATTTTAAGCAGATTTAAAGGAAGATGTATCAAAATACACCTGCCATATTAAAAAAATCATCCTTCTGAAAGTCATTCAACTATCAGAAAAGTAACCAATAGGTCATCAAAACTATTTCTGTAATTGATTAGCATTTTCTGTTTGTTAACACACACACACACACACACATCAGTAAGTTCATGGCTATGGGACCTAGCCTTAATGGTTTAGTAAGACATTAATTTAGTTCACCAAAAATAAAACAAAACAAAACAAAATGAAACAAAAACAACAACAAAAATCAAACAACAAAAAAACCACTAAAAACTTCCAAAAAACCAAAACCACATTATTAGCTATCAAAAGAAAAATGGAAAAGAAAACTGGCAGAAAAAAAAACAGGTCATTATTCTTTAGACTGTAGTTAGAACTAAAATACTTGATATGTGAGGAAAATTACTTTCTGCTTTCTCTTCAGGAGCAAAAGCAACTCCATGTTTTTAGCTCTCCAAAACAGCACACCGTCATTTCCATACTGGTGCACGTGAGAAATAAATATCAACTGAAAAGAGAGATATATAATCAAAGTGAATAAAAAGGTAAATTATGACACCAGTTCAATTACCTGCAAAGCAAATATGATCTCCTTTTAAAATGCTTTCTAAAAATCAACTTACCTGTATATTCATATAATTCTAATAATCTCATAAAAGGTCACATGAGAATTGAAAACTATATGTACCAACAAACATATTCCCTGTACTTTGACTGACTGACAGAAAGATCACAACACATATTTTGCTCCCATTTGTCCCATTTCTGATTGATTCTATTAGAAAACCTGTAGTTTGCACACCAGTAGCGGAAATAAAATGTAGACAGTAGTTACAGATGCAGCAACTAAGTTACATTCAATCAAATCACAATTTGCAGATAGAGTATGCAAGTTAAAGTTCAAATTTCTGTCACATATCTAACATTTCTCCCTGAGAAATATTTGAGCAAGCAAACAAATAAGAACCACAGGAAGAAAAATTTATCCAGCTAAATATTTACCCAGAATTAACCCAGCTAAATAATTTAATGAAATGCTATAGAAAGAACAGACACCTTATGACTATCACAAAACTCAAAATATTTCTTGATATGGCCAACACTGAGTTATGCTTTGGCTTAAGCAAAGTTCAGCACTAGCAGAGCTTCAAGGACTCTAAGGTTCCCTGAGTATTATTTTTATTCATAATTACACACAGTAAAGCCAAAAACAGTCTTCAGAATAATTACAATTTTACAGCATTGAATTTTTTTTTATACACTGGATCTTGTCTGCCATATTGACCTGGGACCATAAGGAAACACTCACAATTTGGGAATTAAATTCCTCTGCCATGAACTATCTAGTGCGCCTGAAGATTATATAGAGAAATGTTTATGCTTTCTATGCAAGGCTGACCCAAGATTACAACACATGTGAGACAACACAGTAAACTGCCACAAATTAAGAAATGAGAAAGTGATTCAATGTTGTTTTTCTTCATGACCCTTTGCTTAGGTTACTGATGTTGAATACAGTCAAATTAAAGTGATGAAAAGGCCATACTTGGTATCTAAAGGAAGCTCTGTTAACAAGAACTAATTTTGATGCACTTTACTGTAACGAATAATTTCAGATTAAATTATTGTAACACTGTAAAAAAGTCAGTTTTTCATTTTGCCTAGGCCCACGTAGTTGAAAGGCTGCAAGTGTACTCAGATCTTTCATCACAAGTAATACAATTTTTGACTGTAATATAATGGCAAGGAAGAAACCTTTGAGCAGTTTTATGTTTCACTGCGGAGTTTTTCTAATTTTTCTTCCCAACTTCTCACTACTTTTTCTCCTGTTAGAGCTCTGCTTTCATTAGCTGCACTCCCAAAAAAAAATACAATGCCTTTGGATAGTAGTGATGAAGGGCAGGAGCAAGGACAGAAGTCCTCTTCCACTGACCTACAGAAGGGGTCACAATAATGTTAAAATTACAGATCCTTTAAAAGTGATCAAACAAACCGTCCAGAGCACAGGGGTTTGATACCATCATGATATATTGTACTGCTACTCTGCTCTTCTCTTCCTATTCTTCATGTCAGCAGGAAACAGAATTCACAAGATTGTAGCCCTCTGCACATATCAGTAAGTTATAGTCTTGTCCTTTTCAGTCTCCTGCTGGTTCAAATAACAGGAACCAATAGAAAGAATAGTTCAAAGATCTTATGAATGACTGCAACAAATACAGAATCCTTGGGGTGACTGTTAGGTACTCCACACCAACAACCTTAACATGGTTGCAGTCTCCTTCAGGTTTTACATGTTATCAACAGAATTCAACAAAAACTCTTTTCCCTCTGAGTGAACAAGCAAACACTTAGGGAGGAGGAGTCTAGAATGTGGTTACACAAATTTAAGTAGTATGAACTCATCCTTATCTTTGTTGTCTGCTCCTATTTCCTCCATCCTCCAGCTTGGCACTTTGGGGTTTAAACAAATGGTAAGCAGAAACTGGTCCCCAAACTCAGTAAAAAATATTTTCACCTCATTTTCTTCTATAAAGTTTTAGCACAAATAATCATTTCCATCAGCAAAGTGTAGATGCTCCTGGTAACCCTATGCAGCTTTTTTAATACCTAACTATTCCTTCAGTTATCTTTGACATAGACTAAACATACATAAGGAATCTGCACAGTTATTTGGTTTTTTTTCTGCAGACAAGTCCTTAGTTCCCTTTTCATCCTACTTCATTCACTTTATCAGTAACTCAATTGCGGTATTTTTTCTATTTCCATATAGCAAATGCTATGAGGGTAGAATTGTTGCATTATAACTCAAAGAAATCGCCTTAAGAATTAATTGAAAAGATTTTCATACCAGTTTTATTCAGCAAATGTTGGAGTGTTCTGCCAATTCTCGCAGGAGATCAGCACAAACCTCTCTAGCACAGGTGTTTCCGGGACTGGGATTTGTTAGGAAAAATAACTATTTAACAGTTTATAACCCTTTCAAAACCAAAACTGTCTCTAACATTTTTCAATATCGTGTTGAAAATACCTGCGTTGAAAATATATTCCTTGCAAGGCCCTTTGCCACAAATCTGATGATCTGGATATCAATGCAAATAATATTATATGTTTCTAATTCTAAAGAGGACTTTATCTTGTGTATTTTCATTTGTTGCTTTCACACACTTGACAGTCAATTAGCATAATCTTTAATTACACCTTTCCTAAACAAATGCTGTATAGAGGTGGAGCTGGGCTTCTGTGATGGGGAGCTATTCTGTTAAAAGCATAAGCCTATTAGTCTAATTTTCATTCATTTTAACACACCATTTCCACTGACTAATTCAGTCATTGCTGGTTCTAAGAGTTACTGCAGCACTGCTTAATAACAATATGTGGTTTCTGACACTTATTTATACTATACTAAAACCAAAGTCAGACTGGGTGGTAAGAGTTTTAGACCACCTGGGATGTCTTTAAATCTTCAGCATATGTTTAGCTGCAGCAAGACCAGAAATAATCCCAAGTATGCACTCATCACACAATTGGCTGATTCACCCTTTAAAATTATATATTCATTTCAAGGAACTATTTTTCCCAAGTGTCTCCTTAAAAAAATAAAAATGGTTTACTATATCTTCACCAGTTGAAGAAATAGTTGGAAAAACAAAAGTGCCTGTTATAACTTTATTTTAAAGCAAGGCACGTGCGGACAGCAAATTGATGAATTTCCATATTTAATTTTCCTTCTTTCGCTGTCTTTGCCTTGCACGAAACAAGAACTGTACATTTCATGCGAGACAACATCAGTTGTTTAGTTTCACAAGTGTCTAGTTGTAAGTTTAAAATATGCTCCATGCAGTAACTGCTTTAGGAACAAAAACTGTACTTTCTTTCAAAATATTCATTTAGCAAGTATTTCCTGAGTATTTGAGTGGTGTTTCCAAATCAGTAATTGGGTGACAGAGTAAGCAACACCATTTTTAGTAACCATGTCACAAATCAATCTCGCTGTTCTTTCATCTGTATTGTCATTTTAAGTGAAGGACACCTTTTTCCCCTGTCCATCAAGGCACTCAATCATTTGCAGTCTCCTTGACTTCCGTAGTGCTATTCTTCATGGACCCAATGTGAAACGTGTGCTCAAGTGTTTCTGGCGGATCAGAGTGTTGCTGAGCAAGGGCAGCAAAGCAGAACCCAGCCAGAGCCTCTAGTGCTGAAAATATTAATAATAGTAGTATAGTTTTTTTTTCAAGTATAATGGTTTTTGAACTTTTTAACAATAAATTTGAGTGCAAAAAGAATTGTGAAATACATCATGTTGCTATTTTAAAATGTATCATTAAAATAAGAGGAAATTTGTAGTAACTAATGTTGAGAAGCAGAGAAGCCAAAAGTAGTTTGATACACAAAGTTATCAGAGCAATATACATCATTGATGTGAACGGGAATTGATTCCTAATACTGAAAATTTCCTAGTCAGTGAGAAGACTCCAATTTCTTCCAGTTTTATACTAGTGCTAAATGGTTTTAATTTAATTTATAGTGATTCTCAATTACAAGGGCTTTTCTACACTGCCTGCAAACAAAGTTACTCTGGAAAATTAGTGAAATTTTCACAAACCAAACGTATCTGCAAATAAGTAGCTGGTGGTTGCTGTAAACAAACTTTCTTCCCTGTAACTTTTAAAGTATGGACTAAATAGCTTAAGTGTTTGAAAATTCTTTATCTATGAAAGACTGTCAAACAAGCAGTCATCATACAGTTACATTATAGCTGAGATTTTCAAGTCAGAAGAATTCCTTCTGGTGCACAGTAAAGTAAAAGAGTGCTTGCATGTCTTTATTAGAGGTACAATAGAAGGACTAGCATATTCCTTAAGAACAGAAGTACAGTAAATCTCTGGGATTTACTTTTGGTTATTTTCTTAATTTGGTTTCATTTAAGAAATGTAATCACAGGAGACAAATAGTGAAGGCAAAACCAGAATAACCTCAGATGTAATGTATTGTTTAAATTCATACTTTTCATGCAGGGTAGTTATAGTCACTACTAGTATCAAGGAAATACAGATGATGCAAATGTATTCAATCAAACGCATTTTACTTTTCAAGCAGGAAGCCAATTTGATACTAGAAAATTTTTTGCCAAGTGATGGAATATGCAGTCATGCCTCAGCAATTTAATCCTGAAATTCAGTTTGTCCTTGTTTGAAGAGAAATAGCTTTCGGGTTCAAGCATGTACTATATTACAAGGGGAGGCATTTAAATAAATAAAGAGGAGTATTTTATTCCAGAAGACTGAAACACATCTTACAATGTGGGGTTTTGATGTTATTCATATGATAACAATATTTCCTCCAAATGCTTGATACATCAGAAGAAAAAGATATAATTTGCTGACATTGTGCTGAATACTTCCTGTCCAGAATACTGATCAATTGTCACTCAGCTTCCAAGGCAAATATACCCAAATTAGCCCTCAACATAACCTTTACATTACACTTTTAACACTTAAAATTTTCAGTTAAAATAATTTTCCATTTTACAGAATAAAACAATGAAACAAAGACCATAACTGTATTTTCACTCTGCTTCTAAAATGCAGTTCTAGTGCCCCAGGGACTTCTTTCATCTAGTGTAAATGCTGGCATATGATGTGATTGTTAACATAGCTGGCCACCAGATGAAGTAAATTATCTAAACTGCCAGGATTCCTACTTTCATTCCAATTTAAACATCAATTTAACACAGAAACTGAAGGGTATTATGAAAGCTTTAGTATGAACCAATTCAGATATGAAAAAGAATAGATGGATTTCTCAAGCCACCAAAACAAACAAATATGTAATTCTTTGGACCTGAGGATGAGTTAAAAAAATGATAGGTGCACAAAGGTATTTCTATCTAATTTACCCCACACTAGTAAATTAGTACCGTATAACCTATGCATCTTGCAAAAAAAGGAGTCATCTGCACGAATTCATCAGGGCATTATCCAGAAGCAATTGTTATATCAAGTGGTTAAAAGGGGAGCCTATAGCCAACAATATCTGGTTCCCTTTTCTAAGGAAAAACACTTTGAAGCATATTTGGGCTGTGAGATTGCCCAACTCAGGAAGATTTTTCTCCAGTTTAAACAATTTTATTACAGATTTCTTTCTGAGAGTCATTTAATCTCATTTTTCTCAGCTCCTTCCTCCTCCATTTAACACTAATACTCTTATTCCACTCAATGGCATACCCACAAGGCTGTGAGTTCTTCAATAGAGCAGCACCCTCTGCACAGCACAATGCACTTAGTTTTACGTAAGATACTGACTTACCATGACAAGGTCTAGGCAATCCAGGAGATTCCTGGAAGGCATGGAGGATGTCTTATTAGGTCACAGACAACGCAGCCCTAGCCGGAGGGATGTGTTTCTAGATCTGTTGGTCAGCAGTGTAAGTGAGCTAATTGGGGACATCAAGACTGGAGACAGCCTGGCCTGCAGAGATGACCAGTGGAATTTGCACTCCTCAAGCTTATAGGTCAAATATATGTCACCGAGCTTTAGCATAGCAAATTTCCATCTCTTCAAGGAGAGAGTCAATGGGATATCCTGGGAGATTTGGATAGATAGGCACCTCCAGAGCATAGTGGTCAATGGCTCAGAGTTCCAGCAGATGTCAATGACAAGTGGTGCCCTCAGGGGTCTGTTCTGGTACCAGTGTTACTTAACAGCCTCATCAACAACATAGATGAAGGGATCAAATGCACTCTTACCAAACTGGCAGATGACAACAAGCTGAGTGGTTTCTTCAGGACTCCTGAAGGAAAAGATTTTGTCCAGAGGGATCTGGAAAATAAGTGGGTTCATGTGGTTTAACAAGGCTAAGTGCAAAGTGCTGTCCTGTTGAGAAGGACTTGGGGGTGCTGGTGCCTGAGAGGCTGGACATGACCCAGCCATGAGCACTCCCAGCCCACAGAGCCACACGTGTCCTGGGCTGCATGCAGAACAGTGTGGCCAGCAGGGGAGGGAGGGAATTCTGCCCCTCTGCTCTGGTGAGACCCCTCCTGGAGTGCTGTGTACAGTTCTAGGGTTTTCACTAGAGGAAGGACATTGACCTCTTTGAGTGACTCCAGAGGAGGACCAAGAAGATGATCAGAGGGATGGAGCACTTCTGCTATGAGGAAAGGCTGAATAAATAGAGATCATTCAGCCTAGAGAATAGAAGCGTTCAGGGTGACCAAACTGTGGTCTTCCAAAAGGGAACTTACAGGAAAGATGGGGAGAGATCTTTTGTAAGGGCATATAGTAACAAGACAAGAAAGAATTATTTTAAACCTACTCCCAGAAAAGGTTCTGATTAGATATCACTAATAATTTCTTGACCATGAGGTTGATAGTAAAATGCTCTCAAGAGAAACTGTGGCTGTCCGTTCCGTGATGTGTTCAAGGCCAGGTTGGATGGGGCTTTGAGTAACCTGGTCTAGTGGAAGGTGTCTGTTTCCATGGCAGGGACTTTGTTACTAGATGATCTTTACATTCCCTTCAACCCCAACCATTCTGTGATTCTATTTGGTTAGACAGAAAAAATAAACATTGGCAGTATTAAACCATGTGCCAAGATGACGTTCAAACCTCAACGTAGGTGAGAGAACTCTCTGAAATACTCCGGAACAAATGAAATTTTTATAGAGAGGGGGGCCCAGTTCTTCAAGGACTTCTGTCCTTTAAAGCTAGTGCTTTAAAAGGGAGTGATAAGGTTTTAGACATGATTCCTTGTAGATGGTCTACATAGGAAAAGAAACATCAATTCAGTCAGCAAATGTATCCCATAATTCTTGTAGCTTTTCCTCCAGTACTATGGAGTCCTACAAGCCATGTAAAACTGAGAAAAAGATATTTCTAATGAGGTTAATCACAGTGCAGCCAGTGGGCATGTGTGCAGTTTTTGGTAACACCCAAGTTTATTACCTACCAGTGTATGTCATCTTTGTCCCCTCGTGGGGAAAATGGTCATTTTGCATTACTCATGGACAGAGGAATTTATCAGTAAACAAGACTAAGAAATCACCAAAGGGAAGGATATCCTTTGAAGAAAATCCTGTTAGAATGATTAATGTGTTCTGGCATTAACAAGATGGTAGTGGATATAATTTACCTGTTTTGGTCAATATATTGCAAAAAGGATAAAAATAAGATCACAAACAGCTCCCAAAATTATTAAAGAACATAAGGTTTTTTTCTACAATTAAAGGGAATGACACAGATGACAAACTTAATGTGAAGATGAAATGAGGCCAACCTATAAAATTGACTAGATCACTAATTAAGCCAAAGTGGTCCTTTTGGAGTTAAATGGCTGAAGGAAAAAAAAAACATTTTCTGATACCATTTACATGAATAGTGGCTGTATATGGAACAGAATACCAAATCAAAGAGGTGGTGACAATCACTTTGAAGAGGATTTGACAATTTTGACAAGAAAAAGTTAGACAAAGTTAGTCAACGTATCAGTAAATGATGTTTGTTTCATGATTCAATAATGCTCTCAGCCAAGTAGCTACCAAAATATCAACCCTACAACATAAGCAGGAAAAAAAGAGAATCCATATCAGAAGAACACACTACTCATTATTCAGACAGTATGACTGTATTACCTGTAGGCACCACCTTCCAAATACTTCAGTGCAGGTCCAAACATGTACATCCAAAATACTGGATTTACATGCTTAATCTCATCATTTCCACACAAACACCCATATTTTTAGGTATAAAAGTGCCTAAGATGAGACAAAGGAACTCAAAAAGCTAGCAGCATTTAGACATAAGAACAAAAATTTTAGAACTAGATCTTAAGACCATTTTCCCAGTTTACTACTTAAACAAAATATTGTCAGTGGAGCTTAGATTAGTATTTATAAAGCCAAGACTCTCTTCAAGAGAAGTTCCATTCTTGGCATTCATACACAAATGTTATAAGACCTATAAATAAAGTCAACATTTTCGTCATCCAGTTTAACTGACCTCTCCTGCTTAAGGGGTATTGATGTAGCTGGAGGAAGTGCTTGCCAAGACACTTTGAAAGTGGAGGGTCTAGTCAACTGGAGGTTAGCAAACGTGACCTCCATCTACAAGAAGAGTCAGAAGGAAGATCAGGCCTGTCAGCCTGACCTCAGTGCTGGGGAAGTTCCTAGAGCAGACACCTTGAGTACCATTATGCAGCACACACAGGCCAACCAGAGGATCAGGATAAGCCAGCAGGGGTTTATGAAAGGTGGGTCATGATTGAACAAATTCATCTCCCTCTATGAAAAGGAGACTCATTTAGTGGATGACAGAAAGGTTGCGTATACCTGGGCTTTGCTGATTCCTTTGACTTCACTTCCCACAACACTCCCCTGCAGAAACTGGCTGCTCATGGCTTAGACAGGTGCACTGTCCACTGGGTGAAACCTGGCTGTGTGGCTGTGCCCAGAGAGTGGAGGTGAGTGGTGCTACATCTTGGTCAGCTGACCAATTGTTATGTTGCTCAGTATTGGGGCTAGTCTTGTTTAATATCTTTATCCATGATCTGGATGAGAGGATTCAGTGCCCCCTCTTGTCACTTTGCAGGTGAGTTGGTTGGGATGGAATGATGATCTGCTGGAAGGCAGAAAGGCTCTTCAGAGGGATGTGGACAGGCTGGATCAATCTGGACAGGCTGGATCGATATAGGAGGCCAAATGGATGAGGTTCAATAAGGCAAAAGACCAGATCCTGCACTTGGGTCACAACAACCCCAGGCAGTGCCCAGAGAGGCTGAAAAGCTGCCTGGTGAAAAATGACCTGGCGGCACTGGTCAACAATGGCTGAACAGGAGCCAGCTGCACACAGATGGCTAGGAAGGCTAATGGCATCCTAGCCTGCATCAGCAATGGTGTGGCCAGCAGGAGCAGGACCAGGGCACAGCAGGACCAGGGCAGTGACTGTCCCTCCCTTGAGGCCACACCTCAAGTCCTCTGTTCAGTTCTGGGCCCCTTGTGACAATAAAGACATTCAAGTATTCAAGTGAATCCAGAGGGCAACAGAGCTGGTGAAGCTTCTGCTCTCTACAGTTGCCTGAAAGAAGGCTGCAGTGAGGTGAGGGTCAGCCACATTTCCCAAATAACAGGTAACAGGACAAGGGGGAAGAGCCTCAAGTTTCTCCAGGGTAGGTTTAGATTGCATATTAGGAAACATTTCTTCACTAAAAGGGTTCTCAAGTCATTTAACAAGCTGTCCAGGGAGTCATCATCTCTGAAAGCAATTTAGAAGAAACGTAAATATGGCACTTAGTTTAGTGTTGGACCTGGCAGTGCTGGGTTAACCATTGGACACAATGATATTGGGGGTCTTTTCCAAATTAAATGATTCTGTGATTCTATAAAAGTTTGAAAGATCTGTGCTCTGCACTCACTTCTTAGTAAAGAAGAGAAGACACAAGAGCAATACTTACCAGCTGAGGAAAACAAACAACCTGCAAACAGCAGCAAGCTGTCAAATAACTATTTGTTGGCATAACTATTTGTCTGTGACACATGTAAAGGGTAAGCCATCATTTTCAACTTGCAGAGTTACAGCCTAGTACTTACAAACATGGTTTTTTTTAAGACTATTTACAAAAATTTCTAAATATATATTTTAAGCAATAAATAAGTAGAAGAAGTAGATTTTGTTCTTATAAAACAATAACAATAAACAAGAAAGATACTTCAGTAATAACCTGAGAAAGGAAAGGCTGGGGGAAGTATAGAGAATGAACAGAGAGAAAAACATCATCCCACTCAGAAAAAGAGATGGGGCACAGAATTAAATGCATCATACTAGACAGTGGATTCCATCAGAATGGATTTTTTTTTTTTCCCATCTCTCCTTTGAGAAATCTTATAAACACTTTGGGTTTTATTTTAAATTCCTAATTGATACATCCACAGGGCACTTAGCCCCAGGAAAAAGGCATACATTGTACTGTGTTATCATCTACTGTATTACTTTTTTTACTAGTTATTGTATAAGACATAAACAAATCAGATATAATAATTTGATACTAATGCCATTCTTCATTCAAGTATTGCAAAGTTCTGACCTCCTTATCAATGTGCTTATTCTTCCTATCACAATTTAAATGAATTAGTATTTTACCTTTAACTTATAAACAGATAAATTTCCAGTGCTCTTTTAAACACAGTCCACATTCTTGTGCATTTTCATCCTGCTCTTTCTGAATCACAAGCTTATATGTATATTTGCACAGTTATACATATTTGTGGTTTATCATCACTTCTAGTTCTTTTTTAAGGGAAATAGCTCATTGAATGGGAAGTCACACAAAACAAGCACATGTCCTGGACATGCAACTACAACACAATCAATGTTTGTAAAGTAGGTACCAAAAAATATGCAATATACACAGGATGCTTCCTTTCTAGCACTCATTTTCAACTTCCTGATCTTGGAGATTCTGGTCAAATCTCAAGCTATTTACAATAGTTCCAAAATGCTGACTTCGTTAATGCACAGACCTCAGCAGGACAAGGACTGTTGAGGATGATTGATTGAAATTCATAACATGTTGCAAAATTATTTCTTCGAGATAGCCAGTAGGGAACTCTTGTTTGTTGAACTTATTATTCATTCATGTATTCATGAAACAAAATACAGTAAAAGCATAATCCCTCCATAGAGCCTGAATGATCACATTGAAATGAACCCAGAGCTTTGCAGTGCTAAGCAAGGTCTTTACTTTGCAACAGAAGAGTTTTATATTGCAATATCATTAGTCAAGCCTAGAGTTTACATTATATTTACAAATCAGCAAGGGAAATTTAACCTGCATTGTAATCTAAGGTTATGCTAAAAATCAGATATTAAAAATACACGTGCATAATAACTGCTGCTTATGGGACTTTTTTATTTCCTCCTTCCTAAATGATTTAGCAATTACTGTGTTGAAATGTAACTAAGACCGTGAATCTGCTTGCATTTTGACAACTAAAATATGGGTCAAAACAAATACAGGAATAACAAATACACTTTGGTGGTTTGAAAGTTCTTAAAGTAAATCAGTAACAGGAAAATTAAGTTGTCAAAACTCTAATTTGAAAAAAAAAAATACTGACAAGGTTTGAATCAGACTTTCCTGTGTTTAAAATACTGATAATGGACTAAAATTTAAAAAGAAAATCACTGTAAAATGATCCAGCACTGAAAGTGTTTACATTCACAAATATGAATGTGATATTTATAAATTTACTGTACAGAAATTATAGAAAGCAATGCTTGATTTTTTTCATTCCTTACTAAACTTTCCTGTTGCTTCTCTTTCTAAATTAAATATTTGCATGTTTATATTCATCTTGAGATAGTTTTGCATTCTCCATTCACATCCTATCTTAGCTTGAGAAGAAATATATTTACACACTGTAGACATCAGGTTTTGCATTACTAATTTTAAGTAATTTGTCATTCATTTTCAACCGCAGCGGATGCAGAGCCACTTAGCAAGGCACTGTTACTGACCTTGCTGTTGTTAAACTGTTGTGCTAAACTAAGAGGACTTCTGGAAATCATCTTGACAAATTGTTTCCTCTTGCTTCAAAAGGAATCCTCCCTCCTCTCTGCAAAATGCTTATAACTTGTGATAGAAGGATAAAGAGGCCTTGACTTTGAAAAGTTTAGGTCAGCTTTTCATTGACTTCTTATTACTTTTGATCAGTTAGATAAAAAAAAGTAAAAAGGCCTTGAGTTAACAAAGTATATCTGGCTGCATAAATTTAATTTGATTTTGGAGGAGATAGAGAAAATAATTGGGCCCAAAAATAATCTTCCAAAGTTAAAGTTAACCAGATGGGTAGATATTCATCTCAGCTCTCAATGGGAAAGTTGAAGGATCCCTGTTTATGGGACACCTAGCTGATTGTCTTTCAAAAAAACATCTTTCTCTTGTGCTGATCCATGTTCTCACCCCTGGAACTGGGAAAACGACTTTAGTCAGTAAAAGCTGTGTGAGCTCTGCTCAGCTAGCAAAGAATGGTGATGGATAGCAAACCCCATTAGAAGCTTTGAGGTGCAAAAGACCACCTCTTCCCTTTCCTGTGATCTAAGCCTGATCCCAGCAAAGGGAAAAGCATAGCTTGATCTCTGATTTGATGCACTTGCTTTCAGGCTTTTTTGAATAAACAGCACCCTAATATTTGAACAGAGAAAATCCCTTAAGTTTGACTTCAAAATAATATTTCATATTAGTTAATAATATTAACACCATGCACAATCTCACTTAATGTTGTAAAGTGTTGGGGGTTTTCAATTGCAAAGATTTAAATATTCCCTTTTATTTACAGTTAATATCTTGACCTGCTGTTACTCCTGGCAAACACTTTGTTGTGTTGATTCACAGAAAGATTAATTTTGATGCCTCAATGACAATAGTGTTTTCACCAGATAATGGTGAAAATACAGGGTTTTTGGGAAACAGTGACAATTGTTATCAGCTTGTCATCACTTCACCAACTACTTCTGAAATAACTTCAAATTTTTTTGCATTCTTTTCTTCTACATGTTATTAATGGAATAAGCTATAACTTGACAGGAAATCTAAAAGAGTTACAAGCAACCCTACACCGGCTAACAAGACATTCTTCTAGCAAGTCACTTAAAAATAAAGCTTCCAAGGCATTTGGGACATCTAAAAATGTTATTTCATATGCAATTCTATTACTTCAAATGGTGACTCTGACTCAAGTCAAATTGAAAATTTTCAGAAAAGTAAATCTGGTTAACAAGCTCATAAATTGCAGAGGTTAAATTATAAGGTTATTATTTCAGTCAAAAAAACTTGTAAGATTCTTGCATTAGAATTAAATGGTGAGGAAACAGGAATGAAATCAATTTTCAGAAATATATTTATAACCTTTTAGGAGTTTCTCTTAACAGAAAACAAGGTATGATGGGATGGGAGATTCTTTATTCAGCTGAATAGTTGACATGATCTTGTCTTGTCAATAGTCATGATAAGATCTTTTTCTCATTATCAAGGACGTGCAATCTCTCATGCCAGTGCATACTATGCAAAAGTATATTCATATATCAACTGGTGTACAAGGCAGAGAATACTGGTAGCTAGAGAAGGCAGCTCAGTTTGCAGTAATTATATTCACCCTGAGAATAGGGATTAACTGGCTTAACAGTACTGATGAAATGCTATTGATGCACCTATAAGGTTTTTAGGACTTTGATTAGTTCACTTATTTTTGCTTAACTGAATTGTGCATCATAACATCACAATCGCAAATGAGGAATACACACACGGACACGCACGCATGCACTCGCACCAAGGCCCTTCTACCAGTCCTCCTCCAATCAAAGCTCTTACCAGCAGGAGCTTTCCTTTTGAAGAAATCAAATCCCTTCATTCTCAGGCTGCTCAATCAGACTTTTTGAAGTACCACTCTCTTAAAAGCTGGATCCCTCCCTCTTGTCTTAAAAGTTGTCCAATACCTAAATAAGGTAGTCAGATGCAAGCCTATCATGTTCTAAACCAAATAAGATTCCAAAATATTAATCTTATTGTTAACTTCACACTGAAGCTGTTTCATCCAATACTTGCTTATGTAAAGCTCCACCTTAACTCTTGTACCTCACATCCTGTGGTCATTGTGCTTCCATTAATACAGGCAAAGATAACATGACCTAATTAACCAGCAATTGTTAATCATACATATATACTAAATTATTGCCTAAATTTTTATCCTGTTCCTTCTTCAGGGGTCACTATGCACCATTTCCTATATCAAATGCTGACACCAGCAAATGTGAGATCTCCTGCGATGGTTAAGAAGTGAGAAGTCAACATTTCAGAAAGTAACTGTCTCCTTTAGGAGCCCTCCTAAGTGCCACTTTGAAAGACTCCCGTTAGATTCAAATTATCTCATTTTTGTGTATTCATTCATCTTTAACTGATCTCTCACCTTCCTAGTCAGGTAAAATTGGGTTGAAAGTCAGAAAGTGAGAAGATCTCTGAGAAGGAGTATACACCCCATCATGACAGCTTAGGAAAGCACTAGAAGTGCATCTTTTGCTATGGTGGAGGCTCCATCAATGGCCACCTACAGTCTGTGGGAGCCTGTGGATTTCAGAAATCTTGCTCATTCATGTTAGGAAAAAAGGTCTGTTCTGTTTAGCTCTCAGCTGTTACTTATTACAAACACAAACACCAGCTCAATGCTTAATTTAGCCATTGCTAAATTTCTTCTCTTTTTACAAAGCTATTCCGAAAACACCTTAATCTGACCCTAGAGCAGAGATATTAAGATTTAAGAGTTTCAGAGCAGCAGACTTTCCTGCCCATGCCCAAGTGTTTTGCATGCTGATTTCAACAGGGTATGAAAATGCCAGTGATTAGACAAGTGTAAATCCCCGTTTTCGTGCGAAGTTCATTTTAAGATCAAGACTTCACTTAGTGTAGCCATGGCAATTTTATTGTAGCAGACTAATATCCAAACTGTTACCATGGAACCGAGTTACAAAGAATTGGACAATCAATTCCAATTATAATATTTAAATGGTCATGATTTAAATCATACAAATGGCAATTTTCACACACATATTTGAGTTAAATAATTCTAATTATTGAGAACAGAGAGAGTTGTGCTTAGCATTGTAATACCAAGGCATGTCATTCAGGATATAATGATATAATTCGCCCTGATATTCACACATGCTACTTTTCTTTTTCCTTTTTTAACCAATATTCAAGTGCAATTCAAAAAGGCAGACTCCTGCTGTCTTTAAAGATCAAAGAAGCCAAGGAAATTACATCCAATCTGATCCTGAGCAATCAAACGTTTATATGTTCGATATTTCAAAAAGCCAACACATCAGAACCAACTGGAATTGGCTTTTACAATGTAATTTTTTATCTGGAAGTCAAATAATAGTACAATTAAATTTCCCTGATCGTTGATTTTGGAATAAAGCAAAAGAAAAATAATGGATCAGGATAATCCGAAGATATTTTAAAATATAGATTTGGTTATTATTTCAGAAAGAACAAGAATAAAAGGTAATCTTAACTTTTTTCTTGATTGGAAGCAAGAAGAAGGAGAAAAGAGTGAAATAGCAGACAAGGCAAAATAAGTCTCCTTGACTTAATACTTCCTTCTGGCCTTGACAGGAGACACTGAATACTTTATTAGCACATACTTAATATACTGTCAAGTGGCCAGAGAACCAAATATTGCAGCTATTTTAGGGGTATCATTGTTTTGTGAACTCTGACAGGAAAACAAGGATAGAGAATATCTGCTTCAGCAGAGCAAGTGAAGCATTCTCCACTCACAGTCAAAGATATTTTGGAGCCTAAACATTAGCTATACTTATTGCTCATTTGACAATCAAAGCATGCAGAAATCAAAACAGCGGATTGTTTATTATGTGCCATCTGCCACCAACGTGACATAAACTTGGACAGCATGATCCTTTACTATTTGTGCAACAATAGCATGGAAGTGTTTGCTGGCAGCAAGCTTTTATTGAGAAAGTGAGTTTATTTTGCAATTGTTCGAAAAGATTCCAACTTGTTTATATAATTTCTTGGGCAAGTGTTGTGTCAATTGAGTGTCTGAAGTCCTATTCACCTGGAAAATCTAATGACAAGAACAGAAAAGCTTATACAACAGTGTGACCATTATGCCTCTGCAAAGTAAAAACAAAATAAAATACCTGCAGTAAAAAAACACCACACTGATTTAAGCACTGCTGTCAACATTTCCTTCTTTTAGGCCCTAAGGACCAATAGACTCTTACAGGGAAGAAAATCTGGGTCTTACAGAGCTCCTGCTACTGATTATTCACAGTTGGGTCCCCAGAAACTTTTACCACAATTGATATTTTTCAATTTAAAAAAATCCACTACTTATATTGAAGCCTCCTTTCTTCCAGAAATCCAATCTATCAATAAAAATAAAACATCAGCACAGAAAACCCCACAACCATTAAAACCCCAAACAACAGAAAAGCAGCCCTCAAAACTGACTTTTACTTCTGACTTTTCCTAAGTGTTCAGTAAATTAATATATGACTATCCACCTGAAAAATCATTATCCACCAACATTGTCCATAACCACAAAATAATAGTATTCGCTAATGTGAAACTAAGTTGGAAACCTCTATAACTAATCATGTCACAGCCTCCTTTCTTTTAATTGCATGTGTATTTTGCTTCTAGGGTAAGCAAATGACACAAAGGAACCAAGTTTGACAGTTAATTTACTGTTACAGTAGTCACTTCTTTGTTTAGTCACTTTTTCCCATCTACTTGAACAGTAAAATGAAAACTAGGGCCTTGAAAGGCAATGCTATATTAACATGAGGGGGAAAAAAATAAAGGAATAGAGAAGAAATAATCAGGATCAGGAGAGACCTGAAAATTCAGAGATCTGGTTTAGAGACCTACTGATGCTGATACACAATCTACATTATTATGGTGAATTATCTTTATTCCCCTACTCTAAAACAGCACATCACACATTTACAATAGGTGTTTCTCAGGTCTAAATAATTCAAACAGAACTTGAAAGAACGTCATTGCTGTTTCTGATTTGTAACAAAATGTCTCAACCAAATAAAGCCTTATTACATTTCATTCCAAATTACATCTTATCAAATTTCACTCCCATATCTGATAGCTTCCTATTGTCCTATTGTTCTTCCAGGCAACCAGCAACCAGCAACCAGATGAGAGTTCACAGTCAAAGCTGCACCAGGAATAGTTTAGGCTAGAGATCAGAAAAAATTAGTTTACAGAAAGAGTGGCTAGGCATTGGAATAGGCTGCCCAGGGAGGTGGTGGAGTCACTGTCCCTGGATGTGTTTTAAAAAGACTAGTTTAGTTGATATGAGGGTGTTAGGTCAGAGGTTGGAGTTGATGATCTCCAAGATCATCTCCAAGATCTTTCCCAACCTAGTTGATTCTGTGATTCCATTATTCCAGAAGAAGCAGCCAGAAGCTGTATCCATTCTGATGGAGCCAATGCCACAGCCTTCTCCAAGCCAAGCCCCTCAGTGACAGTGGAAGCATCCCTGGGATAACAAACTTAAGAATGAAAATAATTTATTGTGTAGAAGCAATTGCAGCCAAAGAAGAGTGAGAGAGCAACAGCCCTGTGGATAACAAGGTCAGTGAATTACAGAATCACTAAGATTGAAAATACCTCCAAGATCATTAAATCCAACTCTTGACATCATATTCCCCTGCCCACTAAAACATATCATGAAGTGTCATAAAGAGGGAGGATGTGTTCAAGTACTGGAGCTGAGATTCCCCTGCAGCCCCTGGCACAGCCCATGGGAGGCAGTTGTGTCCCTGCAGCCCAAGGAGAGCCATGGGAAAGCAGAGATCCACCTGCAGCCCAGGGAGGACCCCACTCCAGAGCAGGTGGGTGCTGGGTGCCTGACAGAAGGCTGTGACCCTGTGGAAAACCCACGCTGGGGCAGGCTCACACAGGACTTGTGGGCCATGCAGAGACAAGCCCAGGTGGGAGCAAGTTTGCTGACAAGACTTGCGGCCCCGCATGGATTCCACGCTGGAGCAGCCTGTTCCTGAAGAACTGCACCTCCTGGAAGGGATCCACATGGGAGCAGGGGAAGTTGGTGAGGAGTTCTCCCCCTGAGGAGGAAGGAGTGACAGAGACAATGTGTGATGAACTGACACAGCGCAACCCCCTGCCCCCCTCCCACTGCTGGGGTGGAGGAGGTAAAGTAACATGGATGAAGCTGACTTGAGGAACAATGGAGGGGTGAGGAAAAGTTGTTTTGAGTTTCAGTTTTCCCACTCATTATCCCACTTTGAGTTGTTGGACAATTAATTTCCTAAGGTCCACTCTCTTTTGGCCATGATAGCAATGGATGTGTGACCTCTCCTTGTTCTTATCTCAGCCCATAAAACTTCGGTTGTATTTTCTCTCCCCTGTTCAGCTGAGGAGCTGAGTGATAGAGCAGCTTTGGTGGGCACTTGTCATCCAGCCAGGATCAACCCACCAAAACATACAATTAGGCATATTTAATCCTATCTAAGTAGTTGTCCTAATCTTGTATGTTTCAGTAGCAAGTGGACTGATTTGGCATCCATTCTGTAGATTCAAATGCATATCCACAACTGAAAAAACCTGGGAAAGCAAAGATATTCTATGGAGAGGATCCAAAAAAAAAAAAAAGTAAAATTGCATGACTCATTAACTCTAGGCAATGCCAAATTCTCCTCAGCAGAATGATTTCTCTTCCAAAATCTTAATATGTTATGTTTTCTTACTCTTCACAAAGTTTCCAGTTTTATGAATAAATATTTTCCATACCACAAACAGATGCATTTCAGCACAAGGTTTCTCTTATGAAAGCTAAAGAAAACCATTAAAAATTAGCCTAACCAAAGAAAAGTAACCTACAGAAAATCAAACATTTCTTCTACTACAGCAGTTCCAATGCAGTGTTCGGGTCTGATCAAGTTGTTTGTTCAGAGAAAATCTTTACAGTAAGAATAAAAAATAACAAATAGTCATGGGTTCCTTAACTTTTTGAACCCTGAATCCCTGTCATCTCTCAAAATCGCTCATCATCTTTTTACGTTAGAACACTAGAGATATAAAGTGTTCCCTGAATGAAGATGAACTGAAGCCTGCCTTGAAGACCAGCTGTACATACATACGTACATACATGATCTCAATGACCACTAGGTGGGTTTTGTATTAAAAATGCCTACAAGAGAAAAAAAACATATTGAAGAAGATAGAAACCACACTCACATTATATAAAAAGTATGGTATAAGCTCAACCAAAAACAGGTTCACATTTGTATTTAATAATACTGAAATCACTGTAGGCCTGCAGCCCTATTTTTAGACTTCAAGAGCTTGCTTTAGACTACTTTAACCTTGAGGGGAAATGGTATAAGAATTATTGGGGGTTGGTAATTTGGACAATTGAATAAGTAATAAAGGAATAAACGCCTTATATATAGAACTAATAAAAATAAATACAAAGTATTTAATTAAGTCTCAAGTTGAATATTTATTCATAATATTCATAAAAAGTTCAGCTTTCCTAAAATAAAGGGTGAGACTTTTTTTGTGAAACAGCAGCAGGCAATGAAAAAATAATAAATAAATAAATATTTTTTAAATATTATGAGATAATAAAAAATGTAAAGTAATAAATAAANAAAAATTAATAACTATAAATTAAATTAATACTTAATAAGCTCTCTTCATTAAAAAAATCCAAAACTATTAAAAAACCCCACCAAATCTAGTCTGAGTCGAATTTTTATTGGAATTAAGTCTACCTGAGAATAACAAAGATGTTAGCAAAATATTTCAGCCAGGCCTTTCAAATGTCACTATTTTAAACTGTTCTAACTTAAGCACATATAAAACATAATGAAACCCAGCAAGTATAATCTAAATCATACACCTACCAGTTTCCTTCCCACAAGCCTTCAAGTCTGAAAGTTACCATGGAAACAAATTCTACATTTCCACAAATTGGAAGAGCCAGTTAAAAACAAAACTAAACTAAACTAAAAAAATATTAACTCATTGCTAATTATGCCTTATTCAATGTATTGAGAAGGGTATGGCTAACTAGCCTTTCAGGAATAGTGACAGTGACACTTCCATTAATTAATTAATTAATTAATTGGCCAGGGTTTAAAAGTAGAATGGTTTTCAAGAAAGAAAGAGAAACAAGCTACAAGGTTTCATTCAAATAAACATTTTTTACAGTACATTTTTACAACATGCCATTGTATCTGTTAATATTGCCACTTAAACTCAAATTAGCGTGTGATCTCGGTGGAGGCAGAACTGCTGGCTGAAGCTTTAGACTCAAGCAGTTTATACTCAAAGTGTGGCCTACATCAGAGAATTGCAGAGATTTAATCTCTCACAGCTTTGGTTTCCTATCTATAAAATGGGGATGGCATAGCTTGTAAGAGCAGATAATACTGGGGAAAAGGGACTGCTTAATGTTTATCTGCATGTCATACAACATCATACAATTGCCATATTGTGCTGTGCTTATATTCCACGATGTTTATCTGTGACCTTGGGCAATACAAAGCAGCTGGAACTCTCAAGGTCCTTTCTTACGTCCACAGAAGTGAACAGATGCCTCTCCTGATATCTATTTTATAACAAGGTCCAATACATTTCAGACTATACATGACCTAAAAGTATATGAAAAATTCAAACACAAGGCATGGAAGCCAAAACATGCACAAATGGGGATTAGCTATCCCTGCTTGACATAAGTCCATGAAATATCTACAACTAGATAAGTTACGGCTGGAATACTTACTACTGCAGAAGTCCTTTTCTTACCCGTAAGATGAAAAAATGATCAGAACTGGTTCTGATATAACAATTGCTTGCAGAGTCTCCTGCCTTTGGGAGACATTATTCTCAAAATATACAACACTGAGATGCATCATCATCTTCCTGTTCAGCTTGAAATCTTATTTCACTGAATCATAGACTGGTCTGGATTGGAAGGGGCCTTAAAGATCATCATAAAGGTCTGAGCCCCCCCACCCCCACCACAGGCAGGGACACCAACTAGACCAGATCAAAGCCTGATCTAGTGAAATTTATCCTCTGAATTCCCATCATTCATTTTAACCTTTTTAAATCACTATATCGATCTTACACATTGTGTCTTCTGAGAATGTCCACAATGTGACAGTCCTGATAATGTCTCACACCTCGTGAATTCCTGTCAATTACAGACCAGTTTCTAAAAACTCTCAACAGTAAAGTACATCTGGTAGTTATTGTTCTTAAGGTAACCCAGAGATAAACACACAAAGATTTTTTTCCCCCTTGTTTTAGCTGCTGTTTCTAAGAAATATTTGAAAAATGGCAAGCCATTTACCAGGCATTTTGAACTTGTGAAGTAGAGTCACATCAACTGAAAAAATTTAAAATCAGGAGCTGACAAAGAATCAACAGATCTTTGGAAAGCATTACAGTGCTACCCTGTCTGCACCAGAAAAAAAAAAGAAAAATGAAAAGCCATCTCATTTTTGCTTCAGTTTTTTCCTTACTATTTTTCCTTACTATTCTTTACTTCTCACAGTTAAAAAAACTTCTTATAAAACAGATGTTTTCTTCAGGCCCAATGCTAAAAACAGTAAACCTGTAAACCTACAAAAACAAATATCTAAAGAATCTGTACTTTCTTTACTTAAAATAAAATGCATACATATTACAGGGATTGAATTTGTTTATTTTAATTGTTTAGATGCAGACTAACTTTTTCCAGTTCTCAAAAATAGGTATGGCTAAAATGGGAGGTCTTAAATCCTCACCGTTATTCTTCCATACTATTTCAGTGCATACAGTAAAACTATTTCTAGAAATTCAAACTCTTTAAAATCTATTGTAAAATCCAGTTCTTTTTTTTTCTCCTTCTTTTCTGAAAAACATTCCTCAGAGGAAAGACATATCTTACTTTTGCTATGAAAAATTCAAATATAGAAAAATACACTTTTTGCTTTATAAATACCATAATAGCAAATTCCATCAAATTTTCTAGGACTATTGGCACAGCATAAACATTCATTTTTCTTATTTACAGGTATGTTTCAATGTTTTCAGGTATGAAAAAATAGGTGTTTGTGTGGCTTTAAGACATCCTTCTAGTTTCAGACTAGCTACTGCCTCTGGTCATTAAAGAAAATTCGCAGCAGAGCTGATAAGAGCATTTACAATAAAAGGAAAAAGTATTAAATACTAAAGGAAAGCGGAGAGAGAGGGCAACTGAGAATTGTGTGTTTTGAGAGGTACAGCACAGAGGATGCTGATTAAGTACTAGCATCTAAACCAAAAATTAACTTTACCTCTTTCCCAGCTAAAAGAATATACAGTACTCATAACTTAAAATAAAACAATTAAAAATAACCCAGTCATCTGATACAGTCATCTTAGGTTTTTAAGTCTTTAAAGCACCTCTGCATTGTTCTTCTCAAGCCCATTCTTCTTCTAAGATTTGATAATCTGTAAAATAGTACCCCCACTCGGGCTGCAGACTTAACATGTGTTTTTTCCTACATCTTGAGTCATGCAGAAATATTTTCCATCATATTTGCTTTTTTAAAGTGACTACCCTGCAATTTATAAAGTCTTATTGTATTTTGAAACTGTTCCACCTAGCAATAGAATGCACATGCATTTGACACAACTTTCAATGTGACATGCTCTAGGAATTTGAGTCATTCCTATAATATTCATATACCTATTATCTACAGTGGCAACTTATTTACTTTCCAGAAATCAGTACAAGCAGAAGTTTAAAATTCTGGCTTTGTAATTTTAGAATAATCACCTAAAGCCATCATAACTTTAACAAAAAAAAAAAAATCTTTGCCTATTTTGGACTACAGTCCTGTTGTTACCTCAAACTGATCTTCATGTGTAGTGTCATCACCAGCTTGCAATTTCGTGGTGTTTCTTGAAAGTTTGCTTCACCTTTGTTTCAAACTCTGTTACTGCTGATCCTTCAATGCTTCCTACAGACAATCCTTCTTTCTGTACAAGAAATAGAAAAACACCTTATTTTCTAAATAATGCACATTTTATCTAGACCCAGAAGTTGAAAAACAGTTTGGTTTCCCATTAATATAATAACTTGGACTAACAGCAAACATGCATTTTTTGACACATTTCTCTTAATCTCAGAATTGCTCTTCACATGGCCTCTTGAACACTAAATTTGTTTGTAAGGTGTAGATTATTTCTTACAGAGTCCACTAATTCTTTATGCATACCCCTAGAAATATGTAGTACTCTAACTCAGACAATGTTGTGTTGCCTTGTTCTTCAGTTCAAGGCATGTTTTCTTATGTTCCGTAACATGGAAAAATTCCTATGCATTTTTAAGTTTTAACCAAAGTGTTCTTACATCTTGCATATGTAAAATACTGCACATCTGTCATAACATTCTCACCTGTTTCAAGTGAAAAAACATTCAGAGAAATCTAAGGGTTTCATTAGCTGTGACATTTCTGCCTCCCTCAAAAGTTTGGACATGCAATACACTTTTTTACAGTCTTCTGTGCAGTCTGAACACTTCACTCAAGTGAAGTTCTGTAGATTTCCATCTTCTAAATTTTTTATTTAGGCTTTTTATTTTGGCTAATTTTAAACTAACTAACTCCCAGCCATATCCCTGCTTTTCGCTTGACATGAGGAACATGAACCAACATGTGGGAAATACCACAGAGTGTAACATCTTCCAATCTCTCAGACATGAGACAACAGTCAAAGAGAGCATTAGCATCAAGAAACATTTTCACAGACCATGAGTGGCTGAACCATCACATCTCTGAGCACAGCTGACAGCTCGCCCTTGTTTAAAGAAGCATTAGCAATGCCTTCCAACAATAGGCCCAAGTCTGTTCCACTTCTATTCCACAGCTATATAAAAGGATAGATCCCATATTCAGCTGGCTCTGCAGATCTTCTTAGCACATCCGAGATTGCTAGTCAGGGCACAAGACAAAGACCAGTCAGGATAGGTTCCTCAGCGTCATACTCCTGGTGTCAATGTCATTGATTGCTGCAGAAACCATTCCATAAATGTTCAAATTGTATCTATGGAGAAAACTGAAGCAGTGTCACTTCTTCAAATTTACTGTCTGCTATCATAATATCTGCTTTAAATTTACATCCTTGCAGAAAGGCCTTTCGCATTTTAATATTTTCTTACTAGGAAAAGCATCCACTAAACTTTGAATGCACACTTATTTTAACCACTAAAAATATAATACAATTGGAGAAGAAATAGAGCTAAAAGTTTCTGTTGGGAAAAATCAGACCATAAAGTCTAACAAATACAAATACTATCCTGCAGTTATGACCAAACTGACTTTTTTTTTGTTTCTGGAAATGTTTAACCAGCTCCAGACCATTACCTTTGCCTTTTATTAATCTTATTTACACTGTCATGTTCCCAGACTACTACAAACATTGCATAAAGTCTTGTCTTTATGGGAAATAAGCTCTATCCAGTTACCTAGGTGCAACATAAACTATTTTCTATGAACCAAATGCAAAATTAAGCATCTGAAAATGAAAACCTTAGGGGAAAAAAATTGAGCAACTGAGGTTTGTTGCCAGAATATATTCTTTATATTTAAACATTCATACTCTCCTGTCAAGTTTTCAAGCAATTATAGTAAACAATATTTAGTGTAATTTAATTTTAAATTTTATGCTAATTGTCAGTGACCTTTGAACCTTGGAAACAGTGCTACCATCCACATGGCAAATGCAATTATGGAATCTGATTTCCTATATGTTGTAAGCAATGAAACTGCTTTAATTGACACTGATATATATTTGCAATAACTTTTGTGTAAATTAAAAATCAATGCCAATATTAGTTCCCTAAATCCTATTTTTATCAGACTGTTTCTTTAGAATTTGAGATATGCAAGAGCTGATATTTTGCAGAATGTACAATGTCTGTTTTAAATCCCAGTGTAGTTTTCATGCATGCCATTTATGTGAAAAGCTTGCATATCTCGCACTTATGTACACACAAATAAGGACAAATCCTGTCAGACCTAGGCTGCCTTCAGGAGATTTTGCTTCCAGCTGATTTTTGATTGATTGTCAAGCATGCTTCACCATGAATAAGTGGGATATTATTCTATTATCTCGTATTAATGCTGCAGTGCATTGTAGATAACCAAAACAGGGTTACAAAAGAAACTAAAAATAGAATTATTAACTTTGATTGTTTTTTTCCATTTTTATAGAGCATTCTAGATTTTAAACCCTTCAGTCCTGTTGTGCATTCAAAGATATTCTTGGCAAACACTGCTAGCTAGCATTTCTCTTCTATTTTATCATTTCTCTTTGTCTCCATAGTCTTTGTTTAAATGTTGGAAGGCAAACTATAAATGCAAACATATAAAACGTATTTAAAACTTTATACTAAGAAAGGTATCTTTGTTCAGCATCAATAAAAATATTCTGCCATCTGGATGCAAGCACTCACTAGAACTGAGGTAAATTTCAGACTAGGCTTTGAAACAGTCACAATAGCTGCTGTGGGGAGTGGAAGAAAGGTGGTCTTTGTGGTTTGAGCCCTCAAAACCAGCATGCTGGATTGAGTAAAGTATTTTTCTATTGTCATAAAAACCACAACAACTTAAAAATTTTCCCAAAAAGTAAAAATGGTAACAGCATCCTTTGAAACCATGGCGCTAACCATATAAGCTATATATTAAATGGATGGATTTCATAAATGATGGATTGAGGAACAATGAAGAGAATAACAATACTCAAAGGTCTTGCTCTCCGACACAGCGCAGGGCCACATCTGATCTCACAGTGGTTTATCCTGCTGTGACTGCATAGACTTCATTAAGCTTCATCCCTTATATAAACACGGATGAATACATAAATAGAAAGCAAAGATTGCACAGATTTTACAGTTGGGGGAGGGGGGCAGGGGGAGGTGCAGAATCTGAATCTGGAAGTATCCAGCCACAGCTCCAGTTCTCTTTTCAAAGGCTGTTTGTTCACATTGTACTCCTTAGCAAGGAAGCTAATTAATATAATAGCTGCAAAGCAGCAAAAAAGAGTGCAGTATTATCAAATATCAGGGAAATTTTGCCTCTCAAAGAAATAACATTTTCAACATGTAATTGAAACTCAATGTGATGTAAATTGGGCCTTTATATTAGAAGCCTTAAACCATACCAGCCCCTTGTAATAATTTCAGCTGAAACAGAGGACTCTCTTCTTTCCTGTGTTCTTTCCTTGCAGTACTAGTCAGACGTCAGGATGTACCTGATGTACCAGCAGGATTCACACTCCAGAGAAAGAATCATCACTACTCCTCTCACACCAGATTCTTTGCAGCAAGCTGCATTTGGGAAGAAGAAAAAATAGGGAAAAAAATCAGACAGCTTCAAATAGTATTTATTTATTTTTTTTAGCTCTCAGAAAGATGTACATTTTTGTGATCAGTGAAATAATCTATTTTAAAAAGAATGAAAAGAAAAATTCTATAAGGTAGATTTTGTAAGTGAAAGAGTCCCAGCACACCCACTGTACCTATAGTTAATTTTACTTAGAAAACAAACCATCGACCTGTAATTTCCTTCTGATGTAGCCTGAAAGCACTTTATAATATTAAAGCTTATTGATGCCTGTAAGACCCTGTTACCTACAGCTATTTCAAATGTAGTGAAATAATGCAACACTAATCACTAAGACTTTTATTCCATAATAGATGTTTTTCTCACTAAATCAATTCAAAGGCTAATTGGGGTGGAAGGTGACTATCTCTAGTGGTTATAAATACATTTGCATTGCTATCAATCTTTTACCCGGATGATGTTTAACGAGGCTGAACCGGAGCCCGGCGCGGCGCCATCGCGGAGCCAATGCTGCCATCCAGCGGCACCGCCAGCGGGGGATGCAAGACAGACTTCCTGGGCTCGGCTCCACCTCTGTCCTGCGGGGCTGGACGCCGAGCAGCTCCTCCGGCCTCGGGTAGTGCCGCCCGAGCTCCCTCAGGTCTGCTGGGCTCCCGAGATTCGACCCATCTGCTGCGGTCAGAGGTGCAACAGAGCAGCAGACTCCTCACGACACCTTAAAACAGACAAGTTTCTCCTCAAGGAAAAGACCAGAAAAGGTTATTGATTCCGTCAGTGTGTCTTGGACCAAAGCCAATGTCTAACATATATTCTGAGTGACTCAAAACATCTATAAGTACACTTTATCCTCCTGCCCAGCAAGAAGTCTCTTGTCACTATTTAAAGTAAGTTTCCTCACACACACAATCAAAAAAACTAAATGCAAGAGAACAGAACAAAACCAAACCAAACCAAACCACCAAACAAAACAAAAGCAAAAAGCCCCATACTTTTATCAGATACAAACTTTAAGGTATTATTTAAACTGCACAAGTTTTGGCTGTCAGAGAAATACAGAAGCCCAGTTTATTTTAAAAACAACAACAATAAAAAAAAAAAAAGAAAACAAAAAAAACTGAGTGTGTCTGAAACAGGTGATATAGCTTTCCTTAGAGAAACTTAAATAAACATTTTTGGGCCAAAGAATGTTAAAACAACATTCTTACAGCAGTTGCCTAATGAGAAATATGTAGATACGTGGTAGAAAGCATCTGGTTTTCTACCGGAGAAGTTACTGGAGGAACAAACCAAGTTCTATTTACTTGGTTTTTCTGTGAAATAGTGAGATTATCCAAGTCAGCTCAGCAGTGCTTTTCTCTGTGCATAATTTCTGTGCGGAAAGCTTGCAATGAGGTGTAACTTCCCCTTCAAGACAGGAGGCTCTAAATCAAGTGTTTTGCATACACCTGCAGATTTTACCCATCACCAGATTGCTACAAGCATTATCCACAGAAGAATCATACATAGTCAATAGCAAACATATCATAAGCAAGCAGCCAATACAACATTTATGAAGCTACATTATTACTAGATGCTCTCTAGAGTTTTACAACCAGAAACCCAAATAGCCAGTTGCTGTTTGTTAGCAGACTGAGTTAAGTGAAGCCAGCTATTATGATTGCAGAATTTTACTTTCATGTGCTTAATGTTGTAGTAAACAGTTCATAAACTGTAAGTTATAATATTTAGGCAGAGGGCAAAAACCTTGTATTCTGTCTGTTATTACTGAGATTTTGTACATACCGTGTCAGAAGATAGTATCTCATCTGAAATATTAATGCTGCAGAGTGGTATTTTACACTGCAAGTAAATACAAGCCTTTGTGTCAATGAATACACAGGCTAAAATTAGTACAGGAATAGAAGTGGAAGCCTAAGTGAAAATAGCATCACAAAATGATCTAAATAAAGTTAGAATTAACTACAAACACATATGCATAAGCATAGTTAATTGCACTTTCCCTAGATATAGTAAGAATTTACATTGCTGTTTAAATGGAAATAGAGGGCATACGTGTTAGATGCTAAAAATATATTTTAAAAGCTTTCTCAATACTTAAATCAAGAATACACATTGAAAAAAAAAAAAGGTCCAGAATAAATGTTCACTTTTGAAAGCCTGTGGTTAAACAATGAATGAACATTACAAAGAAGATCAAACTCTCTACAAATGTGGTGCATATGTTGTAGCATTAATATTTTTTATTTAATGTGTCCAGAGATCACAACTGATGTCACACTGACATTTTTAATTTTTGCCTTGAGGACTTTTAAACAGAGATACATATAATTAGAAAGCAACTGAACAGACTACATTTTCTTATTTATTAGCTGCTCAGAAATTGAGACCTTCACTGATTATTTAAAGTTCCAAAACATGACAATTTGAGACAAATCTATTTGGTTTCTGCGGTGTAAGCAGAAATGAAAAATTAGAAACTATGTGCAGACAAATATGTCAGATGTCAAAACAAGCATTCCACGTAGGAAAAGGATAGCAATTGTCCATTTCAAATATTTTTCTTGACATTGTGAAATATTGCAACACCTTCTGAACGGCAATTAAAACTACCAACAACCACCAACAAAACACACACATAAACCAAAAAAAAAAACAAACCACCACGAAAAAAAAGCCACAAAGCCTGGAACATAACACAGACATTAAAAAGTGTTCAGAACTATGTATCAGGAAAAGTTAATGTGCCAGGTCAATCAAGACCATAGTCAAAACCTGTCAATTTACTAATGTTGTAGCTGTTTCTGAATTTCCTTACCACTGCCATGCCACAGCAATAGAAGAGACATGTGAAATCAGACCCTTGGACTATGGCCAGCTAAAGTTGTTCAATGATAGACTAAAGTAAGTTTCAAAAAATTCTAATAACATCAGCACAATGACAAGCAGAGAGGGAAATTTTACAGTCAACAAAACTATTCCAGTTAAGGGGTAGCATTTTATGATCTTGTGTTTCTAATTACCAGCCTCTCAAGTTCTGCAATTATTGCACAGAATTATCCATTATTTCCTACATTTATCTCCATATCACTCATTTCCTACATGTGGTAATGCATATTCTCAGAATTTAAAAAACCCAAACCAACAAAACCAAAAAGTAAAAAAAAATCCCAATCAGAAACAAAAATACCACCACCACCACCAAAAAACCCCACTCCCTAACATTAAAAAAACAAACAAAAATAAAAAACTCCAATAAACCTAAACCAAATTTTGGATAAGCTCTGTTTGAGCTTATCAACATTCCTACATGTTGAACTCACGTAGAAAAGAAAGCTTAGCAGCAAGGCTTTTCATTCACATGGTGTCTAAAAGAGGTCCATGCCAATTACCACAGCAATCAGCAACTTAATAAAAATAAAAATAAAATTCAGTGGGGTTATTAAACTGATAAATACTGCTTATGACTGAGAATGTTCCTGAATTATATGATGCTGAGATTTGATTACTGGGAGAAATAATAGTATAAGCTTTCCTTTTCTCACAGTCTTTCTTAGATATCTGATGGTGAAGACTGACAATGACACACTACTCTGCTCAATACACATTCAGTCTGCTGCAACATGGCTGTTCTTGCAGCGTGACTTTCAAAACCATACTCATTTTCACTCTTCATATGAACTAAGTATATTTGGATACACGACATTTGAAAAAAGCACAAAATTTCATTAGAAATATCCTTGCAATCACTTGCCTATACTAAGACTACTGTGATTTCTGGTAAGCCATCTTAGTTTAAGTGCATTTCATTAAAAGCTTCTCAGCTGTTGATCCAGACAACCTTGTATCTCCACATGGACTAGAAGTGATCTGCTGGGTTTCCATGCAAACTGATTTTGCACCCTTATCTCTGTGCCCTCGTTCACAGGCTGTGATCTCTCACTGCCACACTGGTCTGGCATCACTGCACTTGCTGAGGGAAAGGTACAAATAAGCACGGTGTCAGTGGTGTCCACACATGAACATTTTACCTCTGCTGAAAGGGTGTGTTTGAACTTAAACCACTAAAACACTTTAGCAGCTACAAATTTCAGTGCATGAGTATTCTAAAGTTAAAAATTGTGACAACTGACTATTTCTTTTTTTATTTTGTTTTGATCTAAGAGTAGCATTCATGTTTTTTAAAAAGATAGCTTTTTCTTGAATGGTAAAATCATCCACATGGAAGCAGATGCAGTTTTTCTGCTGAATCAGATCCTAATTCATATCACATTTATCCAGCAGACATGCCTAGTTTTGTCGTACTATGTTACTGTCTGTTGAAACAAAATTGTAATCTTTTCAGTACAACAGATTTCCTTACAAGGAAAAAAAGGACTCTCATACACAAGTTTGATCTTTATATTACAAATTTCATTTCATTGTAAGCTCTTACATTTATATTACTGCTTACCATGAACTCTCACAGAAATGTGACCTGAAAATGTATACCTGTATTTATTCATACTAAGCTTTCTGCTTCACAACTACTGAAAGTGTAGTTTCATTGCAGAAATAATACTTTCTGCTATTTCCAACAATGAAGGTCACACCAAGCATCACATGAAAGCAAAAAATAATGTTTCATGTTTTTCAGTTGTGGCACACCTTTTAAATTCCTTTTTATAATTCCTTTTTATAATCATGTATACTAGAGCATTTCTACAAATCTCTTTTTTTCCCTAACTCTATTTTCTCTCTTTTAAGTCAGGAAAAAAAGTTTATGTAAACGACACAGATTGGGGAAAAATTAACAAACACACAGGTTCAAAACTTACTGAGCTACACAGTTAAAACCAAACAAACCAGACCAAACCAATGAGACTCAGGCCTGTCTGTGCCCGTTTCATTCATGTATTCCTACCCCATTAGCAAAATCTTACATTTTTGGCATATGGAAACAAGGGACCCCAAAGAGATCTATAAGCTGTTGAGCTTCATGTATATATTAAACTAGATCAATAAGAATAACTGCACAGCTCTAGTTCCATGATGAAAGATGTGGTTGATTTTGAATTCAGTTTTATCTGCACACTAGTGCCTCAGTTCCTAGCTAGTCATCAGTACACACCAACCATGGCTACTCTGCTAATATCTACATTACACATTTGCACATCCCACTCCCAAAGATATTGAAGGCTCAGAACAATAGATATTGCTGTCATGGAAAGACAACTTCTGAAAATTTGAGAGCATTTTTCTGGTTAAAAGCATTGGTTGCTTTTCCTTTCAGTATTTTGAAATACACAGATATCATTTATGCTCTGTAAGTATGTTTCCAACACCCTATCATAAAGAAAATTCTCTAATGTATAATTTAAAACAATAATATCAACAATTTGTACATAAAAATATTTCTAGGATAGTTGTTAAATAAAAAAGGTACAGATTTTGTAGACTAGTTACATGAGACATCTATTGAACATTACTAGGGTGTCTACATTTACAACAGTTTAACATATTTAACACAAGATCAGTAGTTGGGCTGGGGGTTTTGTGTGCATGTTGTTTGCTTACAGGGTTTTTTTTAAGCTAAAAATTTTTCCTACAAAATGGAGCATTTTCTGAAGCAGTTATTCAGTTCATCATGATGTCTCTCAATAAAGCATATGAGCTTTGAAAATAATTATTTCCATTCCAAAGCACATATAATAAGAACTTTGAAATGTTCACTTTAAGTGACAACATCACAGCACATCTAAAATTAGAGTATTTTAGCAGCCATAGCAGGAAATCTGTTAAAAAAAAATAAAGAAAAGAAACGCCATTCAAAAATTAATTCAGCTGCAATGAGTTTTGTGTCTGCAAGTGCTAAAAAATGTACTTTAAACTCCCATTGTTCCCGTCGTCCCCAGGCTCAGCTTCACTGCCAAATTCTCTGTCTCCTTCACCCTGCAGTGCAGGGGGACAGAGAACAGGGGCTGTGGTCAGCTCATCACACATCACTGCCAGTCCTCCTCCAAAGGGGAAGCACTGATCACACCCTTGCTCTGATCCATTGCATGAATTCCTTCCAAGGGAGACAGTCCTCCATTAACTTCTCCAACATGAGCCCTTCCACAGGCTGCAGTTCTTCATGAACTGTGGGTCCTCTACAGGGTTGCAAATCCTGCCAGAAAACCTGCTACAGCTACACATGTCCTGCTCCAGCACAGGCTTCCCACAGAGCCAAAGCCTCCTTTAGGCACCCACCAGATCTCATGTGGGANGGGGCTGTGGTCAGCTCATCACACATCACTGCCAGTCCTCCTCCAAAGGGGAAGCACTGATCACACCCTTGCTCTGATCCATTGCATGAATTCCTTCCAAGGGAGACAGTCCTCCATTAACTTCTCCAACATGAGCCCTTCCACAGGCTGCAGTTCTTCATGAACTGTGGGTCCTCTACAGGGTTGCAAATCCTGCCAGAAAACCTGCTACAGCTACACATGTCCTGCTCCAGCACAGGCTTCCCACAGAGCCAAAGCCTCCTTTAGGCACCCACCAGATCTCATGTGGGATCCTCCCCAGGCTGCAGGTGGATCTCTGCTCCACCTTGGATTTCCATCGGCTTTGTGGAACCTCCTGCCTCACCATGGTCGGCACCAGGGCTTGCAGCCAAATCTCTGCTCTGGCACCTGGAGCACCTCCTGCCCCTCCTTCTCCTCTGACCTTGGTGTCTGCAGAGCTGTTTCTACCACACATTCTCACTCTATTCTTCCCTGGCTGCAATTGCTCCTGCACAAAAACTTCCCCTCCACTGTTCAATTTGTTGTCTCACAGGCACTACTGCTGTCATTGACTGGCCCAGCCTTGGCCAGCAGTGGGTCTGTCCTGAAGCTGGCTGGCACTGGCTCTGTTGGACATGGGGAAAGCGTTTGGCAGTTTCTCACAGAAACTCCCATAGTCCCCTGCTACTGAAACTTCACAATACAGCCCAAATACAGCCATAGTGTGGCTGTTCGGATTTCAGTGTCAGCCTTAAACTTTCACCAGGTGGAGATAGTTTCCATCAGCAGGACACAGTCTCCTCATAGTTTTCAGGGAAAAAATGTCCCATTTACTTTTAAAATGGTAGTTCTTCTGAAATATGTCAACCTTCTAAGCCTAATTACCTGGATACTTCAAACTTCTAGGAAGACTTGAGCAGCCACTAGTTACTTCGAGTAGCAGCAGGGCTGCAGCCTAAGCTTGGTGGTGAGGAGAGCAGGATCATCATCTGTTGCTGCTCCAGATACATCAGCAGACTCAACTTCTCCTGTCCTTAAGGATGAGACAATAGAGCAAACAGAACACCTTTTGATGTTTAGCATCTACAAAGGATGAAAATAATTTCCAGGCAGGCATGAAAGACAGACCAGAGCAAAAATATTTTCCCAAAACCTTCTTCCTCAGTATCTTCTTTAGCAAGTCATGGTTGCCAAAAGAACCTTATTAAAGCAATTACATCAAGCAGTCTCCTGTAGTAGTTCTCAGAGGTAGCCATAATTTTTGCACAGTTCTTGTACTACTTACAGTTTCAATAGCTGCTACACACCTGTCCCAGCTGTTGGCTTGGCAACCCACACTTTCTCAGCACACACACACACTGCCCTTCCTTCCCAGGCTACTGAGCTGAAACAGTACCACAGGGTAACAGCAAAGCCCTGATAATTGGCAATTTGCATCACTTCCCCTGCATGCAGACTGGTTCAGAATGATTCTGGCACAAGAAATTCACCTTACAGTAACGTAAGCCTTGGCATTGAAGGAGAGGAGGGCAGGAAATGTTCAGAGATTCAATTCTTCCTCTTTTCTCTTTCTTCTTAAGGGTGTTCACTACTTAACAGAAACCCAGCACAATCTTTTGGTCAGCCTAAGCATTAGGTTTCAAATGCCCATTAAACCTCTTCAAGACCCACATTGGTCTTTCACCAGCATAAGGCTCAGTTCTCCTATCCTAGTGTCTCCAAAGGCCAGCAACTAGCTTATACTGCTTTTGCAGATTTTAGTTACTCTTTTCCTACAACCCTAATTTCAAGAGATGATCCCCACCTGCTCGAGAGGTGCAATGAAATAGTCATTTACAAGAGAAAACCAACAGCTGCATTTCTGCAGGCTTGGCTTTGAAGGAAAGCTGCCCCCAAAGAAGCCCAGAAGAGCTGGGAGGGGCAACTGCTGCCAACAAGCCTCGTGGCCCCTCCCTTGTACCCCCACAGTGCAGCCAGGCCCAACCTACTGCTCCAGCAGGCTGCTTCTGCTGTCTCTGCTCCTTCACCAAATCATGACACACCTTCCCAAAAATAGCTGGACACCTTGCACACAATAGCTGGGGCTTCATGCTGTTATGATGCAAAGAGGGGGAGATGCTTCTGTCTGAATTAAGCTGCTAAGGAGACCATATGCCAAAGTCAGTAATAAGGATTTTTTTAAACTGTAACTATGAGGTAGAAAAAAGAAACAGAAAAAAAGAAATAGAAAAAAGGAGTGGGGCAGAGGAGAAAGAGAGACAAACAGAAAATAGTCCCCACCCACGGTTCCAGCAGTGTCCCACTTAACACCTTAATAACCAACTGTGACCAAGATAGCCACCAATCCTCACTTCACCATACTATCTCTTTAGTTGCAAACAGACCTAGGAATGGACCTTTATCAAAAGCTACCTTCTATGTGCTTCAGGACCTTGACAAGCTTCTGGAGTAGACACACGCAAGTGCACCACGCTTTCTGAAGGACAGCAAGGACAAGTTCAATATCCTGCACTTGGCCCAGGGCAACCCCCACTTCTAGGACAAATTGGTGGATGAAGGGTTTGAGACCAGAGACGTACTGGGGATACTAATGAATGAAAAATTAGACATGACACAGCAATGTGCAGCAGGGGAGGGAGGGGATTCTGCCCTTCTGCTCTGCCCTGGTGAGATCCCACTGCAGTGTTTTGTCCAGCTATGGTATCCCCAGCATGATAAACACCTGGAACCTGTTAGAGAAGATCTAGAGAAAGCAACAAAAATCATGAGATGACAAAAACACCCCTCTTATGAGGAAAGGCTGAGTATTGGGGTTTTTCAGCCTGGACAAAAGATGATTCTGGCAATGCCTTATTGTGGGCTTTCAATACTTGCATCTTAAAACATGATGAGTTTTTACCAAGGCCTTTGACAGAACAAGAAATTACAGATTAAACTGAAAGAGGGTAGATTTAGACCGGATGTAAGGAAGACTTTTTTTCCATAGGGGCAGTGAGATAGGTAACTGGAGCAAGTTGCCTGAAGTTGTGAATACCCCATCCTTGGAAACACTCAGTGTCAGGCTGGATGGGGCTTTGAGCATCCTGATCCAGTGAAACACTTCCATACTCACAATAGGAGGGGGCAGTAGCATTTTGTGTTTGGACTAGATGTTATTTAAGGGCCTCTTCCAACCCAAAATATGTTATTTTCATGCATTTCCTAGACCTCTTCAGGTCTTTTTTATGCTGGCACAGACAGCATAAACTTTAATCCACAAGTAGATTTCAAATGCGTGCACTGAGGTCTCCTCACTCCATTGCTGTTATCAGATCAATTAAAGGACATAACAGTAACATCTGTTAAGTATGCAAGCACAACTGTAAAGTCAAAACAGCAATATGAGAATCATGTTTTCAAATTCCTTGCCATCCAAAGAGATTCAATTTTTCAGCACACCTTAAAACATTATTTAATCTAAGACTGTAGGAAAGGGGAGAAAAGGTAAATCTAAAAAAACTATCTTTATTTTTTTTTCTTACATTTAAACAGTATTTCAGTTTTAGACATACAGCCATTGTTTATTTTGCTACTCTAGACAGGAAGAAAAAGCATATAAATGCAAATCATATTGGCACACCTACATTAGTGCCGACTGTTTTTGATTTTAACGCGGAAGAAAACTTTTGCGCATTAAAATCAAACACTTAAAAAATTACTGAAAAGCAAGTACCTTGCTAGTCATTTCAGCAAATAAACAGCTTTTATATATTCAACCATTGTAAATCCGTAATATTCACACTGTCTTGTTATGGAGCTCAGATCATACAAACACTATAGATATCAAAACCTCCAAGGATAAAACTCATCAGAGCTGTGTGAGAAATACACATGCCACATGTACAAGCAACAGATTTGGCCAAGTACTACAAAGAAGGATGTGTTTTCGTAACAGAATGGTCAAATGACCTACTTCTCAGCTCAAAAAAATAACCAAGTAACTTTGTGAGTCTCAAATAATCAGTAACACACTCTGGAGGAGTGGAAACTTATGATCTACATAAGTATGTTAACACAGTGTGTTTCTGTAGGCCAAGTTCAGATTTTCTAAAACAAAAACTTAAAGAGGAAGTTTTAAGATGAACAGTAATAATAACAAAGATCAAAGTATATGTATGAGCACATAATATAAACAACACAATACAGTTCTGGCTCTTAATGAAAAATAAATTACAAAATACAATTAAAATCCTTGTAAATGCAATGATTATTTCAAAGGTGTACCTTTGCTTTTATGTACATTTTAAATGCTCCCACAAAACAGAACAAAAATAAATAAGTATGCCAAAGACATCTGTGGACAGAAAAAAGATGCTCTAGAAGAATTCTAAAGAAACAGAGATAATCTATGTTTTGGTCAATAAATCTGTCTAGCCACTTCCAATCTTCCACAGCTCTTCTTCAATAACTGGCAGTTAAACGTGACAAAAACCACAACTCTGTCATTATGGCTTTAAAAGAAGTATGCATTTTCTGAAGAAGAAAATATAAACTGGGCTGCCTTGCGTACAGAACTGTTGGTTTGTTCATACTGCAAGCACTTCATCAGACTGCAAAGAAGCATCTGACACATCCTTGCCATTCTATGATACTTGTGACCTTACAATGCAAGACAAGAAAATTCCAGGAAAAAAAAGGCAGGAAACTTGGGATGCTCTGGGCTATTACGCAGTAAAGGCAGACATCTAACTCACTTTCATTGCACTTGTTTTCTAAATTAAAGAGCAAAATAATACATATCTAACTTTACATGGCACGTCCATATTTTCAAGCTAAAGATGCTGTCAATCTTCAACTACCTTAGTCAACATACAGACTTTAATACTTATTCTGCTTTAAACAGATTCAATATTTGCTCTGTAGAACTCTTCTGAGGTAATGCCAGCTTGTTAACATTACAAGGTACAATTTAAATTATGCAAACATTTGTATTTTTTGCACAAACACTCTTATAATTTCTACTGTACTGCAATTTTCATTGTAGGCAAAATAAAAGCAGGTTTTCAAGCCAAGAGGACAATGGAAATACCTTCTGTTAGTAGCACCAACATTTTGACAACTGTCAGTAGTTAAACGAGCACCCCCAATATCTCTAGACAGTAACAATTTGACTAGAGTAACAATTTGACTAACAGTAATACTGAGGCAAAAGAAGAAAAACAATGCAAGTGTCATATAATAAATATTAAGATTTTATTATTTTGCAATATGGTTGTGCACCTGTATTTTTCTTCTTCATTTATGAAGACAACTGCCTTAGATACACTGCTACAAACTCAAATAACTGATTTATGACATCCGTCTTCATCTAAGACACTGCTACTACTTCCTAGGAAAGAAGAAATACTTCTCAAGTTCAGTTTTGCTCAAGATACTGTTCATTTTCTATCATTTCATTGGTCTATATGTTGATGGTCAAAGAAGCAGTCCTCTTTGACAACACATTAAAGCTTTCAAAACAGGTGAATTAAATAAATAGAAGATGGATGCAGAAGAACCAAATCAAAGCACAGAGGCATGATATTGTTTCTCAGAAGTCCTTGGGAAGTGTTTTTGTTACGGAGGTTTTAGCTTTGGGTTTTTTTTTGTTGAGTTTTTTTTTGAGATCACAAGACAACAGTTGAACAAATAAGCGTTTTCCTGTGTTCTGTTTGGTTCTAGTCATTTGTTGCGCTCGGTGGTTTTCCTTTTCCTCCGCTTGAATAAGCAGCAGCACCTGCAAGTGTGACATGAATTACGCATGATATAAAAAGAAACCACAAAACTAAACTATTTAATGTATGTCTCATTTGAAGTATGTAGCTCAGATATAACCAGCACCACAAGAAACACATTGAGCCCTATTGCAGGCGATCAATTGACCAGAGAAACAAACTGAAGTAGAGATATTTTTTACATATTTCACCTTTTTTTGTAAAAAAGTATCAAACTAAAAAAAGCTATAATGCAAGTAGCTATTAAGTTTCAAGTATTGATGAGAGTCTCAAAAGCACAGGTATTATCAGCTGACTCAAAAATACATTCATAAGAATAAAGAATATTCTGTTACCTGAGTATTTTTTCATATTAACTGGAAATATGCTAAACAGAAGCTTGTGCTTATGACTGTGTCAACTAAACTGTATACTTAAGACACTATTGTTGCTAAAACAAGAAAACAATTCGAGCTTCCTTTGTCAACCAGAACTTGGAAAAACTTTCTCTAAGGCTATTCCATGAGACATTTTAGAAGAAAATGTTAATGAACAATATAATTAATGTTCTGATCCAGTGCTGTGATAATACTACAGCAAAAAGTCACAGCTTAAATATAAAGAACACTGATAGTCTCTCTTCTGTTTTCTTGCATACTATTTGAATGAAACTAAAACTGACAAACACTGTGAATTTCATTTAGCAAATAAAGACAATCTAAGTACCTGAAAGAACACTATGAAATGAAAGAGTTGGAGGGAGTTAGATATAGATAATATACAGAAGGACTGCAGAAGTCCAGAAAGTACTTTTGAAAATAAACTAAAGAGGAAAGCAACAAATAATATACACACAGAAAATTCATTTAAATTGTACCATTAGGCTTATTTTAAGCAACTCCCAGGTCCTGAACACCACCTTGAAAAATGAACTGAAGTGTTCGCAATGTGTATGATCAAAACTGAACTGAATGCAAGTTGTCTACTCTAATAGAGCTTGCCCCATGGAATTCTGTGGGATGGTTATTGAATTCTCACTTGCAGCACTATACACTGAAGAGTCTTAAACAATGAAGTATAGCAGTAGTGAAAATACAAATGTACTGCATCAATAGCCTTGATCAGTAAATCCTTAAGTTCACCAAGCATTTTATATCACTAAAATTCAAAAGGAATCCAGATGGTTTAGTCTGGAATATGGGAAATCGGGGAAGCATTTAAAAATCAGGGATAATAAGGGTCTAGAAATAAGGTTCTACAGGGGGTGAGAACAACATCCAAAGTAACGGGAGACAGAAGTTACCTTCTCAAAATATCCAAGGCACCCTGTCGCTCAGTCACTGAAAAAGTAGCA
>VXBU01017972.1:14777-33601 GCA_013400315.1 Bombycilla garrulus | reverse complement strand
ATTAGATCCACATAAAAAGCTAAAACTTTCGGAGAGAGAAGCTACATGAAACTAAGTTTGCTTTAAGATAAACTTTTAATTTAATTTCTCTACTTGTGACTCAAGTTGGAATCATTTCCCTTGTTGAAATCAATATCCTGATGAAAAAGTGGGACGCACAATTAATCTCTTAGAAGACTTGAATACAACTATACAAATTAGGNTTTCACATCACTGGGCACGACAGAAGCATTTCACACTCAGTGACGGAAATAAGTAGGAATTTTACTTTAACAAACCTTAAGATGGTGTTGCAGGCATCCTGAACCAAACATCCTGGTCGGTTACTGTTATTACAGAGTTACAGAATATTCTGCGTTGTCGTCATTGTACATATTTACTAAGAATGGGTACATGGCATTATCCCAACCACCTCACCAGGTATCTTACTGTGAAGGTCATTTCATTGCCTCTTGTAAAATACCCTGAGTGGAAAAGCACATCAGAAGTATTTGCTAACTAAGACAGAAGCAGACATAAAAATCTAAGTATAAAAAAATCTTTGCTCAACTTGAAAATCAAATGAGCTTGGTTGCAAAGGAAGCACAGAATGGTTATGGTTGGAAGGGATCGGTGGTAGTCATGCTCACACGGAGCTCCCTGCACCTAACTACAACTACCACCTGCACTAATACATACATAGCAATGCCACCTACTTAATATTGTAGTCAATCTTCCCTCCAGCTCTAATAATCACGATTTCTGCTCCATAATCTAGGCATAAAAAGAACCTCAGATCCATGCTGAAGATTAAGAGTGGTTGATGAGAAACAGAAGCTTTTGTCTTCAGTTTACTCAAAGAGAAGTAGGGTACATCAAGAAAAACCAAGACAGGTATATGCCCCTTTCTGGATGGGACGCACAGTACAACTTAGCACTCCTGACTGTTGTAAAGAACAGGTCACATTTTGCAAAGGCATATGCAAGAACTCCTGTTTTCTTATATCTTCCTAAAAAACAAATGAAGAAAACGTGTGACTTTTACACAGATATCAAACATACTGCCCAACGGTAGCATCTGTGGGGCTTTCACATGACACTTTCCTTCACACTTCTTTCCCAGGAGCACCTGTTCAATGATTCACATCTATCTTCTTAGTGCATTCAAAAAAAGAGATCAAACTTAACTATGTGTACATACTCATTTGAACTGGAAAAGACGAAAGTAGGTATCTAAAAGTCCTTCCTACATTAGTAATATTGTAAGTATTATGTATGTGCTGTACTAATCTAACCTGCCTTGATCTTTAAAGGAGCCAAACCCACCCTCTGCTGGGGTAAATGTACTACTGTCTGGCAACAAAAAACAAAGCTTATTGCAGCTTATTCTTCAAATAGACTTCAAATTCTGTTTTTCTTGACAGTGGTTTCCATTAGCTGGATAAATCTTTTTCCTAAATTGGTTTATTACTTTGACTGTTTACTTTAAGAGAATTTGAAACACTTGGCTGAAAACTTCACACCACATAGCAAAAGACTGCCCTGCCTTGCTCTCGTCAATAACAGATAATCTCTGCCTCTTTGACAGATATCAAGAAAGACCATAGTCCTTCCCACAGGCACATACAGCCATACACATTCAACAAACACAAAAACAAATACTATGAAGTGTAACTGTCTGTTGCATGACTTAGTTTAGATGGAAGGAATATGAAGTTCTTTCTGGAAAGAGTTATGACCACTGAAAGCATAAGTGAACCAAAGAATATATAGTATAAATCCAAAAAAACCCAGCATCAGTCATGCTTCTCCAGAACCACAAATGCCTTGAGTTTCACTCTGAGAAACTCTGAGATCTACTGCTGAAAGCAGCACTAGGAGCTCATCACTAAGATAAAGAAAATGAAACTAACAAAGACTCATACAAAGGAGTACAAGAGACAGGCAGTAGTGATTCAATTCCACTGTCAGTAAGGCTACAGCTGTATGAATTTAATTTCATGTTACATCAGTAAAGTACTTTGCCAGCTGACCTGAAAGAGACTTTAATAATTTTTCTCTCCAGCTATATGCCAATCAGCTAAAAATCTGCACAACACAGGCAGGAAGATATGGGAACATAACAGAATTGGCAAGAATAAGTCACCCAGAGGACACCATATGCACTGAAGGAGTGCTACACCAAATTCTGTAGNCCTTGTTGAAATCAATATCCTGATGAAAAAGTGGGACGCACAATTAATCTCTTAGAAGACTTGAATACAACTATACAAATTAGGATATTATTTATTATTTATATTTATGGCTTTGCACCTAAAAATTCTGTTACAATATGTAGATGAACATTCTTCCCTGAGTAGAAGCATAATGAGGTTACAAAAAGCAAATATTTTTAAAGTTTCAAATTAGAAGTATCACAATATTGAAGATTAAATTAAGCTACTCACCTATTTTCAAGTGGGACAACCACTAAACTGAAAAAATAAAAGTACTTTAAGCAGTTTTATAGCATTATCTTGGTTTAAAATCAGTTCCTTCAAATTTAATCAGTTCCTTAAAAGTTTAATATGAAGAGCACCTATTAAAGAAGCATATGCATCACTGGTTATTTCTTGATACTTCCTATGCCATGAGGTAAAGAAACAAAAATTCCACCCACTAGCCATTAAGGATACATTAATTGTGGAATAGATTGATTTCTTAGATACATGGTCCTCTGAAAGCTTGAAAAAGGCCATTTATAACAAGACACAGTTAAGCCTAAATACCAGTTTCCTAAATGGCAACAGTAAATCTTCAGCCTCTACACTTCGTTTTGGATTAAAACACAAACTGACTTTTTACTTGTTATGTTCAAAAAATCAGTTAGAAAGTTGCCATAAAAAACAAATTTTGCTGATTTTCGTTACTCTAATCACAACAAGGAATTGCAAAAATCTGAAACAGACATACAAAAAAGCCCTTCATTCCATTAAGAATCTCAATAACTGAATTAAAAAATAAAGGCAGTCTACATCTCTAAGCAATTCATTAGTGATACTACACTAATTCTTCATTTTACCTTCAAAAAGCTTGCAGTTAAGATAGAAGAATTTAAGTCATCATGATATCTTTTTAGTTCACAAAAGCTTAGCAAAATTTATTTGTTTCATCTAACACTTTACTATCTTGACTTCTTGAAGGAGATGAATCTTGCAACTCAAAACTACTTACATCAAATACAAAAATCGTCAAGCACTTCCCAAGTACTGTACTGGGAACTCTTTAACCTGATCTTTCAATGTAACCTCCTTTTAAAGAATTTCCCAATGGGTAAAACCAAAGAGAAAAGATAAGAGGAAGATCAGTTAGTAAGAGATGAAAAAAAAGGTAATGGATCAAATTAATATAGTCTTTATGTGTTCACAAGCAGATTGCAGCTCATGAAGAGAAAAAAATAATTCGGTGTTGTACAACTGACATTTTGAGAACTGAGGCAAACTCATAAAAACAAAGGCACCAAAGCTGTTGAATGAACTGCTGGGAGGTATGAGTTGATCATTACTAAGTCTGCATGAACTAGATAAATGGACTGAGGTAAGCGGAAGAAGGGATAGAAGGGATAGAAGAAAGTCTTCGCTTTACAACTCCATTTTCTAATTCTATTTGAACTTCAACTGATTCTACAAAGTAAAATTAGACAAGTCTTAGCACATTAGGATCTTTTGAATAGAGACCTAGGGTCTGCGATAAATTAAATTAATACAAAAAAGTAGAACAATATCTGTTAATGAACAAACCAGTTTGAACCTCAATGTTTCTCACCTGAACTTACCACTAAGAGCACACAAGCACATGCTAACAAACATTTACACCATCCCCTCAATGTTAATATGTCACAGAATCACTAGCACATTTTAATAATTGCCTAAAAAAGAACCACAGAGATTACATCAGCCATAGTTATACAGACAATTAATAGCACTGACCTAAAAACATTCCACTTTAAAAACATTCCACTTTAATCCAACAGATTCTTATATCTTGCAGAAAAAATTGAAAAACCTGATTTCAGAGATAAGCAATGGCTCAACTAACATCACAGAAAAAAATAAATACACTTTAATTTCACACCTCAGACTCAACATTTCCTTTGAACAATTTTCTGTGGGACTTTTAGTGTTTCTCTCCTTGAAACCAATTAGGAATCCTACTAAAGTAGCTAGCTAATGAACCAACTTAACTGTGGCAGCCCCTAATTTTGTTTGTACCTTTAGTTATGGTTGTGCCCTACTCCCCCCCATTAACTTTCAGATTTGGTTTCTCCCCACAGTTACTTCTCCCCTAGTGCCGTCCCCCTCACTGTCTGTCAGCCCAACTCCTCCCCTTGTTCCAGACCCTTCCCTGTCACTCCCCACACGGGCCAATCCCTGAAGTGTCCACCCCTTTGGAAATCCCCTAAACCTCGACGCGTCATTGGCCCATGTGACCCAGGTTCCTCCGCCCCCAGGTGCCATTGGTCCCCCGCAGCTTCTGTCATCCCCATCTGCTCTCTGAGTGGTTGCTGTGTCATTGCCGCCCTCTGTTCCAGGCCAGTATTTCAAGTGCTGTTCAGAGCTGTTTTGTCTCTTTGTTCCCTGGAATTGCTCAGATAATGTTCTGTGTGTTCGACTGTGTCCTGGAGCAAAGAGCCCTCCTTTCCCTTCTATCCTCGTCTGGTCTTCGGCTTCTTCACCCTCACAGCAAGCAGGGGCTTGCTAGCTCTGGTAGCCAGCACTGCCGATTCATAATCCTTGACCCACTCATCGTGTTACCCCTTTGGGGCACCTGGGTTGGTGGCACAGGACACTGCATCACCCAGGAGAGCTAGCCACAGCTCCGGAGGGGCCACGACATTTATTAGCATGATTCAGTTTGTATCCCTGCAGCAAAGGAGTATTTGACAACAGCCAGGGGCTATGTCACAGCATAACTGAAGATACTATGTGATTCTATAAGTACCCTCAAAAAGGAAGCACGACCACTCCACAACAAAAAGTAATCCAATATGAAAACACCTTGCTATGCAACACTTGATCTTCAAAGACACAGACCATGGATGCAGTTTTGCACAGTACTTTTATTCACGTGGTAATTGCTTAGCCTCAATGGATCTAAATGATCTGAACTCAGACAGACTGCCTGCATCCTATGAGGAAAAAGGATAGAAACAACACTATATTAACAGTAATTAATATTACTGTTGTAATACCAGTGTTACTTGTGTTATTTCCTAGAAAATGTTTTCGCCGTTCCCAAAGGGTATTTAGCATATTTTACAATGGAAGAAAATTTCTTGTAATTGTTACATTTTACCTGACAAAGAATAAAAGATTACTTAATTGCCACAACTGCCAACAGAGTCACATGATGACACTTTGAAAGTTCTACTAATTACAATTTAACAAATTCAATGTGTATTTTTCTAACATAAAATATGGGAAAAGAAAGGTTTTTTTAAACATTTGTTAATTGGAAGAGCAAAACAACTTTTAAATTTTTCTTGATACACTATAATATTTATCACCTACTAGATTTTGTTACATTATACATGACTGCTGTTTCTAGAGCAACAAAATTTAGAGAATTTTATCACACTGACAGGACTGCAGCCTTTTTCTCTGTACCCTGAATTTTTCATTCATTCTTCAAGCAATGACAATTTTTTTCCAAAACAAAAACTTCAGAAGAAACATACATAAATTAGAATGTCAATCAAAAATGCAGCAGACAATTTTCACACACAAGCCCCCACCCATGTAAGAATAAATCATTTTCATTTTGGACTCAAAGCTCAAAATCTCATGCAGACTTCACAGTTCACATTTTGAATCTTTCAGTATTAGTTCCTTAAACATTACTCCAACTATTTCACACCTAAATATATTTGAAGAGCAAGACATCAAAAATTTCAAAAATTAATTTTAAAAATTGAAAATAAATCAGGAAAAGAGTTATTTGAAGATGAAATAAACTAATAATATAGGAAAAACTGTTGGTTTCTACACATTTTTCCATTGAGATGTGTGAAGTGCTGCACTGGGAACATTTTTCTAGTCAGTTACTATTTGAATAAAGGAGTGAAGTTTAAGCAAAAATCCCTAACAGCATTTTATTTTGATGTTTACTTAAGGAACAAATAACATGGCTTGAACAACACTTTATTCAGTAAATAGTGGGTTTTAGTTGCTAATACAATAAACATATTTAAAGTCTAAATTTCATTTGCTTACACTGAGGTAAGTATATATTCTGTAAAAAAAAAATAGTTCAACTGTTTGTTTTACAGTTCAACTGCTTTTTTTTGTTCAACTTTTTTACTAAGAAACATCCTGGAAAAATTCCATCAACAGAAAGTTCCACACTTTCAGCACCTGTTTTCAGTTTGACAATTGAACTGTGAAATAATAAATAATAGCAGCATTCTGCACATTACTGATAAGCAATCTTAATATGAAAATATGAATCATGTGATACATTACAGGAATGTAGTATTCATGCAAAGAAGCAGAAAATACCTGTACAGAACCACCATGTCTGTTAGATGCCAGGTGAGCCCTCAAATGATGTGGATTGGTTTGCTGTGAGTCCCAAGCTGCCCTATGGTCTGTTGTCTATCATTTTTAAATGATAGGATTTATGCAAAAGAAGAAAAAAATTAAAATAAACAATTTATGCATTAATTGTCAGATATTATTTTTAAAAAGCACAGAAGCACGGCACACTCAATCTCTATATAGATTGCATTTCAACATTATCAGCATATTTACACATGCCTTCATATAAGTTTTCATACACAGCTGAAGTAGCTAAACCTCAGAATTCTTAGTAAGAAAAAGCACACTAACACAATCCCCAATTTTGGTTAGGTAAACTGACACAGCTGTGAATTCCTATCATGTTACCACCTAAGTCATTAGCCTGGTTAAAAAAAAAGTGAAAATGTTATACATACATGTTAGAACCAAAAGAGAGGACAGAGTGTACGGAGGGGAGACAGTGAATAACTAAGTGTGAGTAGGGAGAAAATCACTACTCATTCACTACACTATATCATAGTTTCAAACAAGCAAGCCTTTAGGAGATATTTATTTATCAATGCATAAACATAGTCTTTAACAAAGATCTACTTTAATCAAAGTGAAAACAAAGAAAACCAAGAGGCAATTTTATTTTCAAGTTCTAATAAAAACAGCACAAATCATTAGCCAAAAGACATATTAATGTTGATAATCTTACATGAGCAGTTTACCTGATTTTTGGATTGTTGCGTTCTGTCTCTGTGCTGATGTGCTTCTCTGTTTGAAGACATTGCAGGGTCTGAATGCATTGAACCCACTGGAGTAGGCTACAAATATAAATAACATGTAGCAACTGGTAAAAAAATAAATTTCTAAGTCTCATCAAAAGTTATTGGTTTGTAATAGAAAATCATCTTTAAATGTGACTGTTCCAAATAACACAAAATTATCAGACTAAAGCAAAAGCTTCACTGATATTTACTAACACCAACAAGGAAAAAAGCAAACCATGACTTACAGAATGCATTGAAGCAGCAACTCTAAGTATTATTATACATTAATTTTCTGAAAGACTTTAGGCTGATACTTTCTGCAGTTACCAGTTACAACATTCCAAAGAAACCTGATGAAATGCCTAAAGTAATTTTTAATGCTAAACACCAAAAACCAGTATTTTGCAATAAAAGAAATGCTACAGTTCTTTCAGAATCACACAGAGACCTGCAGATGGAAGTCCATAACCTGAAACTCATTAAACATATACATGTTAGTCCTCCCTTCCCTACATAATATAAAGAAGTGAAAAATTTGAGAAGCTAAAGAAAACCCCATCCTCTACCATTTCCTAAATTACATAAACAGAGTGTTTCCTGAAACCTTAGATGCACTGCAATGAACTATGCAATATTTCTTTATAATGAACTGATAAATATCTGGAGTATGCCTCATATGCAGAGAAGTTACCACTCTGCATTTTAAAAATACTGGAAAAAGAAAAACATGCAGTAATGACAATTACTTGCAAAATTTTAACTTCGTTTAACTCAAAAAACAATCTGAATTTCTACCACCTCATTTTAGACTGTGCAGAGATATACTTTGATATTAAGAGCACATTTGGAAGGAGACTGAATATGAAGCACTAAAGCCATAAGTTAATGTTAGAACACACATCTGCAGATGGGCTTGTAATAGCAGCTGTTCGCAACTTTATTAGCAGCCTTGAGATGCACATTTTATGAAACTCAAAACTGATCACAGAAAAACCCATTAAATTACTAACAGCTGAACTGTACTTACCAACTGTTTGCCAATCCAGTCATATTCATAATCAAATGTATAGCCTTTCCGATCAAGTAAGTCTGTGAAGAGCTTTCTTAAATAGTCATAGTCTGGCTTTTCAAAAAAATCTAACCTTCTTACGTAACGTAGGTAAGTAGCCATTTCCTCTAGAAAAATAACAAATATATATATTTGCCATTATCTCTTTTAATGGAACTCAAAAAATCCCAACCACCTTATTTCATTTTAAAGCAACTTATACCTCTCACCATAAAACCTGAACAGTTATTCACCATGAATCTAAATTACCAGAAAGAAAAGTTACTTAATAACGTTCTTTGAGATGCTACTCCATTCTGAGATATACAACCATATTGCAAACATATCCTAGCAAGTTATTCCCCACTAGTTTTTTCTTCATGTTACCTGTTGAGATACTCTATTCCATGTTCCAACTCCAACGCACAGTGTGCAAAAATGTGTGGAGAGAAATGCCCTCCACTTTCTTCTTTCTTTCCAATCAATTTTACAGAGACAAGACTAAGAAAAGGCAAAGAAAGGGGTATACAACATAAAGCATTGGTCTCATGTCCACAAGGCCTACTGTGGACAGGATTTCCTTATATTTGTCATGAGCTACTCTCAGCAAAGAGATAGTTTGATTACCTTCCAAGTTGTTCACTAATTTTTTGGCAAAATTGTGTTATATATGATTCCCTGTTTCAAGCACTTTATTTCAACTTTTAAAAAAGTCTTACGTCCTTCTGTCCAATTTTCCAACACTTCATTGATTCTCCTTGTACTTACAGAGAACTAGAAGTGATACCTGAAACTTATAAGTTATTTTAAATATTAGTTCAAGCTGTTTCTAAAGCAGCTTGTTTTTAATAGGGGTATGATAACAGATTTCAGCTGAAAAGACTTGCAAAATTCTCAGTGTGAAGATACAAGTGCAGACAAGTTGATCACTGTAAGCAAACATACAGTATTTTTTAATGTTTCCTTTAAAATAATCTATATTTGAAGAACAGCAGCATTAACTTACTGTTGCTTCAAAGGATAATTCTTCTATCTGGACCCAGTATTGTTTATCTTATCCATCAATGACTTGGGTGAAGGGGCAGAGGCCTCCTCAGCAATTTCACTGACAACACAAAGCTGGGAGGAGTGGCTGATAGCCCAGAGGGCTGTCCAGCCCTTCAGAAGGACCTCAACAGCCTGGAGAGATGGGCAGAGAGGAACCTTCTGAAATTCAGCAAAGGCAAATACAGGGTCCTGCACCTGGGGAAGAATATCCCATGCAGCAGCACAGGCTCAAGGCTGACCAGCTGGAAAGCAGTTCCTCTGTGGAGAAGAACTTGGGTGTTCTGGTGGACAACAAGCTCTCTATGAGCCAGCAGTGCCCTGGGGCCAAGAAGGCCGATGGAATCCTGGGCTGCATTGTGAAGAGCAGGTCAAGGGAGGTGACCCTGTCCCTCTGCTCAGTGCTGCATCCAGTTCCGAGTTCCTCAATGCAAGAGAGACATGGAGCTCCTTGACAAGGTCCAGCAAAGAGCTACTGAAGTCATCAAGGGACTGGAACATCTCTCATATGAGGAAAGGGTGAGGGAGCTGGGCCTGTTCAGCCTCAAAAAGAGGCAACTGAGAGGGGACCTGATTAATACATATAAATATCTAAGGGGTGGTTGTCAATAGGATAGACCAGGTTCTGCTCAGTGGTGCCCAGCAATAGCAGGGGAGGCAATGGGCAGAAAATGATGCACAGGAAGTTCCACCGGAACACAAGGAAGAACTCCTTTACCATGCAGGTGACTGAGCACTGGAACAGGTTATCCAGAGAGGTTTTGGAGTCTCCTTTACTGTAGGCATTCAAGAACTACCTGGACACAACTCTGTACCAGGGGTTCTGGGATGGCTCTGCTTGAGCAGCAAAGATTGGACCACCGAGCCCACTGTGGTCCCTTCCAACCTGACCCATTCTGAGATTCTGTGATCTAGTACACATACTGTAATTTTAAACCCATTTATTAAGCAATTACCTATGCCAGTTTCATTTTATAAATAAATATAGAACATTTTTATTAAGAGAAGACATTACCTGGGAAGTTTTCACACAATACTTCTATAGGAGTTGCTCGTTTAGTGTCTCCAATTTTCTGGTAACGTTCTTTTAATGTATCTGCCTATGACAGAAGAACAAACAAGCTTCTGAAGTTACACAGCTTGCAGACATACACTCAAAAAAACCTCCAAACATGTCAATAAAAGCTGATGATCTGATGAAAACAGGACAGAGGAAGATATCAAAACTCACTACCTTTAAACCTTGCCATGGAAGACTTCCTCTGAGAAAATACATAAACATATGACCCAAAGCTTCCAAATCATCTCTTCTACTTTGCTCTGAAATAAAATGCAAATATTATTAGAAACTTCCATTTGTGTAATTTTACACTATATTTAAAATACTAGCTTCCAAATTACATAAAAATAATTGCTATATATAAAGTATTTGAAACCAAACTAAGCATGTGGGGGCATTCTCGTGTACGATGAACTGCCTTAAGAATACAGCTAAACCCAGAAAAAAAGCAGACGCAGACTGCAGGTATATTTATCTCAACACCGGTTTAAGCAAATTTTCTTGCTGTAAGAAATCGTTCTCATTCTAAAACACATTTGACCCTTAAAACTGCATTATAGTTCTGACTTTTTTTAATCTATTATTTGTGAACTTGAAACAATTTAGGAAAGCTTCAACAGAATTTTTTCTCTACAAAATCATGGAGATGACAGTGTTTTCCTCAGGGACCCATTATGGAATTTCTGAGTAAGCCAAAGATATACTGAAGAAGGCTCAGAAGTACTATTATTTGAACAGAAAGCATCATGTACATACAGCTTGCTATCAAGTCTAGCTGACATACGAGGTTTCATGGAAAACAATGCCCACCAAAGGCATAATTTTTCATCTGCACTAAAGCAGTGGCAGTCCTTCAAAAAGTTCACAGAAGGTTAAAGAAAAAGAAAAGTAACAAGAAAAACACAGTGTATTCAAATTTTTCAAAGTACATTTCACAAAGTTTTTTAATTAAATCCATCATTCCTGGGAAACAGAGAATAGTGAGTCTTTAAATAGAGGGAAACAGGTATTTTCATTTCCACCTGACTTCATTCTGTATTGCTGTTGAAAGAAATATTATACATGGTATTACATATTGCAGTAAGAGGCAGTATTTAATTCTAAATTTGACTCTCCCCCTGATGCAAGGAAAAAAATATTAACATTGTTTCTACTCAGTATTTCACAAAACAAAATCACTATGTTTTGATAACAAGAAAAGCAGAGCAGGAAGATAGATTTTAAAAAAGGTTTGATTTTTCGAACACAAAGTCAACAATTCCAACCTGTCTCAAATCTGATTAACACATAATATTGTCATAAATATATTGCATCGGAAGAACAATTTTTAATTTTCATATAAATTGAAAATGTACTTACTACTCTGTTTTCTAGCCCTACCTTCTCATTTGAACACTGAATAACATGTATTATCAAACTAGTAAGAAAATATCAAAAAAAGGATGGTGGTAACATGTAGGCTACACCTAGCCCTTCACTTCATCACACATCGGCCAGCCATAGGCTCTTTCAATCATTATTCCTTCATTCATTTCCATGTTTCCAATTCCCTTGCCAACACTCTTCTAGTTTGTGTTCACTTCTCCACTCTTGTCCACTGCTGCCACTTGTTTCAGTGAGGGCCCTCAAGACAATATGGTCCTATTTGAATTTCTCTACCAACCCTACAACATCCCACTTGCTGACCACATCTGATCCTGATACGATCTCACAGGTTAAGAAGAAGGCAGGAGTAAGCTGCAGGGTTCTATGCCTGACAGGTTTCAGTGTACAAAAGCAGCGTTAGGTCCAGGTGGTGGCAGAAATGCTGTGCTCTTTATGTGGTAGGGTGAACATGCAGAAAATCACTACTTCAGGGACAGTGCTCCTGACAAACACCTTGTGCAATCATGTAAAGCAGATCAGTGCTAAGACAGGGGCAAAGTATACAGGAATGTCACAAGTGTGCAACAGATGGTCCATCTATGGGCAACACTAGGGTACGGCCCACAAAAATGTACTGGAAAGCTCCATTCAGTCTTTGCAATGGGACAATAATTCTTCTTTTTCAATTAATTTCTACAAGTTATGCCAATGCAAAATTACCCTTTTCTCCTTTAAAAAAAATACAACCAAAGGAATAGCATCTTATTGAAGCAATTGCTCCTTTACAGAGAGTCTATGAAACTTTAAATCTTTATTATTTCAAATTAAGGTGTTTTGTGGTGTTATTTTGCTGGATTTTTGCTTGTTTGTTTCTTGGAGATTTTTTATGAGATGTGGACTGTTGTCTGTATTTCTGTAGCACAACAGAAATTTATCTAGGAACTAGAATAGAACATTTAAATTCACAATGCCCTCAAAAATATGCTGTGGGAAAGGATTTTGTGTTTGTTATAATTTGGGTGACAGGGACTGTTTTCTAGAACCCATTCAAGTTCTTCACTGATCACTCTGGAGTAATTAAGAAACAGCAGTCAAATATCCTTTCCTATGGAAATCTTAAAGATGAGCCTGAGAAACAGGAACCCAAAGACTATATTGCTATTATTCAAAGAAGGACATTTAAAAACTGGAAAAAATAGCAGTGGACTAGCTGGAAGACAAAAGGATTTCAAGCATCAGCTGGAGGAAGAGCTGCTGAAGTATACAGATCCTATTGTATCACATTTTAATGAGATTGAGAGGACATGTTGCCTAAAAGATAATATAATCATAACAAATACACAACAAAGCTTTAGGGCTCATGGTTTCCTCTCTCTCAAAGAGATCATCTGAAGCCAGCTACATTGTAAGAAACAAATATTTTTCATTTAGTTCAGAAACTACAGACAATTATCTCAACTCAAATAGGCTGTTCTAAATAGAAAATAGAACTTCACTCAGCATGCTATACCCAGCAATTATCTTTTTTTTTTAGCATAAACAATTAAGTAACCATAACAGTTTAAACAACAGACATTCAGTCTTTACTAAGCATTCAGCTCCCCAAAGAAAGTTTAGGAATGCTCTAGCAGTAGAAAGATATCTGTTTGGATCAGAAGACACAGTATTAGTTACCGAGAAGATGACATGGTTAGATACACAGATGGGAAGTGATTACCTAGCTTGAACTGTCAGTTCCTAAAGTTTAACAAAAATAACTTTGAAACCCAGTCTGTGGCCTTACAAAAAATGTCTGGATTTCATTTAATAACAGGAGGGAAGAGAGCCCTTTTTTTCTGAACAAAACCACAAATCCTGGTTCTGGTTCATAAAAATCAAGTTGCATGCCAATTTTATCATAAGCACACACAGTATGCAATACCCTTGTCTTGTGAATAATATAGACTGAAGGTAAAAAAAAAAACTTATTTTCATTCATACCTTTAATTAATGGTACAAAGACTTATTTATTGTTTTTACTAGACGCACAGTTTCATATAACTATGGATTTATAAGGTTAACTTACACAGGGACAAGGATTTACCTAAGACAGTTAAAATTCTGCCCTGAAGTCCAATGATAATTCACTGAATATGAGAAGGAAAACACCAAACTTCCTAGAGGGGAACCCAGGTCTGGAAAAGACTATCCTGCACCACTGGCTCAGTGACAAATATAGGTTGCTGCACCTCCTGTAAAGCCATAGCCACAAATAAACTACTACAAATGCAGAAGGATTTTTTTTGTTTGTTTGTTTGTTTTTGTTGTTTTTTTTTTTTAGCTACTGGAAAAACTTTAGGACTTAGGCTAATAAAATTTTAGGATCAAATGTTTCTTTTTCTTGCAATACGAAGTGAATTAAAATTGATCCAATGTAGAATTATTTGAGGATGGTTTAGATTACAAAGGAGTCTGGCCTCCTAGATTTAAAACTGATTTTAAATCTAGAACCTATGACAGCTCTGACAAGAGAGTACATGTGCTGAAGTTAAGAATGGGGGTCTCCCAGTTTTGTCTGAGGATAAGTACTTGTTTAAAGAAATTGAACAGCTTTGGAAACTTTTTCTTCCTTGAGTAGCATAACATCCCTGTTCTCACACTTTAAAAGAAAGTATGCCAACCCACACTGTGGTCAGGATGAAACATTATTATGACTAAAGCCCATTCTCTTGTAACCCTACAAACAGTGGTCTAAAATGAGAAAGTTTGGGTTCTTCTGGACTGCAGCAGCTGTGACCAGCAACCTCTCTCCGAGTGGGGCCTCTTAGAGCCCATGAACTCTCAAGTTTGCTGTACTCACAAGATTGCTGAACAAAGATGAATCATGGGCTAATACTTCCACTCCTTGAGGCTCAACTCTGCACAATTAAGAGATGCAAAAGCACCCAGAGTGAGCACTACCTTTCAGGGGAATTTTTTCCCAGGTACTTTGCACTGACTCTGTGTATGTAAACAAACATAAACTTATGCTACAGCAAATTGTGGGAGAAATGCTACTCTCTTAGATGTTCAAGTATCTTAAGATATCAAAGTAAGTTAGGCCTGTAAGTAAGGTTAGGTTATAAGTTAGGTTAAATGCTGTTAAGTGTTATTCCTATGCTGAATTGTTAAGTTTAAGGTGTAAGTTAAGGTTAAATACTTTTGAGTGCTGTTAATAAGCTTTTAGATGGTATTCTTTTTCATACTTGCCCTCACTGTCCTTTTGTCACTTGTCACATGCACCTAAACACACACAGCCCTAGACAGTTCTCAATTTATTTCTGTTTTGATTGACTGGATTTTGTTGGGGGTTGGGTTTTCCTCCCCTTTTTCCTGGGTGTAACTGACTAGTAAATAGCAGAGCGAATCTTGCAAAGAACTTTCTCGTGCTGTTGTTTAATGTTAAATCAGGTTTTTAGCGATACTCTTGCTGATGATTTTTTTAGGTGATAGCAAACACTCATTCGGAACAGTTGTCTACTGATATACAGGAACCACCTCATGCTCACAAGCACTGGTCCTCAGGGGGGACTTCAACCACTTTGGTATCTCTTGGAGTGACAAGACAGCAAGGCATCAGCAATCCAGTACGTTATCATTGATGATAAATTCCTTCTCCATGTGACAGAGAAGCTAAGAAGGAGATGTGCCGTATCGAAGCTTTTTCTCACCAAGGATGGGCTGGTGGGGAATGTGAAGCTCAAGGGCAGCCTTGGCTGCAGTGATCTTGAAATGCTCAAGTTTGATATCCTAAAGGTAGTGAGAGGGGAGCAAAGCAGTACCCTGAATTTCAGCAGGTGCAACTTGGCCTCTTCAGGGAACTGCTTGTCAGAGTACTATGAGATAAAATTCTGCAGGGAAGCAGGGCCCTAAAAAAGTTGGTTAATAGTCAAGTATTAATTCCTCCAAGCCCAGGAGCAATACCTTCCAGCAAAGTCAAGCAAAAACCATCAGGAGGCTTGCATGGGTGAACAGTGAGCTCCTGGATGAATTAGAAGAAAAAACTAACTTGAAGCATACAGAGAGGGGAAGCAAGAACAGGTAGTCTGGGAGGTATACGGAGAAATAGTCCAAGCAGCCAGAGATCAGCTTAAGAAAGCTAAAGCCCTGATAGGATTAGATGTAGCCAGGGATTTCAAGGGCAACAAGAAGAGCTTATATAAGTAAGTAGTGTCGAAAGGAAAACTAGGAATAATGCAGGCCCTCTCCAGAAGGAAACAGGAGACCTGGAATACAGAGAAAGCTGAGGCAAAAAAACTTTGCCTCCATTTTCTCTGGCATGTGTTCCAGTCACATCACTCATGTCACAGAAGACAAGGGCAGAGACTGGCAGACAGAAGAACTACCTGCTGTAGATCAGGTTGGAGCCCATCTAAGGAACCTGAAGGTACACAAATCCATGGAACCTGCTGAGATGCATCTATGAGTCTTTGGGAAACCTCAGGTGAAGACACCACCCATTACATCCTCTACATTTGAGAAGTCATTCCAGCCCAGTAAAGATTCCACAGACTGAAAAATGAGAAAGATAACCCCCGTTATTACAAAGGGGAGAAAGGAAGGCAAGAGGAATTACAGGCCAGTCAGTCTCACCTCAGTGCCCAGAAAGATCACAGTGTAGATCCTCTTGGTAATTATATCAAAGGACATGAAAAATAAGGAGATGACTGATGATGGTCAACATGCCTTCAGTAAGAGCAAATCAGGCCTGACAAATCTGGTGGCCTTCAGCACAGCTACAGTGTTGGTGCATGATGGAAGAGCAACCAACATCATCTTGCTGGATATGTGCAAAGCACTTGACACTGTAACACAGGATATCTTTGTCTCCAAACTGGAGAGACACTGATTTGAGATGAAACAAGTGGATAAGGAGTTGGCTGAGTGGTCTCCCTCTAAGCTGTGGTCAACAACTCCACATCCCAGTGGACACCAGTTCCTTTAGTGGTCATGCTGGAACCAGTGCTGGGTAACACCTTTGCTAGTGTCATGGACAGCAGGGTCAAGAGCACACTCAGCAAGTCTGCCAGTGACATCTGGCTGCGTGGTGCTGTCGACATGCTGGAGGGAAGGGATCCCACATGGAGACCAGGACAGGCTTGGGAGGCGGGCCTGTGTGAAGATGAAGTTTAACAACAAAAATTGCAAGGACCTGCACCCGAGTTAGGGCAATCCCAAGCATGAATACAGGTGGGGCAGATAAGAGACAGCAGCCCTGAGAAGGACTGGGGTGTGCTGGGGGGTGAGGGGCTGGACGTGACCCAGCCATGAGCACTCCCAGCCCACAGAGCCACATGTGTCCTGGGCTGCATGCAGAACAGTGTGGCCAGCAGGGCAAGGGAGGGAATTCTGCCCCTCTGCTCTGCTCAGACCCCACCTGTAGTACAACATCCAGCTCAGGGGTCTTCAACATAAGAAGGATATGGACCTGATCAAGCAAGTCCATGAAGATGCTCAGGCAGTGTATCTTCTACGAAGGCAGTCTGAGAGTTAGTGCTGTTCAGCCTGGAGAAAGTTTTCAGGGAGGTATTATAGCACCTTCCACCATCCAAATGGAGCCTAGAAGAAAGCTATGAAGGGACTTTTTAGAAGGACATGTAGCAAGAGGACAAGGATTAGTGGTTTCATACTGAAAGACATAAATTTAGATTAAATAGTCAGGAGATAGTCTTCAGTGAAACACTGAAACACACTGCCCAGAGAAGCTATGGATGTATCATCCCTAGAGCTGTCCAAAGCAAAGCTGGATGGGACTTTGAGCAACCTGGTGTTCCAGTTATGGCAAGGGCTCAGAACTGATGCTCTTTAAGGTCTTTTCCAACCCAAACCATTCTATGATTAAACAAGTCACCATTAGACAAAAATAAATCCTCTGTTCATATCAGACATGTACTCAAAATTCAGTTTGTTTTTTAAGTAATTACCAGTTTCACATTTTGGTTTATTTTCCTTATAAGGCTTGGAGGCAATCTTCTTATTTAAGGAAGAGTAAAAAAATTTATTCGATTTTAAAAGTGGTTATGCTACTGCTGAAAATTTTATAATAATCAGAAGTCTATCCTAATGGAGAGGAGAGCCCAGTCACCTTAAGATGACATCAACATTTATGCCTGAAAAATATAGTGAATACTTCTTTTATCTGAAAAACCGGAGTTCCAAAAGTTATATTTAGAAAGCTCAAACCCAACACTTGAGGTGCTGGAGTATGCTCACTAAAAGAGCAACAGAGTCAGTGAAGGGTCTGAAGCACAGATCCTATGAGGAGCAGCTGACAAAGCTGAGGGTGTTCAAAAAATCAGGTTCAAGGGAGAGCTTATCACTCTACAACTCCCAGAAAGGAGGGTGTAGCCAGGAGGGGGTTGGCCTCTTCTCCCAAGGAACGAGGAACAGGACAACAGGAAAAAGCCTCATGTTGTGCTACGGGAAAGTTTAGACTGGATATTGGGAACATTTGTTTCACCAAAAGGGTTCTCAAGCATTGCAACAGGCTGCCCAGGGAAGTGAGTCACCATTTCCAGAGGTATGTTAAAAGTCTTTTAGGTGTGATGCTTAGGGATGTGGCTTAGCAGTGGATTTGGCAGTGCTGGGTTAACAGTTGGATTCAATGACCTTAAGGATATTTTCCAACATAAGTGATCCTGTGGCTCTGCTTTATTGATAAAGAACCTTATTCCTGTCTGAGAAGTGTCAATGGGTTCTCATTTGCTGAAGTAACAGTTATACTTACAGTTAAACTGTAAAGTATTGTCCAACATTTTTATGACCAATTCAAAGAGTAACCTAATTAGTGATTACCATGCAGTGATAAGCAACTGGCTTACATAAATTCAAAGCAGTCTAACTAACTGTTTTCACAAGAAAACCTCTCTATGGCTGGAATAAACAAAGATCTGAGCACTCATACCTTCATTTAATAACAATTTGCATCTTTATATACATCCTGTAATTTTTTTAGCTTGTTGGCATAACCTTTAACAACTCTGACAAAAACTTGTTAA
>VXBU01017967.1:86819-112965 GCA_013400315.1 Bombycilla garrulus | reverse complement strand
GATCCCTTGGTCATGAGGGCTCAAACTTTTATGTATATATATTAGATACATATAAATATAGAAATAATAAATATTATACACCCACAAATGGGCACAAAATGGCCGCCGGTCATGAGGGCTCACACTTTGATAGGTTTGGGTCCATCAGCAGATTGGAGTTCATTGTCCAATTCCAGCTCCAGGTGATGAAGCTCCATCCTCCTTGTTCCCTCTCTTCCTTCACTGTTGTTTCCGAGCAGGAGCTTTGGGATTCCCGGTGAAGGTGCAGGTCCTGTCTGTGCCCTGAGCTTGGTGTGCAGGGCCTCAGACAGGGAGGTCCTTCCATGAGATCACTGTCCTGGAATGCAGATTTATCCCAGCCAGGGAGACTCAGATTAGCTCTTCCACCAGCAGGGACAATAAAATTCCGTCCCCCAGGGAGGGATGATGGGATTTGTGGAGGGTGCACGTGGCCCAGCCCTGGCTCTGCTCTTCCCCGTTGTATGGAAACCTCTGGAATCCGGGAGTGCTCCCAGGTGTCCGCAGGCGCTGGGGCTCAATCCTGCATTTCCTGTGGGAGTGTGGCCAAGGGCTGGACACCACTGCAGGCAGTCTCTGTCCCATCAATCCCATCTTCCTCCTCTCCTGTTGCTCTCCAGGGATTTTCTCTGCCAAGCTCTGCCCACCTTGGAGTCCTTAGGGTTTAATTTTACGCTGTGCTTTTATTTTATATAGAAATAAGGTCAGGATGAGTTTGCTGTTGGCTAATTGGATTATTTCCCTCATTTTATCAGTTCTTGCCTTATGGAGCCCTACTATCCACGCTGGGACCTCCCCAGTGTGTTCCGTACATCCCAAAGAGCTTTTTGGGAGACATTTTCCCCTCAGAACTCTGGATTTTGGGTGCCACGTCCTCTCCCTGTTCCCTGGCCGGTACCAAACCCCGCTCTGTGTGATGTGGTTTTTAAATCCCAATAATTTGCTGTGAGTCAGAGCCTTCCCATCCCGAGCAGCCACCAGGCTGAGGAGAAGGAGCTTTTGTGCCTCATCAAGCCCTGGGAACAGTTGCTGCTGATAAAATGTTGACAGACCCCCTCGCTCGCCGCTCCCCGTGGTGCCACTGCAGGGAAATGTCACCAGGCCGAGCCCGCCTGGGACAGCTTGTGTACAGCTGAGCTTTATCACAAACAAACAAGGCTCTGCAAGCCTTCAGTGATTCCCATTTTCGCCCCCCTCCACCCTCCAAGCATTTATTTGCTTTTCTCCCTTTTAAGCCGAATTTACGGCTTCCTGGCCCCGCCGATTTCTGATTGACTTAAAAAATCATTGTAAAAAAAGGCCCCTGTGTAGCTGGAGCTGCTGAAATGTCTCCAAGGCGTTGTTTATAGGTCCATGTTCCCTCTCTGCTGAGGGAAAGTGAGGCTTTAATGCCTTCCACATTTCCTGGGCTCGGATACAGAGCGCTGTGGCCTTTGGAGATGCTTTTTGCTGGGTTTCGCTGCTTTTCGGGATTCTGACGAAAATGTTGGCAGCCAGGCTGGGATTCTGCCTCTCAAGGTGAGGCTGATGTGTCTGGAAGGCTCTGGTGAAAGCTGGAGAGCTTCCAGAAGGTGCTGCTGGATGAGTTTTGCTCCGGAGGGGATGGGGAGTGAGAAAGGCCAAGTTTTTCCAGGCTGGAGAGGCTCCAGGAGCAGGGAAACCTCGCAAACTCCCCCTGGTCCCACCTTGGCTTCCCGAGCTCCTGTCCCACCATGGCCGCGGGCAGGCAGGGACACGTGGTGGAGCAGGGACACTGTGGGTTAATGGGCCCACCCTCAACGTTTGTGGGAAGTTCTTTTGATGAGGCAAGAGACAGGACTTGTAGATGTTTAAAAATGCAGATTATTTTATCTTCTACATGGAGCAAAACCCTGAGGGCTTTACAGGTGTTGGAAGCAGGGCCAGAAGTCACAGGACTCTGGTTTGTATCGTCCTTTAAAGACTCATTAACCAAGAGAATATTGACAATTGGGATATTTATATTATTAAACCAATAATGAGAAATTTCATCAGCAATAACGTGACCTTTTCTGACCAGCCTTGTTCTGCCACACAAATCCATTCTGCAGACTTCTTGTCACCTTTGTAACCGCTCCTATTCTCTCTGTACCTTAAACTCTGAACTCTGAACTTTCCTCTGTCCAGCTTCACCTGTCTCTGTTGTGACTACAAATCCACATTCTCACCTCCAGCAGCTGAGCTTGGGAGCTTCTCCCAGGGCCTGAGCTCAAAGCCTGGGGTTAATTCTGAGTTCTGGCCCATTAATTAAATTAATTAAATGTGGAATTCCCGAGGGAATGGTGATTGAAGGAGCATTGGTGACCAGCTCACAAGTGCCTTGTCCACTTCTTCCAAGACCAGCCCTTTGTTCTTTATTTAATTCTCCTCCTGCAGCGCACTGCAGTGGTTTTTGGGAGCGCTGCTGGTGTCCCTCTGTCCTTTCTCCTGCCCTGTTCTCCTGGCAGAGGCTCCCACGTGAGTCCCATCCTTGAGGGTCACCCCAGTGTCCTCTGGGTCAGGGACAGTGATGCTGGATCAACCTGAGATCCCCTGGAATTTTTCAAACCCCCTGGAATCGTTGACCTGGCGCTGATCACAGTTTTATGGAGGAGACACTGCCGGTTTTACCCTGCTGAGAGGTTTCTTCCACGTTCCTCCTGGTTTTGGGGGCTGTGGGGTGACCACAGGCTGCACCTGCAGGTGACACGTGGATGGATGTGGACATTCAAGGACATGAATTTGGGACAAAGTGGAGCAGCTGCTCACTTTGGATCTGGAATAGTTCAGTGTCTGATTTTTCATGTGGAAGTTGAGTTTTTCTGTCCCATCTCACCTGATAGTTCTTTGTGGGGGCAGCTCCGGAGTGATTTAGTGGAAGTTTGTCACTTATGTGTCCCAGCTGAGCCTCAGAACATTGGGAGCAGGGATGGGGCAGGTGAGGAGTCCCACAGCTCCTTTTCCATCAAACTGGACCTGCAGAAAACCCCTTGGAGCTGGAGGAATCCCTTTCTGCCTGATTTTCCTGGAGCAGGAGCGTGAGGGAACTGCTGTGCCCGTGAGGGGTCACTTGGATCACTGTGCTCCTGGCCAAGAAATTTGGGATTTTCTTTGGTCGTGCTACCCCAATAACTCCTCCTTGGTGGCATTCTAAAGGAAGTGGCAGGTGATAAATCCTGGGTTTAGGGCATAACTTGGGTCCAGACTCTATTTTCGCTGTCCTGGGATTGCTTTAGGAAAGCTGAAGGAGGATTCTTTAAGGCTGAGTGTGTGTTTAGTGTGGAAAACTCAATAAAATCCATTTTTAGGGTGAGCAGGCCTTTAGCAGGCTGGGCTTTGTAGGGAATTCTCCTTCACAAGGGGGTCCAGGCTCTGCTGCTGCTGGCTCTGGTTTTTCTCCAGCCCTTTTCCCTCAGGAGCAGAGGAATTCCCAAAGCTGAGCTGGAGGAGCCCGGCCGAGCCCGAGGCATCGGGGATGGGATTTTGGGTTATTCCCATGGGAGGTGCTTTGACCTCATTCCTGTGCTGAAAAAGAGGGATTTGGTCATCACAACCAAATAACTCTGATCCCAAGTGCACCTAGAGCGTGGAAAATAAGATTTCACCCGGAATTTTCCTTTCTCTTGGGATTTACTTGCAGGGGAAGGGCTGTGGGGAGGTTGGGAAGGGGTTGGAAAAGCAGCTCGGGGTTGCCACTGTGCGTTATTAATTTGGTGTGTGCACGCTCTGGGGTTTGGAGGGCAGGCTCCCGCTTCCAGCACGTTCGCTCTGGCTTTCCCAGAGTTTTCCCAGGGTTTGACAGGCTGATCCAAGGCTTGAGCTCTTGGAAACCACTTCAGTGGGGCCTGGGAGCCACGGAGATTATCCAAGGAACGTTCAACCCGGGCAATCAATCCCGTATGTCCCAAACCTCTGGAGATCCAGGGCTCGGCTTCCCTTCCCTGCCTCCTCGGCCTGAATCACCTCTTTTTTTTGTAAAATCCGTGTTTTAAATCATTCCTCCTCTGCAGTTACGGGCAGAGCGGAGGGGGCTGGGATTGGGAAGCCTGGAGACCTCGAGTTGGAGGCAAACTCGGGCTTTGTTTCGGAGCCAGGGTTTATTTTATTTTACACCATCCCATGGCCGTTCTTGAGGTGGTTTCTCCTTCCCTCCTGATGTCTGTGAGAATCCAGCTCCTTTTCACATTGTTTTTCCAGTCTCATCCAGGAGCTTTGCTCATCCCTTGGCTCCTGTCACTCTGGATATTGCAAAATGGGGGAGCAGCCAGGAAAGGCAAGGGGAAAGGAAAAAAAGGAAAGGAGAAAGGAAAAGAAAGCAAAGGAAAGGAAAAAAGGCATGGAACTGGTGGTGTTGGTGCTGCAATCACACCAATCCTCAGCCATGTGGGGAGCAGGGAGGGCAGGCCCTGCTGGCTGCTCAGCACTTCCAGGGGAAGAGCAAGGGAAGCAGGAAAGCCAGGAGTGTGTCCTGGGGGAATCCTCTGCTGCAGAGAGCAGGAAATGGACGTTGCAGTCCAGGGGCTGTTGTGTCCCTTGTGTGCCCCTCACACGGGATTCACATTTGGGTTCTTGGAGGCTGAATTCCGAGGGATTAGTGGCGATGTTGCCTGGAAAGGCTGAACTGGAAACAGAGTCTAGGCAGAGTAAAAGGATAAAAGGGATTTATTGAAAGGATCCAGCTTGGGCAGTGCAGGAACCCCTTGGGGCTGCACCCAAGTCAAACCCACAAATGGGCACAAAATGGCCGCCGGTCATGAGGGCTCACACTTTGATATGTATATATTAGATACATATAAATATAGAAATAATAAATATTATACACCCACAAATGGGCACAAAATGGATCCCCGGGCACCAGGCCTCACACTTTGATAGGTTTGGGTCCATCAGCACATTGGAGTTCATTGTCCAATTCCAGCTCCAGGTGATGAAGCTCCATCCTCCTTGTTCCCTCTCTTCCTTCACTGTTGTTTCCATTCTTGGGCCTAAAATTTGTCCTTGATGCCCAGCTGGAAAGGAATTGTTTTGTCTCCCTGTTCTGTGAAGAGCTTCCCAGCCTTTTATATGAAACCCAGAACTGCACCCTGAACCAGCACAGAGTCTGAAAAAATATAAAAGCTGAAACTGAAGGCATCAGGCAGGGATTGGTTTTGAGCAGGAATTGCTCTGCTGGATGAGTGGACAAGCCCTGGAGCAGCTCCCCAGGGCAGGGGCGGAGGCTCCATCCCTGCAGGGCTCAGGGACACCTGGATGTGGCACTTTGGGATAGGGCTGAATGGGGATGGGGATATTCAGACAAAACCTGGGCTTGATGGTCTCAGAGGGTTTTCCCAACCTTTCTGATGCTGCGGGAAGCCCGGGGGAGCCTTTGGAATGCTGCAGCTGAAGGAAATAAATTGGATAAATTTGTCCTTAGCTGCTGGGGCTTGTCCTGCCTGGACACCAAAATCCAGGAGTTGAAAGGCAGAAAAGACTTTATAACTTGTGAGAAATGAGAGTTATAAAGTAGGTATGGATTTATTCAGTGCTGAGGCGCATGGGGGATTATTCCTCCGAAAGCATGTTCACCAAAACTCTAAATTATTGTTCTATTTATCTTCTGTTTATTTAGGATTATATAATATGCCTAATATGTATTCATTTCTTAGCCCCTTTGTTTTGTATTAAAATGAGCCAAAAGTCTTTTTTGCGCCTCCTTAATCTGGGGGTCTTTGAGGGTCTCTGATGAAGGTTTCTAAGCTTTTCATTGCATTTGAACTTTTAAATTCTTCTTCTGGAGTATGTGTCTTAGGCTCTTGGGCACATTCTAGACCTTGAGATGAATTTTCATTGGTTCAGGGGTCTGGACTTACCATTTATCACCAGCAGCTTTGTATCCTTCACTCTGTTTTAAGTTCTGCCTCCTTCTATCATAACCCAGCCTTGCTCTCCTCTTGGGTTTTGCAAGCACAGTAAATATCAGGTATTCTGTATTGTCTGGTCAGCTAATTCTAATGAACTATTCCTTAATTGCCAATTCCTCATTTTAGAGTCACAAGCCTCCAGCCCCTAAGAAACTCCCTCACTGATTTGCTTCCCGTCCCCATGAGCTGTGTTAGAGCCTGCTGCTCCCTGGCTCAAGTGGGAACTTCCACGTCCCTTCCACGTTCCCTCACCTTTCCCATCCCCTGTCTCATCTGTGGAGCTCATCCTTTCCAGCTTTTTTTTTTTTTTTTTGGGAAGAATGGAGCCCGACCACTTTCTCATTTAGATGAATAAAAGCTTTATGGGGTTGTTTTTGTACAAAAAGTCTCCAGTTGGGGTTGGTAATCAGTGAGGGGCAGCCTTTTGTAGTGCCTGGGTAAATCTGTTCCAGCACCACGAGCAGACGGCTGTTTACATTAGTGTGTTAATTCCTTATATTTGGGGAGCTCTGATCCATGGAAAAACAAAGTAATGAAAGGGTTTTTTTATTCTTTTTTTCCCCCCCTCTTTCTCTCTCTCTCCATAAATTAGAAACATTCACTTTTGGGGGAAAAAAAAATTGTGAAGTTAAAGGCAAAATTATGGCATTTATTATCTTGAATTTCCATGACTGGTTAATTTTGCCTTGTGTGTGGGTGGCTAAATAATCCTTCTGTTTCCGAAATCTTCCCGAGGAATTCTTTGTTAGTGCAGCGAGACAAGACGCCCAGTGTGGAGAGTTGAAATGGTCAAATCCCAAATCCCGTCCCGGTGCCGGGCGGGCGCCGAGGATGGCGGATCTGGCTGAAGGGATTCCTCATTTCCACAGGGTTCATCCCTGCCAGGGCTCCTCAGCTGCTCACGTTTGGGAATTCCGAGTGAGGAAGGGGCAGGGATGGGATTCCTGTGGGATTGAGGATTGTCATGCAGAGTCTTGATGGCTCAGGAGAATCTTCCTTTGGTGAGGAGACACCTGTGGGAATGCAGAGGAGCCTCCTGCCAGTCCATGGACAGGATTTGAGATAATTTCTGGGTGTCTGCAACCCAAACCATTCCCATTTTCCACCTTCATCCCTCTCTCCTGGTGCTTTGTTGTAGCTTTTTATTCTGAAGTGTTTCAGAGCCCTCAGGAGCTGCTTTGCTCATCTGTGGTCATGGAATCCTGGAATGGGTTGAGTAGGAAGGGACCCTAAATCCCCTCCAGTGCCACCCATCCATGGCAGGGACATTCCCCCCATCCCAGGGGGATCCAACCTGGCCTTGTGCACTGCCAGGGATCCAGGGGCAGCCACAGCAAATCTGGGAATTCCAGCCCACACAGGAATTCCTAATTCCCAAGATCCCAGCCCAAGCTCCCCTTTCCCACTGGGATCCATTCCCTGGCTCCTGTCCCTCCAGGCCTTGTCCCCAATTCCAGCTCTCCTGGAGCCCCTGCAGGGACTCTGAGGATTCCCTGGATTTTTCCCTTCTCCAGGGGAACATTCCCAGCTCTCCCAGAGCTCCAGGGCCTCCTCTGGGCTCTCTCCTGGATTTGGGATCCAGGCTGGGGCAGCTCTGCAGGTGGGGCCTCACCTGAGGGGCACAGGGACAGAATTCCCACCTTTGCTTTGGGATCAACCCAGGGCCATTCCAGCCTCACCCAGCACATCCCAAATCCCTCTCCCAAGGATCCTGGTTCCTGTGGAGCAGACCAGGCAGGGCCAAGATCCGGTGGGACAGCCAGGCTCCCCCTGAGAGCCCCATCTGGGCCCTGGAGCTCGGCAGCCCCGTGGAGAGGCGCTTTGGAGCCGTTTCATTTATTTTATCCTGAAATGAGGGAGTTGTGGGGGAGCCACCAGTGACATCCTCGATTTGGGATTTCAGCCTGGCTCTCACAATCCCCCGGGAAGGGTTTGCCCCAGCGCCTCGCGCGCGGCCCTTTTGAAAGCCGAGGCTTTTAGGGGTTGAACGTTGTGAATACCTTGGGCTCAGTGGCATATGCAGAACAAATGTGAATCAAACACAGAAATAATTCCTTCTGGAATGTTATTTATTGATGTGGGAGCGCAATACTACACTGTTTACAATAGAGAGTTAAGTGGGATTTGGGGTTTGCTGGGAAGTTGACAGCTTGCGGTCCCGAGCAAAATTTCTGCCTTTTGTGGGATGAAAGAAGAAAAGCTGTGCTCTTGAAATGGTTATTTAGAAATGATTGGGAAGTTTGTTCCCTTTCCAGGCGGGGGAGAGGCTGCCAGGCCTGCGGTCGCCTCAATGGTGAAATTTTGGATGTGAAAGAGCTCACAGAAGTCTGTTTGCATTAGAGTAACGAGATAAAGAACCTCGCGGGGCTGGCGGGGCGGCTCCCGCTCCCTTTCTCACGGGTAAGGCAGAGCAGGGAATCACCCTTGAGCAGAGCCACGGCTCGAGAAGGGCTGGGACATGAGGCAGAGCTGTGGGAATGGCCAGGCTCTGTCACCCCTCTCTGTCTCTGCTGGATTTTGGTGCCAGCGGGGTTTTTTTGGGGCAGTTTTCTGTCCCATCACCTCCTCAGTTCCCTTTGGAGGTTCTGGACCTGCAGCACCGGCACTGGGAGGCTGGGAACGAAATGAAGGCCCAAGAGGAGGAAATGAGCTCCTCACGGGTTCCTTTTTCCATTCTGAGCCAGAGCCTTGTGCCACAAGGGTGCAAATTTGGTGCTGACACGGCTGCTGGGCTCTGCTGGCCGCCTCCTCCGTGGGATTGCTGTGCCCTGTGGGGAATCAGGGAGTGCTGTCACAGCCTTGGCAGCTCCCAGTGTCCCTGTCCCTGCTCAGCCACGGGGAACCCAGTCCTGCTGTGGGATCGGGGACATCCACCCCCTTCCTGCTGTGGGGTGGTGAGACGGAGAAAAGCCTGGCATAGCTGGGGGGAATTCCCAGGGATAACGAATTTGGAGGTTTTTCCATGTGGTAAAAGCTGAGGAAGGGGCTCCAGGGGATCCTGCAGCAGTTTTGGGGCAATGAGTGGATTTATGGAGGCAGGAGTCGTGTTCACCCTGAGACAAACCAGCCCCGAGGAAAAGCCCTTGGTTGAGCTGTGCTAATCCAGGAGCTGTGGGTTCTGTTTGGGATCCAGTGGTGGAAACAGAGACTGAATAAAAGAATAAAAGGATAAAAGGGATTTATTGCAAGGATCCAGCTTGGGCAGTGCAGGAACCCCTTGGGGCTGCACCCAAGTCAAACCCACACATGGGCACAAAATGGCCGCCGGTCATGAGGGCTCACACTTTTATATGTATATATTAGATACATATAAATATAGAAATAATAAATATTATACACCCANGCCAACTCTTTGTTTACTCCTGTCGAGATGCATCGTGAGGAGTTTGTTTTTGAGGCTGGGATAGAGCACAGGGAGAGTTTGTTCCCAAAGCTGGGATGGAGCAGAGGGAACGTGTTTGGAGACACTTTGGAGAAACCCACTCTCCAACCACTTCTTGCACAACACAGTGACCTCAGCAGCTTTTGCACCCTGGTTCTGTTAATTAAAACCCCCCTAAACTCTGTCTTCCAATCCCAAAGATTAATTGGGTTGCCTCCTCATTTGTTGTTGGTTCCTGTGAAATTCCTGCGGGTTGTTTGCAGGGGATAATTGGGGCAGGCTCTGTGTTGTGGTGGCGCTCAGTCTGTCCCTGGGTGGTCACTGGGGGGGTGACAACCTGCAGGAGAGTCCCAGGAGAGTTTGGAGCAGGTTCAGGGGTGAAACCAGCTCTGAACACAGCTCCCTGTGTTTCCTTTTAAATTCTGCCGGGCACAGCTGGATGAAAAACACTTTTCCTTGGAATTCCGTGTTTTGTTGGATAATGAGAATAACCTGAGCTGCTGTTTGCACAGAATATTGAGTGTGGGTTTTATTTAGGGAGTGAGCAGCCTGCAGGGCTTGTGTCTGATCATTCCTGGCTCTGCCTTCAACAGGAGCTGGAAAATCCATCTAAAAGTGAGGTTTGGGATACTCCAGTGAGCACTGAAGGGCTGGAGCCCTGGTGCTCTCCTGGCTCCTGCACGGTGGGGTTCCCCTGCCCCACACCTTTCTGGGATCTCTGGAGGTTCTTGGTTTTCCTTGATGGAAATGTCCAGCTGCGATATCCATGACGGGACAGGTTTTCCAGGGAAGCCGTGGGAGTCTCCAGGGCCAGGCTGGGATGGTGGGAGGTGTCCCTGCCATGGCTGGGGGATGCAATGAGAGGATCTCTAAGGTCCCTTCCCACCCACACCACTCCAATTCCAGGATTCCGTGTCCCAAGGGATGGGGATGGGCCTGGCAGCTGCTTGGTGTCACCTGCAGGTGACCCTTGGGATCTGCCACGGTGTCCTCTCCTCGTCCCTGAAAACCCTGCAGGCTCTGGGCAGCTGATTGCTCACCCCAGCCCTGCTGGCCTGGCTCCAGAACCTCGGGAACTTCGTGCAGATCCAAGTTTGAAATCCTGAGCTGTGGGACACTCACATCTCCCGCCCTCGGCTCTTCCCCTTCCTGTGGCTTTTCCAAACCTCATCCCACCACGGTGACCTTTCTCCCTCGGCCTGTTCCTGTGTCAGCCCTGGTGGGAAGAAGCCACAAAGGCAATCCTGGATTTTTGTCCCATTCCTTCACCGATTTCTGTTTATTTCCCCCATTTCTGGTGCTTGGTAACATTCGCCTCTGGAACACAGAGAGCTCCTTTAATCCCTGGAATTCCTGATGGGAGCAGGGTCCAGCTGCTCTGTCCTGCTCTCCAGGGAGGCTGGCCAGTTCCTGACAGTAGTGAGAGCCTGCAAATGTGGGAATTGCAGACAGAGAATCCCCTGGTGTTTGGGAAATGAGAGCTTCCCAGTTTTCTTTAGGTGATGGGAGAACAGGGATGAGTTCAGCACTGGCTCCTGCGCTGTTCGTGCTCTGAATCTGAAAGGTTTAAACCTCCAGAAATCATTCCTAGAGCCTGGAAAAGTGTTGGGATGTTGCAGGAGGATTTGGGAGGAGCAGAGGTGGGGCTGTGGGAAGGTCCCTGCTGGAAGAGCAGCTTTGGAGGTGATTCCATGGGGGAGCAGCAGGAGAGGCCAAATCCAGGGAATTGGAGTTGGATCCAGACAAAGGGTGGGAATTCTGGGATGGAGAGGGAGGGAGGGAGCAGTGGGAATTACGGAGAGAGAATTCCCTGGTGTTTGGGAAACCAGAGCCCGGGCAATGGGAGAACAGGGATGAGTTCAGCACCAGCTCCTGGGCTGTTCGTGCTCTGAACCTGAAAGGTTTAAAGCCCAGAAATTATTCCTAGAGCCTGGAGAAGTGTCAGATATGGGAAAAGTGCTGGAACATTGCAGCAGGGTTTGGGAGGAGCAGAGGTGAGATGGGAAGGTCCCTGCTTTAAGGTGTTCCCCTGAGGAAGCAGCTGCTGACCAAGAGCAGCAGGAGAGGCCCAACCCAGGGAACTGGATTTGGTTGCAGACAAAGGGTGGGAATTCTGGGATGGAGAGGGAGGGAGCTGAGCCGTGTGGACACCGCTTGGCTGCTCCCAATTCTTTTTTTGGGAGCTGGTGGCTGCTTCTGGTTTCAATCAGGGCTCCGATTGCATAACTGGGAATGTTTTCCTGTTTTGATGTCTATTAAAATCCCAAATTGCTGCGAGCGACCCCGTGCACGGAGCACGGAGCTCCTGCCAGGGGCACTTACGTAACAATTCTGGATTTAGAGGTGAACCGGGCCCGTCCTTCTGGGCTGCTGGAAGGGAGAAATCCCAGCAGGGATTGCCAGACAAGGAGAGGTGGCAGACGAGGCAATGAGGAGTTGGGATTTAGGAAGGGCAAGGTCGAGGAAGGAGGCCAGGACAGAAGAGACGGCGGCAGAGAGAAATGAGAGTGGGAAAGCTGCCGGGGGTTTAGGGAGCTGGGAGCCGTTCCCAAATCCCAGGCTCTGGGTCTGCCTTGGCTCCCACCAAGGTAAATGGGTTCTAAATGAAAACCATCGCCGCTGCCCTCCGCTTTCTCTTGGAAAAGGAAGGATTTCTGTGTGCAGGGAAGGTTCTTCCTGCACCTTGTCTGCCTCCCTGCTGCTCCCGATGACTTCTGGTAGCTCAGGCCTCTTAACTCCAGCCTGGAAAGCAAGCTTATCTCCCGCTTTCCCGGGAATTGTAACCACCCTATTCCCTTTTTTGCCTGTCTTTGCACCACTTCCTCCGTGCATCTCAGACCTTTAAAAGTTCTTTTTGCGGTCCCGGAGCGAGAATTGAATTTCTTGGCGTGGAAATTTGAACTCGGCCTTTTGTTGGAGCGGGCCCAGGCAGCTGGGAGGATTTGCTGCAGCCATCCCAGTAGCAGGAATTCCGTGCTGCAGGAATACCTGCAGCGTTTCCTGCCATTACCTGGGCACGGCTGTGGGGAGCAGCGCAGGAGCTGCAGGACTGGGCAGAACCTGCTCAGGGTTTGAGGACAGGCTCAGAACTGGAATTGTGTCAGCACAGCACGCTGAAATCCTGGGATAAATGTTGCACTGATGGTCTTGGAGGTGTTTTCCAGCTCTGGTGATTCTGGGAAGGAGGTGAGGCCATGAGGAGCATCTCGGAGGGGAGGGTGGGATTTAGGGACATCCTCCTGCCCTCTGCTCCCCGACCTGCAGCAGCCCTGGCCTCGTGCTCTCTCCCGAGGGAGATTTGTGGCCAGAGCCCTTTTTGGGAACCTGGTGTGTGGGTGATGACAGCTGCAGGGAATTATTCTGCAGGGATCGGGAACTCTACACCAGCCCTGACAAAAAACCGTGCGGCCGGAGCAAAGGCCCCGGCGTCCTCCTGCAGCCTCGGCTCAGCCTCTCTACTCTGGAGGATTCCAGAAGGATAAAAAAAGAAGCTGCTCATTTAATTTCCTCTCTGGGAAGAGCCAAAACCAACAGCGTAAAACCAGACACATGGCAGGGAAAGAAAAGCCTTTGCAAGGCCTCTCCCCCCCGCAGAAGGCCGGGCTTGTTGACATTTCCCTCTGGGTTCCTGCCGCTGACCTCGGTGATCCCCACCAGGAGCCGGGCGAGCTGCTGCCCCCGGCCCTGCCCCGCGTGTGTCCGTCCTCGGGAAGCACCAGGCCTTCTTCCAGAGCCGGGGAAATCAGGCCCTGGGTGATGCCAGCGATTCTCCAGCTGCTGTCCCACGGTTCTGGAGCCTCCCGGGGGATCCCTCAGCTCCTCCGGGGACGGGGCAACCCCTGGGAGTGTGCTGGGTGTGCTGGGGCTCTAGAGGACAGGGATGAGCATTCCCTGGGATTGCTGGAATTTGGGAATTGCTGCTGGAGCTCTGGGGGGCAGGGATGAGCATTCCCTGGGATTGGGGGCGATTTGGGAATTGCTGCTGGAGCTGTGGGGAACAGGGNACAGGGATGAGCATTCCCTGGGATTGGGGGCGATTTGGGAATTGCTGCTGGGGCTCTAGAGGACAGGGATGAGCATTCCCTGGGATTGCTGGAATTTTGGGAATTGCTGCTGGAGCTGTGGACAGAGAGATGGGCAAGACAGGGATGCGCATTCCCTGGGATTGCTGGAATTTTGGGAATTGCTGCTGGAGCTGTGGACAGAGAGATGGGCAAGACAGGGATGCGCATTCCCTGGGATTGCTGGAATTTTGGGAATTGCTGCTGGAGCTGTGGACAGAGAGATGGGCAAGACAGGGATGCGCATTCCCTGGGATTGCTGGAATTTTGGGAATTGCTGCTGGAGCTGTGGACAGAGAGATGGGCAAGACAGGGATGCGCATTCCCTGGGATTGCTGGAATTTTGGGAATTGCTGCTGGAGCTGTGGACAGAGGGATAGGCAGGACAGGGATGAGCATTCCCTGGGATTGCTGGAACTTTGGGAATTGCTGCTGGAGCTGTGGACAGAGAGATGGGCAAGACAGGGATGAGCATTCCCTGGGATTGCTGGAATTTTGGGAATTGCTGCTGGAGCTCTGGGGGACAGGAGGAGTGGGCAGGACAGGGATGAGCATTCCTTGGGATTGCTGGAACTTTGGGAATTGCTGCTGTGGAATCTCTGAGCTCGGAAAAGCCCTCTGAGATCGTGGAGATCATGGAGCCCAGCCATCCCCAGCGCTGCCAAGGCCACCCCTGTCCCCAAGTGTCACATCCACAGGGCTTGAAATCCCTGCAGGGACGGGGACTCCACCCCTGCCCTGTCCAATTCCCGGAGGAATTATCCCTGATATCCAACCCAAACTCCTTCTGTGTTTTCCTTGTGTGTTTTTTTTGTGAGAAAACCAAATTAATTTGGAAAATCCTTGGGCGTGAGTTGTTGGCCTTGCTCAGCTCCATCAGACGAAGTTGCCAAAAGGGAGGCTCAGGGTGGACAGCAGCAGGAATTCCCTCATGGAAAGGGAGCTCAGGGATTGGGATTGCCCAGGGAGGTTTGGAGCGCCCAACCCGGGAGGTGTCCAAGGAATTCCTGGATGTGGGGATGGGGCACAGCCTGGACTGGTGGATGTTCCTGAGGGGTTTTCCAGCCTCAGGGGTTCTGGGATCTGAGCAGATTCCCAAGGACAACCCGAGCAGCACCTCCCCAGGGAGAGAGGTGAAATCTGGGAATGTCCTCTTGGGAATCTGCTGCTCCTCCAAAGCCTTTCTGCCCTTGGTTCCCCCTCTGTGGGTGAAGTTAAAACCTGTCGCTATAGGACATGAAAGAACGCAGACACACATCGCAGCTCAGGTGATCAGAAGAGAGAAGAAGAGAGTTTATTTTTTCTAACTCCAGTATTTATAGTTTTCCAAAAGTGACAGTGGATTGCACGGTGGCAGTGCCACCTCTCCAAAGACACTGCACAGACAAACAGTCCATCAATTTTTCTCCTCCTCTGTGAAGGAATGCAAAACACTGAGGTGTTTACAGAAAGTGTGTGAGAAAGTTTTTCACAAATATGTAAATATCAGAAGGCTTAGAAAGTCTTGCAAAAATCAGGGCGACAAAAACCAAGTTAAAACCAAGTCTTGGGGAATTATTGGGAGTTTTTTTGGGAACAAACACTCCCAGGGAATGTGACAGGAGGTTTGGGAAGGGCAGAAGCCTGCAGAGAAGGGGCACTGCTTGAATTGTTGATTTCTGAGCTGCTTTTTCCTCTCTTTAAGTTTAAAATTGGCAGGTGAAGGGAAAAAGTGGTGGGAATCCCTAACTGGAGGAGTTGGTGATGTTGATGAGGCTCAGCTCTGCCTCAGAACATTTCTTGGGATGTTTTGGGGAAGGGGAATCTCAGCAGAGCCCTCTCCTTGCTCCCAGGTGTTCCTGGGTGTCGGGGTGGAGCAGCAGCACCACTCCTGCACTGCTCCAGTTCCACTCGTGGTGGATAAATTCTGTGAATCAATTCTGTTTCACCTCAGGGCTTTGAAGGAGGAGTTGAGCTTCAGTGAGGATTTCAGGGTGGCTTTGGGGAGAATTCCTGCTTTTGCAGGGACTCGCTCCGTGGTGCAGGTTCTCTCTGATCAGGTTGGTTTGCTCAGTGCCCCAATAATTTTGTTTAAAACTTCCTAATTTGGTGATTCCTGGTTGCTCCAAGCCCCGTCCAGCCTGGCCTTGGGCACTTCCAGGGATTGGAAATCCACAAACTAAAAAAAAAAAACCTAAAACCAAAAGTGAATTTCAGATCCATTCAACCTTGGCAAATATGACTTTTACGGAAGAAATCTCCTTAAATCCCCTCTGATTTCTGACAAGGAGCTGCCATTGTCCAGAAATCCAACGAAGGTCTGAATCAGAGGGGATAAAGTGGGAATAATTCAGCTGAGCAAATAATGCCTCTCCATAAAATGGCCTGGAATAACACTCGGAGGACTGGAAAAACACGGCGGTGCCCAAGGAAAACACCCTCCCATCCATATTAATTTTTCATTTTCATTTCAGAGAAAAACCCTCAGTCGCCATTAAAGTGTATTTTCCATTTTTGTGTTCTTTTTCATGCCCTGGTGGAGCAGAGCAGGCCTGTTGAGGAGAGGTTTTTGACGTGCCCGAGTCACCTTCGGGCAAACGGAGCTGAGTTTGCTCCTGAGCTCGCTGCTCGTGATCCCAGCATCCCAAATTCCCAAATTCCCGAATTTCCCCGGCTGGAAACAGCCAGGATTTGGCATTGCCTGGAAACCTCGCCGCAGCAAACGGCCAGAACAGAGGAAACATTTCCCCTGTGCTGTTAAAATACGGAGGAATATTGTTTTAGGGAGAGCTTTTATTGCATTGTCTGCAGCCTGAGAAAGTCCAGAGCAGCGAAATCCGTTCTGATGGAGCTGGAATTTTCTAATTCCTCGTGTCAGTGCGAGCGGGATATATGGAGTGCACGCAGTGGGATTTTCAAAACAAGGTCCCTGGCAGCTTTAAATAATTATTGGGAATCAAGGAGAGATTAAACAGCCTTCCTTCCACCTCCCATCCTCATCCCAGCTCCCTTCCCTGGGCGGCCAGCGGGAGCTGGGGGTGCCTGGGGAAGCTCCAGCTCTGCTTTTGGCCGGCACTGGAGGATTCCAATTTCCCCTGTTGGGTTTTTTTCCTCACCCCTGTTTTTTTTTTTCCTTTAACCCCGGAATGGCTGCGCTGGGGAGGTGTTTACAGGAACCCAGCCGGGGCTGTCAGAGGATGGGAAGCGGCAGCAGCCGCTGGGTTTGGGAGCCCGGGGTTCCCAAATTGAAATGTCACAGAGCTGCCGAGGAGCTGGGAGGGCAGGGGAAGGAGGAGAGGGATATTTGGGATGGGGAGTGATGGATTGTATTATGGGGGGCACCCAGTGGAGGGGCTCCTGCTGCTGGAATTCCCGCTGGGATTCCCCGAGCCTGCCTGGCTGCCCCCAGGGAGAGTTCAGCCCCTGGGTTTGGGATCTGCAGGGCTGGCATTGCTGACAGCGATCCCAGGATCGCCATTCCTGCCTTTCCCAGGGGCTCATCCAGGGAATTCCCTCATCCTGGGAGCGGCCCCGTGGGCTCCTCGCAGCTTTTGGAGCCTCTGCCTTCGGCCTGGGGTGCTGAAGGAAAACATTCCCCAGGGAAAGGAGGTCAGATCCGGGCTCGGGGGAGGCTCACGGGATCCGTCCCGGAGGAGCAGCTGGAGCCACGGGAGTCTGCTCCTTCCGTGTGCCTTGGGAGCAGAATTCCCTGCAGGATCCCACTTCAAGGAGCGTCCCTGGCTCTTTATGGTGCCACACACGGAGCCTCTTCCAGGCGAGGGCTGCAGCTGCCTCGGAAAAACAATTCCTTGGCTCTCCATCTTTGTTCTGTGGAAAGGCACGGGCTGAGATGGGGAGTTCATCCCTCCAGCCCCAAATTCCAGGGATTTGCTGCCCTTCCCGCCGTCCCCGCCGCCTCTGGCTGTGCAGGGGAAGGCACCAAGGTGTTCTGCAGGATTTTGGCTCTCCATGGATTTCCAGGCTGCCTGGCTGCCTTTTTCAGCCCAAAGCTTTGTGGGGTTTGTGTTTTCCCTGGTTTTCCCCCTTCCCAGCTGTCAGTTCCTCCCAGGCGTTTCTCTGCGCTGTTTCCCATCACTCTGGAACATGGAGTTTGGGGTGATGGAGACGTCTCCTGCTCAGTGGGTGAGCCCCCATCCCGGGAGGTGAAGGATCCCTGGAATATCCCTGGAATTGCTGATTTTAGGGGTCTTTTCCAGCCTCAGGGTCCTGTGAATCTCAGCTCTGCTTTGCTCATGCTCAGGTGCAGCAGGTGAGCTCCTGCCCTAAAGAATTCCATCACCCGGGAGCTCTGTCCCTAAAACATTTTCCTTGTGGAGCAGCGGGAAGCTTGGGCAGGGTGTGCTGAGTTGGACCCACAAAGATTATGGAATTGTGGGATGGTTTGGGGTAGAGGGACCTTGAAGATCATCTCACTCCATGAGATCAAAGATCATTCTCTTGCCATGAGGGGAATCCACGACAAATCCTTCCCACATTCCCTTGGCCTCATCTCAACCATTTCTTTTTTTTGTCTTCCACGAGTGACCCGGTTTGGAAGAAGCTGAAGCACCCAGAGATGAGAGGGAAGGGGTTGTGCTGACCTGGATCCCATTTCTGTGCCAGGAATTCCACGGAGCTCCAGCTCCTTGGAAAGAAAACAAAGAGCGTGCCAAGATCTTCTGTCAGCCCCAAATCCTTTCCACGCTCCCCTTGCTTTGTCTCAAACTGTTCTTCTGCAGCCTGTTCTCTTCTGCCTGCCACGAGTGCCCCGGTTTGGAGGAAGATGAAGCACCCAGGGAGGTTCTCAGGCTGAGAGAGAAGGGATTGTGCTGCCCTGGGTCCCGTTTCTGCAGGGAATTCCATGGAGCTCCATCTCCACGTTGTCCTGAGAGAAAACATGCCAAGATCTTCTAGTGGCCCCAAATCCTTTCCACACTCCCCTGGCTGCACTTCAAGCTGTTCTCCTGCCTTCCACGAGTGACCCGGTTTGGAAGAAGCTGAAGCACCCAGAGATGAGAGGGAAGGGGTTGTGCTGACCTGGCTCCCATTTCTGTGCCGGGAATTCCATGGAGCTCCATCTCCACGTTGTCCCTCTGAGAGACAAAGAGGAGCGTGCCAAGATCTTCCAAATCCTTTCCACACTCCCCTGGCTGCATTTCAAACTGTTCTCCTTCTGCCTGCCACGAGTGACCCGGTTTGGAAGGAGCTGAAGCACCCAGAGAGGTTCTTGGGATGAGAGGGAAGGGGTTGTGCTGACCTGGCTCCCATTTCTGTGCGGGAATTTCTGCGGTTCCCCAGCGGCAGGGCTCCACGAGGTGACAGCTGTGACAGCGCTGTCACAGGCTCTGAAGTTCCTCCAGAGCCTCCTTTCTGTCGCGCTGTGGGCTCAGCGCCCCGTTCGGGCTGCGCTGGGATCAAAGCTGCGCTCGTGTTCCCCGCGAGTTTCAACACTCGGCGGTCGCGGGACGGCCCGGCCAAGCTCGAGTGTTCCCTTTCAACACCCGCAGCTCCTGCTCCTTCCAGGGGTGATTAGGCACGGAGCTCGAGCGGAGCCTGAAGGCCTGGGACAGCTTTTTCATAATCGTCAGGAGTTGCTTCAATTAGGCTCGGCGAAATGTTTCAATTTCAGAGCGAAATGTTCCACTTTGTGCTGCCCCTGGCGTGAGGGAACCGTGAATTCTGACAGAATTCCAGAGGAGAACGAGCTCACGGGGAGTGGCTGCACAGGGACACGTTTCCACCTCTGAGAGATCCCCAAATCTCCAGGCACAGCAGCTCCTCGGCCAAGCTCCAGCTCCGAGAATTCCAGGATTTGGGTTGGAGGGATCTTGCACCCCTTGGATCCCACCCCAGCCATGGCAGGGACATTCCCACCATCCCAGGGGATCCAGCCTGGCCTTGGGCACTGCCAGGGATCCAGGGATCCACAGCAAATCTGGGAATTCCAGCCCACACAGGGATTCCTAATTCCCAAGATCCCAGCCCAAGCTCCCCTTTCCCACTGGGATCCATTCCCTGGCTCCTGTCCCTCCAGGCCTTGTCCCCAATTCCAGCTCTCCTGGAGCCCCTGCAGGGACTCTGAGGATTCCCTGGATTTTTCCCTTCTCCAGGGGAACATTCCCAGCTCTCCCAGAGCAGAATCCTGGAATGGTTTGGGTTGGGAAGGACCTTCAATCCCATCCCATTCCCACCTCACCCATGGCAAGAACAGCTCCTGCTGTCCCAGGTCTGTCCCAGTCCCAATGTCCAACCTGGGACACTGCCAAGAATCCAGGGACAAATCTGGGAATTCCATCCCAGCCCCTCCCCACCCTCCCAGCCAGGAATTCCTTCCCCAAATCCCATCCATCCCTGCCCTGTGCCAGTGGGAAGCCATTCTTCTCCTCTGGTGTTTTAATTATTTTGAGGGGTTGAAGACTCAGTGCTCACCATTCTGAAACCAACATTCAGGGAATATTTAGATACAGATTCCTCACACGCTGGAAAGGGAGCCACAAGGATCATGGATTTGGGTCTGGTGGTCACAGCCATTCCAGGGAATCATCAGAGCAATCGGGGGATGATCCACGTGAGCGTTCTGTGCAGCTGCAGAGAGGAACATTTAATTAATTCCGAGGCAATTACCCTGACGAGCCGGCCCAGCTCCGACAGGGACGTTTTCCCAGCTGCTGTGTGGAGGCCAGATGGGAGCTCGGGCTGTTCTTGGGGCTTGGCTTGGCCCTGCTGAGGTTCCTGGCAGGTAATTCCGTGGATTTTTCCCACTCGGAGGTTTGGATTCCGGCGTTCTGGGAATTAGGCCCACAGGGATGTCCAGGAGATGTTTCAGTGTGAATGGAAGGTTTATTTTTTTTTTAAATATATTCCCACTAGGAAATATTCCTTGTCCTTGCCAAATACCAGGATGCAAATAGAAATCTCTGGGCTCTGCTTGGCAGCAGATGGAAAACTCAACCAGGCAGGAGCATTTCCAGAGCTTTTTGTGGATTCTTGGGATGTGGTAAAACCTGGTGTGGGTCACCTCACTGCTGCCCTCCAGAACCGCTTCTCATGGCATCGTGAAGTTGGAGAAGACTCCCAGGATCACAAGAACTGTGGAATTAAGAATTAATTTTCCAGGCTGGAAAAGACCTCTGAGATCACACAGAACCATGGAATTAACCAGGCTGGAAAAAATCTCCAGGATCACAGGAATCATGGAATGAACCAGGCTGGAAAAGACCTCCAGGATCACAGGAGTCATGGAATGAACCAGGCTGGAAAAGACCTCCAGGATCACAGGAGTCATGGAATGAACCAGGCTGGAAAAGACCTCCAGGATCAGAGGAATCGTGGAATGAACCAGACTGGAAAAGACCTCCAGGATCACAGGAATCATGGAATGAACCAGGTTGGAAAAGACCTCCAGGATCACAGGAATTATGGAATTAACCAGACTGGAAAAGACCTCCAGGATCACACAAAACCATGGAATGAACCAGACTGGAAAAGATCTCCAGGATCACAAGAATTATGGAATTAACCAGGCTGGAAAAGACCTCCAGGATCACACAGAACCATGGAATGAACCAGGCTGGAAAAGGCCTCCAGGGTGGGAAGGGACATTAAGGATCAGCTCATCCCCTGTTCAGGGACACGTCCTGCTGTCCCAGGTGCTCCAATCCCAGTGTCCAGCCTGGCCTGGGACATTCCCAGGGATCCAGGGGCAGCCCCAGCTGCTCTGGGAAAGCTCTGCCAGGATCCCTTGGACACACCTCAGGGTGCACAGAGAGTCTGGAAAGGATGGAGTTAAATGAGTTTTGATGTGGAATCAGTTCCAGTGGATTTAGGATGTCCAAAAGGAAGGGATTTTCTTGTGGCCAAAATCCGTGTGGGAGCAGAGTGACTTTCAAACTGTCTTGAAACTCTGGCTGCTTTCCTCTCTCTCCTTTGTTGGGAGTGACATCTTTCTAAATCAAATTTTCCCTTCATCTTTTGCCCCTTCCTCCTGAGCTGCTGCACCTTTTGGGATGGGGAATGGAGCAGTTCCGGTGAAAGGTTCCAAGGGAGCCACGTCCTGAGGAATCCCTCTGGAATCTCTCTCTTCACTTGAGGCAGCAGAACGCTCCCCGTGGGGTTTGTGCAGGGGCTGCCCTCACCTTGGACACCAAGATGGGACAGCGGGAATTGTAGCGGTGTTGGAAACGGGATGTGTGAGCCCTGAGGGGTTTAATTTAACGTCTTTATCAAAGAAGGGGGGTTTGATTTATGCTTAGAGAATCCTTGGACTGAGCGCCCTGATCCTAAACCTGGAACTGAATTCAAACCCGGTTTTCTTCTTGTGGCCAAGACCGAATTTGGAGAGGCGGGAGGAGCTGGGAGGGCAGGAAGCGGAGCTGCGAGGCTCTGGGAGCTGTGATTTGGGCTCTGATAAAGCTCCCGGGTGCCCTGGGCGAGCTGTTCATGTGCCAAGCTGGAGCCCGGCCGTTTAACGGGCTGTTAATGTAATTAGCGAATAATTAGCGGCTCTTTATGGGTTTGTGACCCAGGGTGGCTGTGATCGGGGACGTGCCCGTTTTCCAGGCTCCTTCATTTCCCTCCTGCGAGATGCTTTTGACTCTTGCGGAGAGGATTTTTCTTGACTCGGCGCCGCCAAGTTCAGTGTTCTCCTGGATGGAATAAAACGTGTTTATGGATTTTGATGGAACTGGGAAATTCTCGGAGTGCTGAACTCGCTGCCTTACGGGAAAAGGAATCGAGCTGTGACTCACGGAGGAGCCTTGGACCCTGGGGGAGAGCGTGGCCTTGGACACCAGGGCTTGGCTGAGTCACAAAGGGTTTTTTTGGTTGTCTCGGGCACGGATTTGTTTTGGGAGCGATCCCAGGGCTGGTATCAGCTGGGGCTGCGAAGGATGAGCCGTGGCCTCGGTGCCCCTCTCTGAATTTCCGCTCTTTGTTCCTCTCTGTATTTACATTTTTTCCCCCCACCAAACCATTCCCAGGGTTAAGGGTTCTCTGTCTGTTCTCGCTCCAGACCGAGGTGTTTGGGCAGCTTGAAAAGCACAAAAGCTTTTTACAGGAAAATGAGAAGATTTCAGTGTTCAAAAAACCTGAGAGTTGAGCTTGCTGAGCCCAGCCAGGGCTGGTGTCAGTTCAGTGCTCGGGGTTTGCTCCAGGTGCAGGAACAGCTGGAAGTGCAAAAATGGTGATTTTCTCATCTCTAGGCCTTAAAAATCTCTGGCATTTTATGGAATCATGGAATGGGTTGGAAGGGACCTCAAATCCTCTCCAGTGCCACCCATCCATGGCAGGGACACCTCCCACTGTCCCAGGGGATCCAGCCTGGCCTGGGACACTGCCAGGGATCCTGGGATCCACAGCAAATCTGGGAATTCCAGCCCACCCAGGAATTCCTAATTCCCAAGATCCCAGCCCAAGCTCCCCTTTCCCACTGGGATCCATTCCCTGGCTCCTGTCCCTCCAGGCCTTGTCCCCAATTCCAGCTCTCCTGGAGCCCCTGCAGGGACTCTGAGGATTCCCTGGATTTTTCCCTTCTCCAGGGGAACATTCCCAGCTCTCCCAGAGCTCCAGGGCCTCCTCTGGGCTCTCTCCTGGATTTGGGATCCAGGCTGGGGCAGCTCTGCAGGTGGGGCCTCACCTGAGGGGCACAGGGACAGAATTCCCACCTTTGCTTTGGGATCAGCCCAGGGCCATTCCAGCCTCACCCAGCACATCCCAAACCCCTCCTCAGCTCATCTCAGTCCCTTCTCCTCTGGCCGGGATTTGCTGTGCAGGACTCTGCACTTGGCCTTGTCCCTCAAGTCCAGGTGTGGTAGGTCTGGCTTTAATTTCCCTTTTCTTGCTGCCTTCAGTTGTACAAATCCCTTAATCCCGTGTTTTTGTCAGCTTTCTGCTGTCTTTGCTTCCCCTTTTCAGGGATTTCCCTGCCTCTCTGCTCTCTTTCTGCTTCCCCTCTGTTGTTAATGTTTATTCCCTTCGTTCCCTAAAGGATTGCAGATTCAATCAGTGGAAAATAATTGCCAGGATATTCTTCAGTCTCCTGCTCTCTCCAGATACTCAGGTACTTTGCACTGGTCACTAATTCCTCTCCTGGAGAATAACCTGGACCTAATTCCCAATTTTTTGGCTTTCTTTGGCCTCCTGGAGTTGTTTTTTTTTTTTTTTTGTGGCATTAAAATGCAAATCTGAGTTCCCTGGCTGAGGACTTACCCCTCACTAACCTTTGCTGTGCTTTTAAATCAGCTTGCCAATGGAACAGCTCCAATTTTCCAGTCTGGGCATCTGCTGGGCTTTGAAACGAGAGGTTTTCCACCAAACTTCTGCAGTCTGGATGTCAGAACCAAATCCAGCCTTTCAGGTGGAGCCACACCAACATTTCTGCGCTTGAACACCTGACCTGGACAATCTGCTCATCCAGAATGTCCTTGACCTGCCTTGGATTGCAGTCCAGAGGGATCTGTGCTCTCCATGGCTGTGATTCCGTGACCTCTCTCAGCTGTTCACAAAACTGAGATTTTTTTTTTTTCCTGTTTTTCAGGGGAAAAAGAACAACCATGGAATCCCTGAGTGGTTTGGGCTGGAAGGGACCATCAACCCCATCCCATCCCACCCTCTGCCATGGGCAGGGACACCTCTCCTGTCCCAGCTTCCTTCCAGCCTGGCCTGGACACTCCCCAAAATTCCTCTTTTAGAGAAAAAACCCATTGGATTTTTTGACTGTTCCCAAAAAAAAGAAACCAAAGATAAACTTAACCAGCAAATGACTTCTCCGTGCATCTCTCGCCTCCCGTATCAGCCGCTGCACATCCCAGCACCAGATTTCCCTTTGTCAGCCCGAGCTTTTCCCTTTATTCCATTTGTCATGTTCCCTTTTTCTTTTCCCCCCGGTTTTTTATGGCCTCTTTAACTCCCATCTGCGCCAGGTTTGCCTTTTAACCAGCGTGGCCGCCCCGCTCAGTTGTGGGATTGTGGCTTCTGGAGCATCTCGTTAAAATGTTCTTAAACAATTTTCAATTAGGCTTCATATTTTTCTGATTACGTTCTTTCTCCCCACTGATTTGCCTCCTAATTATTTTCAGCTTGGTGGAGCCGGTCCCCGTTAAGATGTGTGGATGTTTGTGTGGACGATTGGTGGTGCTGGTGTATTCCTGATTTTTATACATTTATGTATTTCTGCACAATTGTCATCAAGCCGTGGTAATCTGAGTTTCAGCTGTCAAAAAAGTGGGAGAAGAGGTGGCTGCTGTAAAACTGGATTTTCCCAAGCGGGGACTGGCCCAGGGGTGCTGATTTCGGGGTTGTGGCTTTTAGGGGATGGTGCTTCTGGGATGAAGGGGAATCATCTCCAAACCTTTGATGTCTGGACAAGCTCAGCTCCTGCTGAACGTGGTGGGGTTTGTTTGGTCAGGTAATTATGGGATGGTCTGGAGGAAAGGGACCTTAAAGATCATCCGGTTCCATGAGCAGGGACGTGGAATGGTTCTGCCATCCCAGCTGGATCCAATCCCCATGGACACTGCCAGGGACCCAGGGGCAGCCACAGCAGAGCTGGGATCCCTGCCAGGGCCTCCCCTCCCTCAGAGGGAAGGGTTGATTTTTAATATCCCATCTTAACACAGTCACAGAATCCCAGAACCCCTGAGGCTGGAAAATCCCTCAGGACCATCCAGTCCAAGCCGTGCCCCATCCCCCCTGAGTGCCACATCCAGGAATTCCTGGGACACCTCCAGGCTGGGGACTCCAAACCTCCCTGGGCAATTCCTGAGCTCCCTTTCCATGCAGAAATCTGTTCAGGTGTCCTGGTTCCCTGTGCGTGAACTGGAAAAGGGAGAAAAACCCAAATTCCTGTGCAGGGTGAAGGCAGCACCACCTCAGGCTGGGCTGAGTCCCAGCAGGGCCACCTGGAGACCTCTCCTGTGAGCCCACAGAGCCAGGGGACAAACTGCGGTGCCTTTTGGGGAGAAGTTCTTCCCAGAAAGGTGATAAAGTTCTGGAATGGCTGCCCGGGGAGGTGCTGCAGTCACCGTCCCTGGATGTGTTGAACAAAGCCTGGATGTGGCTCTGGGTGCCAGGGTTTGGGTGAGGAGCTGGGCACGGCTTGGACTCGATGGGCTGGAAGGGCTCTTCCAACCTGGGCATTCTGGGATTCTGGGATTGTGTGACTGTGGGATTCTGGTATTCTGGGATTCTGGTATTCTGTGATTCTGGTATTCTGTGATTCTGGTATTCTGTGATTCTGGGATTCTGGGATTCTGGGATTGTGTGATTCTGGGATTGTGTGATTCTGTGATTCTGTGATTCTGGTATTCTGGGATTCTGGGATTCTGGGATTCTGGGATTGTGTGATTTGAGATGGAAGGAGCAGAGAAGGGTCCCATGGCAGAACCACGCACAGGAGACACCCCTGGATCCGTCACTGAGGCTGCAGCATCTCTCCCAGCCCCTGAGGCGTCCTGCAGCTCTGCGGGGCTTTGTGCTCTGCAGATCCCTCCTGGCTGAGCTCCCCCAAGCTGGGGCTGCTCTGGGGCTGCTCTGGGCAGGCTGGTCCCGTTTCCCTGGGCTGGTCCCATTCCTGACCCTGTTCTCCCCAGGCTGATCTCGTTCTCTCCAGGCTGGTCCCGTTCCTGATCCCGTTCCCCCTGGGCCGATCCCGTTCCTGGTCCCATTTCCCCCGTTCCTGATCCTGTTCCCCTGGGCTGATCCCATTCCTGGTCCCATTTCCCCCGTTCCCGATCCCGTTACCCCTGGGCCGGTCCCGTTCCTGGTCCCGGTTCCCGCGCCCTGATCCTGTTCCTGACCCGGTTACCCCT
>VXBU01017967.1:62187-86031 GCA_013400315.1 Bombycilla garrulus | reverse complement strand
TTTTTTTTTTTTTTTTTTTGATTCCAGAAGTGCCCCGGAGGTTGCATTGTAGGGCCTTTTCCTTATGCAAAACATAAAAGTGCTGCTTTTTTTTCAAATTATAACCATATTTTTCATTAAAATCAGTTGGAGTCCCAATAAACAATCGACTCCGAAAAATTTTCCAAATGTTCGCTGCAGCGCCGTTTCTATTTTTAATTATTTTTTAAAAAACAGAGGGTTTTTTCTTAAAAAGAAACAACAACAAAAAAACCCCCCACAGCTTGGCTTAGAATTTAAAGAAGCCATTTAGTAAATCATGAAAAATGCACATATATAGCTCGTTATTACAATATAATTAAAACCTACTGCGCACGGAGTGTCAGAATCCCTCTGTCGCCGTGTCCGATGGCTTCTCCCGTTTGCCTTATCGTGGGAACTCCTCCTTTCTGCTCCCAGCGCTTCCCAAAGCCTCTCCCAGCCTGTTTGTACATTTGTTTTATATAAATTGAGTGCTCCGATCCTATAGAGAGGGATGTGAACAACTCTTCAAAGCGGGAGCCGCAGAAATTCCTTTTTTTTTTTTCATTTTCTGGGCAGAGTTTCCATCCCCATCGCTCCTTGGGGTTGTCATTTTTTGAGTTTATTGGGAATTTCATTGTTTTGTTTTTACCTGGTGTGATCTTTATTTGCTGCCCTGAAAACCCAACCCACAACTTAAGAACGAAGCTACCGAGTTTTGCATCAAAAGTTGTAATTTTTGGTTTATACAAAGCAAGTAAAGGTGCCTTGGTTAATTATTTAGGGTTAAAGTTTTTTACTGCGAGCTGGAGGTTGAGGAATATTTTGGGATATTCCTGCAGAGCAGCCAAATGTCCAAGGAAAATCCAACTTTCTGGAGAGAACCAGGTGCTGGGATAAACAATGGTGATGGGGAACCTGTTCCTGGTGCAAAGAAAACCTGGATGAGAGGAGAAAATGTGGAATTTATCCATTTACCCATTTATTTATCTATTTATCTATTTATCCATTTACCCATTTATCTATCCATTTATTCATTTATCTATTTATCCATTTGCCCATTTATTTATCCATTTATTAATTTATCTGTTTATCCATTTATTTATCCATTTATCTATTCATCCATTTGCCCATTTATTTATCTATTTATCCATTTATCCATTTATTTATCCATTTATTTATCCATTTATTTATCTATTTATCCATTTGTCCATTTATTTATCCATTTATCCATTTATTTATCCATTTATCCATTTATTTATCCATTTATTTATCCATTTATCCATTTTTGTTCTGCTTTCATGTTCTCTGTGCACGTTCCTGCTGGATTTTCACAAGGTTTCATTTTCCCTGAGGGACAAGGATGGCAAAGTGGGAATCTTGGGCACAACCTGTTCCAGAGGAGACCAGAGACTTGGGTTTGGGTCTCCTTGATGAGAAACTGTGGCTTTAATCTGCTCACAAAGCGTCTGTAATTATCAACAAATACTAATTGTGACTCGTGAGGGTGCGGTACACACTGTGCTTTGGTTCTGCTGAGGCCCAAAGCCCCTCTGTGCCAGGAGATCTTTGGCACTGAGCGCTGTGCAGAGCCTCTCGTCCCTCTGCACTCCTGCAGGATTTTCCCTTCGTCCCTCTGCACTCCTGCAGGATTTCCCTTTTGTTCTGGAGCATCCCTGTCTCCTGCAGGATTTCCCCTTTGTTCCTGGAGCGTCCCCATCTCCTGGAGGCTGCTTGGGGCTGAGCGGCTTCGGGCAGCCTGAGCTGGCAGCGGGAGGGAGGAGTGGAGGAGTTGTGATTCTCCCTTTCAGGAGTTGTGATTCTCCCTTTCAGGAGTTGTGATTCTCCCTTTCAGGAGTTCTTCTCTCTTGGCAGAGTTCTGCTCCTCTCTTGCAGGAGTTCTCCTCTCTTTCAGGAGTTCTCTCTTGCAGGAGTTTTCTCTTTTAGGAGTTCTTTTCTCTTTCAGAGCTCTGCTCCTCTCAGGAGTTCTCCTCTCTTTCAGGAGTTCTCCTCACTTTCAGGAGTTCTCCTCTCTTTCAGGAGTTCTCCTCCTCTCTTGCAGGAGTTCTCTCTTTCAGGAGTTCTCCTCGCTTTCAGAGCTCTGCTCTCTTTCAGGAGTTCTCCTCTTTCAGAGTTCTCCTCTCTTTCAGGAGTTCTCCTCTTTCAGAGTTCTCCTCTCTTTCAGGAGTTCTCCTCTTTCAGAGTTCTCCTCTCTTTCAGGAGTTCTCCTCTTTCAGAGTTCTCCTCTCTTTCAGGAGTTCTCCTCTTTCAGAGTTCTCCTCTCTTTCAGGAGTTCTCCTCTTTCAGAGTTCTCCTCTCTTTCAGGAGTTCTCCTCTTTCAGAGTTCTCCTCTCTTTCAGGAGTTCTCCTCTTTCAGAGTTCTCCTCTCTTTCAGGAGTTCTCCTCTTTCAGAGTTCTCCTCTCTTTCAGAGTTCTCTCTTTCAGGAGTTCTCCTCGCTTTCAGAGCTCTGNCTTTTAGGAGTTCTTTTCTCTTTCAGAGCTCTGCTCCTCTCAGGAGTTCTCCTCACTTTCAGGAGTTCTCCTCACTTTCAGGAGTTCTCCTCTCTTTCAGGAGTTCTCCTCCTCTCTTGCAGGAGTTCTCTCTTTCAGGAGTTCTTCTCTCTTGGCAGAGTTCTGCTCCTCTCTAAGAGTTCTGCTCCTCTCTTGCAGGAGTTCTCTTTTTCAGGAGTTCTCTCTTTCAGGAGCTCTGCTCCTCTCTTTCAGGAGTTCTCCTCTCTTTCAGGAGTTCTCCTCTCTTTCAGGAGCTCTGCTCCTCTCTTTCAGGAGTTTTTCTCTCTTTCAGAGCTCTGCTCCTCTCTTTCAGAGTTCTCCTCTCTTGCAGGAGTTCTCCTCTCTTGCAGGAGTTCTCCTCTCTTTCAGGAGTTCTCTCTTTCAGGAGTTTTTCTCTCTTTCAGAGTTCTCTCTTTCAGGAGTTCTCCTCTCTCAGAGCTCTGCTCCTCTCTTTCAGGAGTTCTCCTCTCTCAGAGCTCTCCTCTCAGGGAGGACAGTCCTTCCTGTGGGTGATCCAGCACTCAGTGTTATCTCCACAGGTCTCGCTGTGTGCTGGAGTGTGACGGGAGCTCGCAGCAGGACGATGGCCGTGGCTGCAGGCCCTTGCCGGTGGCTCGCTCAGAGGATGAATGTCTCTCTGAAATTCGCCTGAGCAGCAGCTCAGTGACTCGTGGGCTCCCCGGTGCCTGCTCTCCGTCCCCTTCCAGCGTTTCCCTGCCGAGTTCCCCCTTTGCAGAGAGGGCAGATCTCACCAAGCTCGGGGTGGATTCTCTGCTGAAAGCCCCCAGGAGGGCGAAGCCCCGCTTTGCTAACTGCGAGGAACCTGGGGTGGCTTTTCTGGTGAGACTGGGATCTCTTTCAGCACATCCCCGGTCCTTCATCGTGCCCGGCTGGGGAGCCCGAGGAATTGGGCAGCAACGTCGTGGACGCTCCGAACCCTTTCACATTTTTACTGTCGAGCTTCTGTAGGGAGGGAGCATCCATCAAGGGGACGAGGATTTGTCATTGTTCCCCGAAAAAAGGGCAGCGGCATTGTTAAAGCCCAATGGGAACCCTTTGGAACGAGGAGCCTCCAGGGAGAAATGCAAATTTATATTGAGTTTTAAGACAGACATTGCCCAGAAGTCCCTTTTAAATCAGAAGATGGAAAGATTGTTTTATCTTTGGTAACTCTTTCCAGAGGACCTACAGAGCCGAGGCCAGGGGCCACAGCTTTTGGGGCGAGGAGCTGCAGTCCCTTGTTTCCCGGGACTTCGTGGTGGGGCTGGGAGCCGATCCCGAGGCGTGGGGCCCTTTGGTCAGCGGCGTTGGTCGTCCGGAGTGGCAGTTGCCACCTTTTCTGGAGGGGAGAAGGGATGAAAGGAGTTTTATGTGGCTATTGAGGAGGTTTATTGATCCCAGATACGGCGGCTCCGGGATTGTGGGAAAGCTGAGAGGCTCCCTTTATGGCAGGAGTAAATTGTGGGGGATTGCTTCACCGGTCAGCCCATGCAGGGCTGGCTTGGGGCATGGGAAGGGTTTTGGTCATGGATCGGATCAAATCCCCCCTGCTGGGCCCCGCTCCTGCTCCCAGATCTGTTCTCAATACAGACCACAGGAGTTGTTTCCCAGAGCCTGCCGTGGCTTGTGTTAAAGGGCCCCGTGGGGTCCCAGTATCCCATCAAACCCCGTCCCAGTTTGCCCACGGGCAGCAAAACTCCAGGCCTGAAAGTTCCCAGTGCGGAGCTCGGGAGCGGGGATTGTCGTATCCTTGGGAAGCAGGGCGGATTTCATGGCAGGGCCTGTCGTGAGGGACAGGGGCTGAGGGCTCGGGCTGAAGGAAAGTTGATTTAAATGAATTTAAAGAGGAAATTTCTTAAAATGAGGGTGGCGAATCCCTGGCGCAGCTGCCCAGAGAGGGCTGGATGCCCCATCCTGGAAATACTCCAGGCCAGGATGGGATTCAGGGAACTTTTCCTGAATGGGATTCAAGTGGAGCACGTCCCTGCCCTGGACCAAAGAACCTCTGTAGGTCCCTTCCAGTCTGGGATTTTATGTAATAAGGAATTTCTCGGATATTCTCAAAGCTGTCTTCTCCAGAGTGTGATATCCCAGGGTCTGCTTGGACATTTTGGTGTGTTTTTTAGAGGTCCTGGCTGCCTGGGATAACGATGGTGTTTTGTGGGCTGACTGCCCCACCCTCAGCGTTTTGTGTGAGCTTCTTTGGATGAGGCAAGAGATGGGTTTTTTTAGATCTTTAAAAATGTAGATTATTTTATCTTCTACATGGAGCAAAAACCCTGAGGGCTTTACAGGAGTTGGAAGCAGGGCCAGAAGTCACAGGACTCTGGTTTGTATCGTCCTTTAAAGACTCATTAACCAACAGAATATTGACAATTGGGATATTTATATTATTAAACCAGAAATCCTGTCTGGTGTCCCAAGGGAGGCTTGGAAGAAGGTTTGGGGACAGCCATCCACGTCCCCTGGGAATGGTGAGGGGACAGTGTCCTTCCACAGGCCCTCCTTCCTCTGCTCCTCTTCATCATCATCTCCTCCTCCTCCTTCTTTGGGATCATGTTTCTTCTTTTTCTTCTTTGGAATTTCCTTTGGAATCATCATCTTCTTCGGAGCCATCTTTTTCTCCTTTGGAATCATCTTTTTCTTCTTTGAAACTTTCTATTTTGGAATCTTCTTTTTCTTCTGCTGCTTCTACTTCTTAGGAATTTTCTTCTTTTCCAGTTTCAAACGCATTGTCCTGTGTTTTATTTTTTTTTTCTTTTCCAGGATAGGGAGTGTCAGGAATTTTTTGGAGGGATCTGTGTAGGATGCTGTTCCCGTCCCTCTCTGGTGTTTCTCCTCCTGGCTCACAAAAATAAAATTTAGGGATCCTTCTGCCGTGAGGGTGAGCTGCAAACTGTCCTTGAAAAGGGAGCAATCCATGGAATCCTGGGGCTGAAATCCTGTTCCGAGAAGAGGAACAGGACTTCAGTTCTTTCAACACCAGAAAGAACCACTGGGAAGAAGAGTTTTCTCCCACATCTTTTGGGTGAAGGTCTCTTTGTAAAGATCTTGAGGAAGCTTTTCTTCCCTGACATGAAACTCTTGGGAACAGACTGAGGGGAGGGGGATTCGAGGGAAGGGATTCGAGGGAAAGGTGGGAATGGAGGATTTTATTGTCAAGGCTGAAGATACAGGAGAGTGAGTGGGAGTGGGATCCATTCCCTGGCTCCTGTCCCTCCAGGCCTTGTCCCCAATTCCAGCTCTCCTGGAGCCCCTGCAGGGACTCTGAGGATTCCCTGGATTTTTCCCTTCTCCAGGGGAACATTCCCAGCTCTCCCAGCCTGGCTCCACAATCCTGGAATGGTTTGGGTTGGAAAGAACCTTAAATCCCATCAAATTCCATCCCATCCATGGGCAGGGACCCCTCCCGCCGCCCCAGGCCTTGATAAACTCCTGAAGTCTCCCACAGAATTCCCGAGCTCGTCTTTCCCCACTCTCCCCGCATTTAACTGGACCCGTCCTTGCTGCTCCTTTCCTGAGGCACCACAAGAACCAGGGCCTGGTTTCCAGGGTGTGCTTGGGAAATCCCTATTTCCCAAATCCCGTGGATTTCTCCTCAATCCAGGATCCAAAATACCCCAAACACTCCCCGAGGTTTCTATTTCAGCCTGGGGAACAAGAGCCGGCCCAGAACCCCCCTGAACCTTGCCCGGGCCGGTTCCTGCGGCACGGCGGGGGTTTATAAAGTGTTTTTAAAGGATGGCTGGAAAAGGGAAAGGTCCCAGACGTTTTCCTGCTGCTCCCTCAGCGTTCTGGGCCGAGCGGGACCTCAATTAACGGCGCAGTAACGAGGCGGCGTCTGCAGCGCTTGGCCGGAGCCGCAGCCTCGCACTTCATCATTCCCGACTCCTCGCAGTAGCTCCGCAAAAGTCCCCACAAATCTTTGGAGCTGAGCTGGAAATTAGGAGCACATTTTTGGTGTTCCCTCGCATGGCAGCTGCGCTGGGAGCTCCTTATTTTTCATTAGCGTCAGACTCCGGGAGCTCTGGGGCTCGGGACGGCCAAACCCTGCCGAGCGTCCCTCTGGGACTGCGGGAAACCTGTGCTTCCACTCAGAGCCGGGAAAAAGGGATTTGTAAAACCCGCAGGACAAAGCTCTGCAGGTTCCCAGCCTTTCCACGCCCTTCACCTTAAAGCAGGAGGGATCTGGGAGCAGGGGATGGGGCTGGAATGTGGAGCCGGCCCCGAAATGAGCTCCGAGGCTTTGGGATGAAATCCTGGTTAATATTTCTTCAGTGCTTTCTCTTGAAGCATCTCCAAAGCGTTTGAAGAGCATTATTAAGAGTTTGGGAGAAGGGAGGATCTCTCTTTTCCACTCCACTTGGAAAGGGAAGAAAAAGGCGGCTTGGAATTTATTTGGAGGATGAGGAGGCTCCAGGTCCTTGAAGATTTTTTTCTGATTATTTGCAGAAGCAGATCTTTGGGGTTGTTCTGGCAGGGGCTCTCCCAGTCGCTGTGCTGGGGGAAAATAAAGGACATTTTTGGGTGGGATTCTTCCCTGGGAGCTCTGGGCAATTCCAGCAGCTCTGCACGGGGATTGGGACGAGGCAGGAAGGTGTTTTTGTGGCTGCCTGGAATTGTCTCCCATCATTTTCTCCCTCAGCTGTCACCTGATTGCCTAAAATAATCTGAATTCTGTAGTTCTGAGGTGAACAGGGAACAAAAATCCCAGTAAAATACCCCGGAGTTCAGGGAACTCCTCCCTCTCCCAGTAAGGAATGAAGTTTAGGAGAGTGAAGGTAGGAATTCAGTGGAGCTCAGGTTTTTGGATTCCCTTTGCCCAAGGGCTCGGGAGTTCTTCTGCTCTGGGAGCTGTGGGTGGAGCTCAGACACTGCAGGTGAATTTTGAGTTTTCCCTTTTTTTCTCCTTTCTGGCAGTCGGTGCCATCTCTGCTCCTGTCCCTGCTGCAGCCTGGGCTGTGCTGCAGCGAGGAGCAGTTCTGTGGAGGAATTTGGGACGTGCACAGTGTCCAAGGGCTGAGGATGGAGCTGCTCCAGAGCCCCAGAGCGATTGGGATGGAAGGGAATTAAATCCCCTCCAGTGCCACCCCATCCATGGCAGGGACACTCCCACTGTCCCAGGGATCCAAACCTGGCCTTGGGCACTGCCAGGGATCCACAGCAAATCTGGGAATTCCAGCCCACCCAGGAATTCCTAATTCCCAAGATCCCAGCCCAAGCTCCCCTTTCCCACTGGGATCCATTCCCTGGCTCCTGTCCCTCCAGGCCTTGTCCCCAATTCCAGCTCTCCTGGAGCCCCTGCAGGGACTCTGAGGATTCCCTGGATTTTTCCCTTCTCCAGGGGAACATTCCCAGCTCTCCCAGAGCTCCAGGGCCTCCTCTGGGCTCTCTCCTGGATTTGGGATCCAGGCTGGGGCAGCTCTGCAGGTGGGGCCTCACCTGAGGGGCACAGGGACAGAATTCCCACCTTTGCTTTGGGATCAGCCCAGGGCCATTCCAGCCTCACCCAGCANGGGTTTTTCTGGAGTTTTTCTAGGATTGCCCTGACCCCGTGCAGCTCCAGCCCTGGTCTGGCTGAACCTCGTGGCCTCTGGCTCGCCCACCCCTGAGGGTTTCATGTTCTGCTCCCAAACCTTTTCCCAGCTGGATTTCTCTCCCCACCATTCCCCGGATCCAGGCTGGAGCTGGGAGCTCTTTGTGGGTTCACGTTCACACCTTGTGAAAAGCAGGTGCAGCCCCAGTAACTCCAGCTGGGGGCAGAGCCACCGAAACCCTTCGGAATTTTGTCCTTCAAATTCCCAACCCCGTCCTGCGGGGAGAGGCAAATTCACTGTAAAAAAGGGATTTTTTTTTCCCCCTGTTTCAGTAGCAGGTGGAGTCGGTCACCTGGGAAAGGGATGGATCCATAATTTGCTCGTTCCCAGGAATGCCACACGTGTGGCATTTGTGGGGACTCCGGGAGGACCTCCCAGCTCCACTTCTCCCTTTTAAAAGCCCCATAAATGAAAATTGGAAAGGGCTGGAGGGGAGGTGTGAGATTTTTCCAGGGTTGTTTTTTTTTTATTTTTTATTTTTTTTTACTTTTTATTTGCAGACTTACGTTTTTTATCCTTAATAGATTTATAATACGCAGCTCCCTTGATTTGTTTCCATAAAATTAACCAGTAAATTTCAAATGGAAAAAAAAAAAAAAAACCCTAAAATAAACACCACTCTCTCGTGGTNAGACTTACGTTTTTTATCCTTAATAGATTTATAATACGCAGCTCCCTTGATTTGTTTCCATAAAATTAACCAGTAAATGTCAAATGGAAAAAAAAAAAAAAAAGCCCCTAATAGGAACCACCTTCTCCCTGGCTGAAACGTTGCTGTGTTCAGGGAAGGTGCACCAGGGCATTTTCCCCTCTGCCAGGTTTTCTCCTGGAGTGCCACATGTTGGAGGGATATAAAACTTTTACTAACGAGAACTTGGAGCAATTCTGACTTTCTAATTGCCCTTTTTAAGTTTTTTTTTTTCTTTTTTTTTTTTTCCTGGTAGAAGCTGCTGTTTATTTTGGGTTCTTAAAAACTGGGATTGTAATTTGGAAGTCTGGGAGTTGGAAACCTTGGGCAAAGAGGGGTGGGAAGGATCCAGACGTGGTGGCCAGGGAAGGGCTGGGGGTGGCTCTGCTGGTTCCTCTGGGAATTTGGATCCTGTCCTCGGCAGAGGGGTTGGGATCATTTGGATTTTATGCTTTTAATGCTTTTTAAAGTTATTTTGGAGGCAGGATTTCATTGTGGCATGCCCAGAAAAAGAACAGGGTGTTCTGGTTTAGGTAGATCCCAGAATCCCGGGGTGTTGGGATGGAGGATTTAGGTTTCAGGTGGGACTCGAGGGTCTTGGAGGATTTTTCCAACCTTAACAATTGTGGGATTCTGGGATTTACCCAAATCCTGATTTATTGCTGCTTGGGATGTNGGGGGTGGCTCTGCTGGTTCCTCTGGGAATTTGGATCCTGTCCTCGGCAGAGGGGTTGGGATCATTTGGATTTTATGCTTTTAATGCTTTTTAAAGTTATTTTGGAGGCAGGATTTCATTGTGGCGTGCACAGAAAAAGAACAGGGTGTTCTGGTTTAGGTAGATCCCAGAATCCCGGGGTGTTGGGATGGAGGATCCCGGTTTCAGGTGGGACTGGGGGGTCTTGGAGGATTTTTCCAACCTTAACAATTGTGGGATTCTGGGATTTACCCAAATCCTGATTTATTGCTGCTTGGGATGTTCATGGAATGGGTTGGAAGGGACCTTAAATCTCATCCAGTCCCACGATTCCAGGGGGATCCAGCCTGGCCTGGGACACTGCTCGGGATCCAGGGCTGCACCAACGGGAATTGTTGGGAATCTGAGCACAAATGGGAATTGCTGGGAATTTGGGGCTGCACCAGTGGGATTTTTTGGGAATCTGGGGGAGCACAAATGGGATTTTTTGGGAATCTGGGGCTGCACAAACAGGAATGTTTTGGGAATCTGGGGGAGCACAAATGGGATTTTTTGGGAATCTGGGGCTGCACAAACAGGAATGTTTTGGGAATCTGGGGGAGCACAAATGGGATTTTTTGGGAATCTGGGGCTGCACAAACAGGAATGTTTTGGGAATCTGGGGGAGCACAAATGGGATTTTTTGGGAATCTGGGGCTGCACAAACAGGAATGTTTTGGGAATCTGGGGGAGCACAAATGGGATTTTTTGGGAATTTGGGGCTGCACAAACAGGAAATTTTGGCNAGGGCTGCACCAACGGGAATTGTTGGGAATCTGAGCACAAATGGGAATTGCTGGGAATTTGGGGCTGCACCAGTGGGATTTTTTGGGAATCTGGGGCTGCACAAACAGGAATTTTTTTGGAATTTGGGGCTGCACAAACAGGAATTTTTGGGAATCTGGGGCTGCACAAACAGGAATTTTTGGGAATCTGTGGGGTGCTGCTGCCACAGCAGTGCCCTTGTCCTGCCCAGGGAATCCTGAGCTGTGAAATCCATGGAATTCGGCCTGGATTGGATCCTTTCGTGCCTGGTGCTCGTCCCTCAGTGCCCAGGGAGGGAGATCCGGGCTCTGTCCTGGCGAGTTTCCCTCCGCCTGAGGTCGATCCTGGCTGGGCTGAGCTCAGGCCGAGCCTGGTTAAGCTGAGACCCTCCTGTGTGGCTGGAACAGGGAATGAAAGAAAAGGAAAATCAAACCCTTCCAGGGCTTTTTTAGGGCTGAAAAAGCTCTTTGTAGTTTCCCCAGACGCCTTTAGAGGGCAGATCACGCCCAGGGAATGAGGGGCTGGACGGGCTCGATATTCCCGGTGCTGGATTCCTGAGCTCCGAGCGCTCACAACAAGAGGAGATTATTTTTTTTTTTTTTAATTTTTTTTTTTAAAGCATAATTTGAATTCTGCAATAACTTGTGGTGCTTTCAAGGGTGACCATGAAGTGAATTTACAGCAGCGAGATGAGATCAGGTTTTGATTTATCGCTGCAGACTTAAAATCTTTTTAGGCTCGGTCCTAAAAATTGTGGTGTGAGTGAAATATTAGTGATGGATGCAGGGAGAAAAATCCTGGGAACATACTGTGGGAGAGGAGAATTATGTAATGTGTTGACTAAGTTCATTTTTATGTTAAAAAAGACCACAAAAAGCGGTTTCAGTTGGGAGAGTTGGTTTTGGAGAGCAGTGCTGAGTGCTGAATGTATAATTTCATTTTTCTCTGCTGTAATCTCTTCTCTAAATCCTCAACCATCACGCCCCAGTGCTTAGGAAGAAAAACGTATTTATCAACAGAATATTTCACATTATCAGAGGGATCTTTGTGAAGCGAAGGCAGGAACATGAAATTGAAGCTTTTCTGTAAAGTTGAAACTTTTCATATTGGGATTAAATATTCCTTAAAGTCACCGTGCTGGGGGAGGCAGGGCCTGGCTAATTCTGTGATTAATTAAAACCAGCACTGACCAAACCATGCTCTGCTTTCTTCTGCTGCTCCCCGAAGCTCAGGGATCCTGGGGAAGATGATTATTCCTGAAAAAGCCATTTTGTTCTCCCCCGGCCGAGCTCTTTGTGGCTCAGCCCCGTTGGCAGCTGCTTTGTGGGTTTCTCATCAAAAAAACCGGAGGGGTTATTCCCAAACAGAATGAAAAGGGCTTTGTTCCAACCAGGATTTATCCTTGTTTTTTTTTTTTAAATAATATTTTTCAGATGTCCTGAAGGTGGAGGTGCTGCTGCTCCTGGGATGTGCAGGATGTGGGAGGATTGTTTGGGGTTTAGGGCTCCGCTTTTAAATGCGATTCTATCCCAGATTCCCGCTAAAGCTGTGATGGGAAAGGGAAAAAGGACGAGCAGGGTCCATCGGGGTTTGTCACAGTCACGAGTGGCGTCTCTGTCCCCAGGCTGGACAGACTGAGAGTGGACAGATGGACATGGGCGTGAGGGATGGGCTGGGGGTCACTGCCAGAGAGCTGGGACAGAACCTCAGGAGCTCAGCCAGGCCAGGGCTGGAGCTGCACGGGGTCAGGGAAACGCCAGAAAAACCCCAGAAAAACCCCAGAAAAACTCCAGAAAAACCCCAGCACAAACCCAAAACAAACCCCAGAAAAACCCCAGAAAAAACTCCAGAAAAACCCCAGCACAAACCTCAGAAAAACTCCAGAAAAAACCCAGAAAAACCCCAGAAAAAACTCCAGAAAACTCCAGAAAAACCCCAGAAAAACTCCAGCACAAACCCCAGCAAAACCCCAGCACAAACTCCAGCACAAACCCCAGACAAAACCCCGGCACAAACCCCAGAAAAACCTCAGCACAAATCCCAGCACCAATCCCAGCACCAATCCCAGCACAAATCCCGGCTGGATGGGGAGAAAGGATGGGGAGCAGCCCTGCAGAGGGGTTTGGGATGTGCTGGGTGAGGCTGGAATGGCCCTGGGCTGATCCCAAAGCAAAGGTGGGAATTCTGTCCCTGTGCCCCTCAGGTGAGGCCCCACCTGCAGAGCTGCCCCAGCCTGGATCCCAAATCNAGGCCAGGCTGGATCCCCTGGGACAGTGGGGGTGGAACACGGTGTTTTTTAGGGTTTCTCTCCCACCCAAACCATTCCATGAGGATTTAATTTTGGTCCATAACTCCCAAGCACGGGGCACTTTGGGGGAGCAGCCGTGGCCCATCCCTGGATAAACAAACATTCCTGTGCCCTGGAAAGCAGGATAACGGGATATCAGGACAGCCTGAGTCCAGCACTCAGTGAACATTCCAGATCCCATCTCTGCCCCTCAGTTTCTCAGCCTGTTCCCAGGTCCCAGCCATGGACTGCGTCCCGTCGGGATCTGTTATCCCAGATTGCTGAGGGAATGGCTCAGGATATTCTGGGGTCCGAGTCAGATCCAAAGGATCTCTGCAGCTCTTCCCAGATCTCATTAAACACTTCCAGGCTGTCCTGTGGAAAAGCCAGGATGCTGTTTCACCCAGGAGTGACCACCCTGGGCTTTTCCTGGTGTTTCCCCAGTCCCGTGTGCCCCGGGGGGATCAGGAACATCCCAGGGAGGAGCTCAGTCCCTCAGGATCCTTCAGAAAGCCGGAGCAGGCTGAGAAATGGAAACAAAAGCAGCGTCTTGAAAGGAACCTTATCTCTCAGTGCAGATCCTGGGCAGGGCTGTGGAGCAGCACCGAGCTCCCAGGACAGCGGGGTGTGAGGATTCCACCCCGGCCAGGGCGACTCCCGGGGACTCTGGGGGTCAGGGAAAAGGGGAACAGCCAGGAGTGACAATTCCTGAGGGAGCAGCTCCTGCCACAGAACACAGCGGGGACAGGCCGCTCGTTCCTCAGGAATCCTGCAGCTCCCAGGGGCTGTGGGGAGGGAAAATGGAAGGAAACCCCATGGAAATGCTGGAATCAGGCTGTTTTTCTGGAATACTGCAGCTCCCAGGGGCTGTGGGGAGGGAAAATGGAAGGAAACTCCATGGAAATGTTGGGATCAGGCTGTTTCTCTGGAATCCTGCAGCTCCCAGTGGCTGTGGGGAGGGAAAATGGAAGGAAACCCCATGGAAATGCTGGAATCAGGCTGTTCAAACTCGTGGCTGGAGTGAGGGCCCTGTGGGAGGTTGGAGCTCCAAGCTGAGCACGCTGGGATGGTTTTTCCAGAATTTTCCTTGGATCAAACCCTGACGAGTCCAGCCCAACCCCTTCCCCCTTCAATGAGACCCAATCCATGGCTGCTTTCATCCTGAACATCCAGAGGGGTGAGGGCCTCACCTTCCCTGGCACCGGGAGAGTCCCCAGGGTTTTGAGGAGCTCCTGGAGCTGGGAATATTCCCGTGCTGGGGGCTGGAATTTCACGGAGTGTGTTTGGATTGAGGAGGAGCTTTCCGGGGGCTCCAGGCCCCAGAGCTGCACTGGGGGAGCCCAGGAAGGACAGGGAAAGGCTCAGAGCACCTGGGATGGTGGAAAGGCTGGAACAGGATGAGCTTCCAGGTCTTTTCCAACCCAAACCCCCTGTGATTCCATGGACTGCCCAGTTTTGTAATTCTGCGATTCTCTGCTAGAATGTCCTTAGGTCAAAGCCTGACTTTGTCCCTTTAGCTGCCCCCTCTCCTCTCCAGCTTCATTCCCTTTTCCTCTGTTTCTTTTCCTGAGGAAACAAAGCCTTTTGCCTGGATTTCTCACTTTTTGACCGGGAAAAAAAACCCCAACCGCAAACCGTGTTCCCTGTGCCATGCCTTGCTTGTCAGGGAGCGTGTTGGAACAAAGCCTGGCTTGGAAAACAATCCCAATTCCCCGAGAGAGCTCCTGCACGCCTGGGTGCTCCCGAGTCACTGCAGAGCCTCTCACCTGTGACCAGCTTGGGTTTTGCTGATTCCTCTCTTGCTCAGGCCTTGGTCGGTCCCAGTTAGGAGTGAGGAGAGGTGAAACCCTCGAGTGGGAGTTTCCTGTGGAGCTTTGAGTCACGGCTGTGTCTCACTGGGGAGAGGAGCCTCCTGGGGCAGGGTTAAACCAGCTCAGGGTTAAACCAGCTCAGAGTTAAACCGGCCTGGGGTAGAGTTAAACCAGCCTGGGGTTAAACCAGCTCAGAGTTAAACCAGCTCAGAGTTAAACCAGCCTGGGGCAGAGTTAAACCAGCCTGGGGTAGAGTTAAACCAGCTCAGGGTTAAACCAGCTCAGAGTTAAACCAGCTCAGAGTTAAACCAGCCTGGGGTAGAGTTAAACCAGCTCAGGGTTAAACCAGCTCAGAGTTAAACCAGCCTGGGGTAGAGTTAAACCAGCTCAGAGTTAAACCAGCCTGGGGTAGAGTTAAACCAGCCTGGGGCAGAATTAAACCATCTCGGGGCAGAGCAGCTCCCAGGCCGGGGGATTTCATCCAGGGCTGCTCCTGGCTGCAAAGAGAATTTGAAGTCCTTGGTAGAAGCGGATCAAAGAATCTCAGTTCCATCTCAGTTCAGATAAATTGTAAACCATTTATCTGCCCAAGAGCTCGGGCTGCTGGAGCGGAGCCTCGGCTGTCAGGCCGAGGACTTCCATGTGTTTGAAATTCCCTGTGGAGCACCCATCCTCCTCCTGCCCTGAGCTCATTCTCGGCTCATTCTCGGCTCCTCCGCCGCGCGAAAATGCGATAAATAAACTTTGTAATCGCCCGGCTGAGCTCCCTTTGAAGCTGCCCACAGATCTGGATCCCACAGAAGTGTAAATCAACACTTGGGCCATAAAGGGCTTCTTAAAAAGTGGCTTTTTCTGCAGCTGACCCGGAGGCTGTGGTTGCTCAAGGTTTTTTTATCAGTCCTCTGTGATAAATTTCTCCTCGGAAGGGAGAGTCTGGATTGTTCCCTTCTCCCCGTGCTGGGCTGAGCCACCTGCCCCCCAAAAGAGCGGAGTTTAATGGGTTTTGTATAAAAAGCTGAATTAACGCAGCTCCTGAATGAACTGTGAGGTTGTAAATACAGCTGAGCTCATCCCGTGGGTTTGATCCCCTCCGGTTCCATCCAGGGACAATTCCCACCGTCCCAGGGGATCCAGCCTGGCCTGGGACACTGCCAGGGATCCACAGCAAATCTGGGAATTCCAGCCCACACAGGAATTCCTAATTCCCAAGATCCCAGCCCAAGCTCCCCTTTCCCACTGGGATCCATTCCCTGGCTCCTGTCCCTCCAGGCCTTGTCCCCAATTCCAGCTCTCCTGGAGTCCCTGCAGGGACTCTGAGGATTCCCTGGATTTTCCCTTCTCCAGGGGAACATTCCCAGAGCAGAGGGGCTGCAGAATCCTGGAATGATTTGGGTGTGAAAAGACCTGAAATCCCATCCCATTCCAGCCCCAACACCGTCCCTTATCCCAGCTGCTCCCAGCCCGTGTCCAGCCTGGCCTTGGGCGCTGCCAGGGATCCAGGGCAGCACAAACGGGAATTGTTGGGAATCTGGTGCTGTCCTTGTCCTGGTCAGGGAATTCTGAACTGTGAAATCCGTGGAATTAGGCCTGGATTAAATCCAGGTTGGGAAAATGAGCAGGAGCAGGGGTGAGGGTAAATCATGGGGTGAGAGCAGAAAGGAGGAATTGAGGAATTGCGTTTTTCTCATCACACACTCGGTGCCACAAACTTGTATTTGAGGAAAGTTGCTGTTTAGGAATATCAGAGCCGAGGTGGATTTTAGCTCTGGATGGGCTGAGGTGGAAGAGACGGTTTAGGGAACGAGGAGTGGGGGCTCGGGGAGAGCAAACCCGTCCAGCACTGCCTTTCCAAACTCCTTCTATTTAATGACCTGGAATGGAGTTCAAAAAAAACCCTCCCATTGTTGGGCCTCGTTTCCTGAGCCGAGGGAGAACTTTGTCAGCCAAACCTCCAACAAATTGTCTGCTCTGATAACAAGTTAGCACCGGGGACGGGAGAGGCCGAGCCCCTCCTCGTCCCGCCAGCGCCGGCTCCGCGGGCAAACTCAAAGCAGGAGCTGCGGCCGTGTGTTGAGTTTACACCTTGCAATAATAATCCCTGCTTTTATCTGATCCCGGGGGATTTTATAACTTTGGAATGGCTCTCTGGCACGGCTCCAGCCCTACTGTCATTTTTTATTAACGTTCTTTTTTTCTTACCCCCGTAGCCAGTCTGCTTTGCTGCTTTTTTTTTTTTTTTTCCCCTTTCCTTTCTTCCCTAAGATTGTTTAAGGAATATGTATCCCATTTCTAAGGGATTTTGGGAAATGATATCTGAAAATTTGGTGTCTCAGCCCATTAGAGGGGTCTGTAAAACCATCACAGCAGGAACTAATCAAAACTACCGAAGCCAGCCTTTAAATCATCGCTCCCTTTAAATCACCGACCCCTTCTCCGCTTCTCCCTTATCTCGTGTCTCATCAGGAAAATCCCAATTAGATTCTGCTCAAAAGTAAATATTGGAGGTGAGGGGAGGTCGGGTGAGACTCTCGGGTGTGGAAAACAGGGCGAAGTTACAAAAAGAACAAATTCAGAGTTTTAAAGGAGCTCCTTCCTCCTGGAAGTGCTGAAACAGCTTTTCCTGAGGGTGGCTCTGGAGGCAGAGCCGGGAGGAGTCCCTGGCCTGCTCTGGGAATGATCCCGTGGATTTGGGAATGATCCCGTGGCACTGGGAATGATCCCGTGGCACTGGGAATGATCCCGTGGCACTGGGAATGATCCCGTGGCACTGGGAATGATCCCGTGGCACTGGGAATGATCCCGTGGCACTGGGAATGATCCCGTGGTGCTGGGAATGATCCCATGGAATTGGGAATGATCCTGTGACATTGGGAATGATCCCATGGCACTGGGAATGATCCCGTGGTGTTGGGAATCATCCCTTGGATTTGGGAATGATCCCGTGGCACTGGGAATGATCCCATGGTGCTGGGAATGATCCCTTGGATTTGGGAATGATCCTGTGGTGCTGGGAATGATCCCATGGTGTTGGGAATGATCTTGTGGCACTGGGAATGATCCCACAGCACTGGGAATGATCCTGTGGTTTTGGGAATGATCCCTTGGTGCTGGGACTGATCCCATGGCGTTAGGAATGATCCCATGGCATTGGGAATGATCCTGTGGAATTGGGAATGATCCCGTGGTGCTGGGACTGATCTCATGGCGTTAGGAATGATCCCATGGCATTGGGAATGACTCCATGACTTCGGGAATGATCCCATGGCACTGGGAGGTGATTCTGTGCTATTGGGATGTGCAGGAGCCAGGAGTCGCATCATCAAACAATCCCAGGATGGTTTGGGTGGGAAGGGACCTTAAATCCCATCCCATCCCATTCCATCCACGGGCAGGGACACCTCCCTGTGTCGCAGGTGTCTCCCAGAAGTTCTCTGGACTGCGTGATGAGAGCCTCAGCGCACAGACGGGCTCAGTGCCCTGGGCCTGGCCTCTGCCTGTCCTGCCAGCCAGTCTGGATGGACAATTCCCGTCAGGACTGGGAATTCTGCCCCGATGGAGCCACGGGGCTGCTCCTGGTGTGCCAGGCTGCTGTGGCTGATGAAGTGGCTGTGCTTGGAGGGAACTTCACCCTCACGAGCCCAGAGCCTTGTGTTTGATTCCTAAATGCAGCATCAGCTGTTGACAGGCCTTGGCTCTCCTTTGTGGCGTTTTTTTGTGTTCCCGTGGAGCAGGACAAGCCAGGATCGACGGTCCTGGATAACGGAGGCCATTCCAAACTGGCCTCACTTTCCTGCAGTGAAAAATCCCACAAGAGGTGTTGGGATTTTGGACTGGATTTGTCATCCCCCGAGGGCTTTGGGCCTCCCCCAGCCCCGGTTCTGTGGGTTTTGTGATGGCACCCCAGTCTTTGCTGTGGGGCCTCTTCCTGGGCTCCTCCAGCATCCCCAAACTCCCCCGTGCCCCTCTGCTGCTCAGCTTGGATCCTTCCTGTGCCACAGCAAATCACGGAAGGGTTCATCTGCTGCACCCCGGCCCGGGGAGCTCCTCGGGATAATCCCGAATTTCTCCGGAGCCGCTTCCTCTGGGCCTCCCCTCAGCTCTGCCTTTCCCTCACGGTGAAACCGAAGCCGCACGGAGCCGGAGAAAATTCGATATTTCTCACTTGTAGGTCAGCTCAGTGCAGATTGTTTCCTGCCGGGAGAGGGGGGTTGGGAATGCCCTCCTGGAGATGGAAAAGCCATTCCCGTTCCTCCCCGTGTGCAGGGATCGCTCCTTCGCTCCTGCCGCAGTCACAGTGGGCCCGTCACAGGTCGGGATTCGGCTCCAGGCTTCCCAGAAAGGGAAGAGAACAAACTCCCCTGGCTGAGTGTGAGGCCATTCAGGCAGAAATCCCCGGAAATCTCACCTTTGAAAACTTCTGGATTTAAAACTCCCCCCACAGAAATCCCGAAAGGTGTAGATTCCTCGAGGTCCGAATTGCTCCTGCTGGGCTGGAAAGCTTTTGTGCCATCGGGAGCATCCTCTGGCTGCTTTTTAGGGTGTCTGGGAGTTGGGACTTACAATTTTTTCCTTATTTTTTCATTCAGAAAGTGGGAAGCCCTGGCTCAGGGTGCCCAGATTTGCTGTGGCTGCCCCTGGATCCCTGGCAGTGTCCAGGGCCAGGCTGGACACTGGGGCTTGGAGCACCCTAGGATAGTGGGAGGTGTCCATTAATTATTTTTTAGGTATTTAATTCTACTATTTAATTTAATTTAATTATTTATTTAATAGTCCCTTCTAACCCAAAGTGTTCCTGGATTCTATGATTTTCCCAGCTGGTTCTTAGACTTTAATCCAGGTTGAAATTCTTCTTTGGATAAATCACTTTATTTGAATTAAAAGTGCGAAATCAAAGCGTGGAGGGGTAAATTCCATGTGGGGCTCCTTGTCCTGGACAGATTTCCTTGATTTCTAAATACCTGGAATTTATGAGGCCTTACCAATATTTGGTTTGAACTTTATCAATATTGACAGCTGGCCACGTGCTGCTGCGCTCCCACAGCAGAGCTGGGCCGAGGGAAGATCAATCCCTGTTGGAAAACAGAGGTGGGACCAAGGTGAGGATCCTCAGGGAGCGCTTCCACGGATCCCTGGTGACACCAATCCCTGAAATGCCGCGTTTTTCCCGCCGGGCAGAGCGGTCCAGGGCTGGCAGCAGCATCCTCCAGCTCGTTATCCCACATCTCCCTCTCCCATGACCGCCTGTGCGCTCCGGGCCGCTCCACCCTGCTTAATGATCCGTGTCCAGCTCCGGCCTCCATCCCAAACTTGGCCTTTTCCCACTCTTTGATTCTCCCCTCTCCAGAAGGAGAAGGATTACATAAAGCGGAGCGTTTAATGAGCGCACTGGGCTTGCTTTTGGGGGAATTTCCAGTGGATTCAGGGTTATAACTTCATTAGGCCTCGGTTGGGAAACTCATGGCAGCGGCGCTGGGCGGGCCCGAGGGTGGGCCCGAGCCCCGACCCTTTGTTGTGTTCTCTTCTGAAGGACCAAGCGCTCCCGCCCCTTTTTGAAGTCCTAATTCCCTTTATGGGATGTTGCAAGGCCTTTCTATAGAGTGCTGCCTCTGAAGTCCCAGAATCCGGGGGCCAAAAACGCCCCTTTCCCCGACGGCCTCGCGTCCTCGGTCCCGGGCAGCGTCCACCCAGACCTCGCCCTCTGGGGCTGCGTTGCAAAAATTCCCATTGTCGGGATTCATCCCCGAAGAGGTTTTTTTTTTTTAAAAGGGTTGGGCTGGGAGTGCCCTGGCTCAGCTGGGAGGAGCGCTCGGAGTAAATAAATAAACTCCAGGGCTGCTCCTGCTTTGCAGCCGCTAGAGGTCAAGGTTGTGCTGTGGGATAACACATCCCGATCCAGGGATTCGCTCAGTTCCCTCCAGGGGCAGCTCTGTGCACGGAATTTTGTTGTCAATTACCCAGCTCGTTAATTAATTCAGAGCTGATTGTGAGCGCTCAGGGTGAGGAGCACTTTGTGGCGGATTTTTTAAGGAATGGGATATCCCCACCTGGCTTTTCCAAGGAATGGGATCTTCACGCCGTGCTTGGATTTCAGTATTCCTCAGATGTAGGAATTCCTCCTGTGCTCGCTCCCTGGTGGGGTTTTGCTTCCCAAGGAGAGATTCCAAAAGGAATGTGGAATCTGGAAATCAAGGCTGGCAAAAATCAAAGCTGCTCCTGAATTTTTTTGTTTTTTAGGGGGGGATATTAAAATTTCCAAGTGTTGAAAAGGAAATAATTTGAGGGGTTTGCACACGGGTAAAACTTTGTGCTCTCTGCAGTTTAGGTAGCGAAAGTAATTAATAATTAGCAATTTTTAATAGTAGTTAATAATGTTTTAATTCTCCTTTGGTGTTGCTGACCGTTGGATCTCCAACAAATTTTATGTTTTTCCTGCTTCTTTCTAAATCCAGGCTGGCACATTCCCACAGGGGAAGGGGATGGGCCCCTTTTGCCACCTCAGGGAATCCTGGAATTCCAGGATGTCCTGGAGCTACCTGGGCTTGTGGGAAGTGTCCTTGCCCATGGAATGAAAGGATCGGCTTGACCCTGTCCATGATTCCGTGATTCCCACACACCTTTCCTCTGGTACATAAAAAATCCAGCAGAATACAGGGAGGAATCCTCAAATTCTGTGTCTAAACCCCTGTACATTCCAGGTTTTCTGAGTGTTTATTTCCAGTTACACCAGCACACAAACCCACGTGTCCAGCACCACCACATCCATGAGATTGGTGTTTTTCCCTGATTTTTGCTGGGATTTAACGCTACAGACTCCATGTGTGTCCGTGCTCTTCCCATTCCTTGTCCTTCAGTTTGAGCGCGATCAGCTCCTGAGCAATTGGGGCTGAACCACTTTTCCTGTGCATTCTGTGCTCCATATCAAAGGGAAAACAGGGGATTTTTGCAGTGGGGCACAGCGTGACCCGCCCTTCCAGACAGCCCCGGAATCCCTGGAATAACTCGGCGCGTTCCCAGCCCCGCGTCCTTTTCCTTGAGCACCTTTTACAGCTCGTTCCGCACATCAGCCACGCAATTAAACCCTCCCGGGCTCCCACAAAAATGCTTTCAGGGACCTCTGGGGTCCAGATGTGGAATGTTTTGCGCCTCCACGGCTGGAAAAGAGGAACAAACGCGGCGGTTCAGGAGGTCCCCGAGCGCGCGCGGCCTGTGACGGTCACCACATGGCCCGCGGGCGAGGGCCGCCGCAGCTGGGCCGTAAACGGATCAATGTGGCAGCACGGGGGATTTGGAAAGAGTCGGGAGCGGGTTTGGATTGTTGAGTAATCCCCAGCCCGCTCTCCAAAGGGATCTGGGGATATCTGGGCCGGGCAGGAGGCGACGTGTCGGAATTCCGCCGGGCGCGCGGCGCCTTCGGCCTCCTTTGTCCCCTCCTGAAAACCAAATTAAATCCCAGGTGGGCTCTGTGTTTTTTTTTTTCCCAGGCACAGCAGCAGAGAAACCTGGACAACATCGTGTCCCAGCAGCCCAGGATTAGCGGGGGGAAGAAATCCAAGAAGGAATTCAGCGCCAGCTCGGAGCTGGAGGTGAAGAACACCAGCCCCATGTCGGAGCAGGACTCGGGGATCCTGGATGTGGAGGATGAGGATGAGGAGGAAGAGGTACCTGTGCAACACCAAACACAGCTCTGGGCACTGGGGGGGCTGTGCTGGCTCAGGGCGTTTGCTCCTTGCTCCTGAAGGCACAGAAGAGGCTGGAGAATGTGCGGTGTGCTCAAAATTTGGTTATTTTGTGGTTTTATCCTTATTTCCATCAGCAGAGAGGCCAAGGATCGAGGGCTGCCCACCCCAGTGTGTCCCAGCACGTGGGAACATTGCTGCAGAACCCCGTTTTTGGCCTTTTCCTTTGTGGGAACATTGCTGCAGAACCCCGTTTTTGGCCTTTTCCTTTCTCCTGGTTTGTCTTTGGATGAGGAGCTGTGTCAGGAGTTGGAAATTGGAATTCCTTGATGTGCTCCCTTCTTTCTTTCCCTTCCTGCTGCTGCTTCCTGGCACCTGACAGAGAGTTTTGGGAACCACAAAACCCAGGGATGGGGTTGGATTTTCCTTCCTCCCCCTGGGATTTGGGATGTTTCCCATGGGATAAACCCAGGACAGGCAGCTCGGAGACTCAGTCCTGCAGGGCAGGATCTGGGGGTTGGGCCTTGGGATGTGTCCATCGTGTTCTGGAGCTTTTGGGAAGTTCTCTCTGCCCCTCCGGGTGATTTTTCACGTTTGTTGAAACCTCTTCTGGCAGGAAAATGATATTTTCAGTCCCTGGGCTGGGGGGTGATTGTCACCCTCAGTGTGACAGCACCTGAGCAGCCACGAGGGGATCAAGGACAAATCTAAAATTTGAAGTCGGGGTTGTTGAAGTGGTTCTGTGCTTTCTGGTTTTTCCCTGCAAATCCATTCCCTCCTTTCCAGGGCTGCATCCAAAGCAGAGCGAGGTCACACCTCCCTGCACAGGGACAGAGCTGTGGGGTCAGCCCAGAGCCCTCCAGCTGCTCTGGGACCCTCTGGGTGGGCTCTGCATTCCTGAATCAGCTTGGAATGAGATGGAGCCAGGCTGGGAGAGCTGGGAATGTTCCCCTGGAGAAGGGAAAAATCCAGGGAATCCTCAGAGTCCCTGCAGGGGCTCCAGGAGAGCTGGAATTGGGGACAAGGCCTGGAGGGACAGGAGCCAGGGAATGGATCCCAGTGGGAAAGGGGAGCTTGGGCTGGGATCTTGGGAATTAGGAATTGCTGTGTGGGCTGGAATTCCCAGATTTGCTGTGGATCCCTGGATCCCTGGCAGTGCCCAGGGCCAGGCTGGATCCCCTGGGACAGTGGGAGGTGTCCCTGCAATGGATGGGTGGCACTGGAGGGGATTTAGGGTCCCTTCCCACCCATCCCATCCCATGATTCAGGGTTCTGGCTGTCTCAGGCAGGTGAATCCCGTCTCTGGGAGCGGTGGCACACTGCTGACCCCACAGCTGGGGATGGGCAGGGGTCTGTCCTTGTCTCTGTCCCTGTCTCTGTCCCCTGTCCCTGTCCCTGTCCGTGTCCGTGTCCCTGTCCCTGTCCCTGTCCCTGTCCCTGTCCCTGTCCCTGTCCCTGTCCCTGTCCCTGTCCCTGTCCCTGTCCCTGTCCCTGTCCCTGTCCCTGTCCCTGTCCCTGTCCCTGTCCCTGTCCCTGTCCCTGTCCCTGTCCCTGTCCCTGTCCCTGTCCCTGTCCCTGTCCCTGTCCCTGTCCCTGTCCCTGTCCCTGTCCCTGTCCCTGTCCCTGTCCCTGGGGGCAGTGACCGCTGTCCGTGCTGGGGAAGGGCCGGGGACGGGCAGCAGCCACGGGACCCACAGTGCACCTGGCCAGGTGTCCTGGAGGAGATTCCATGGAGGGGATCCCATGGAGGAGATCCCATGGAGGAGATTCCATGGA
>VXBU01017967.1:32678-48606 GCA_013400315.1 Bombycilla garrulus | reverse complement strand
CCCATCCATGGCAGGGACATTCCCACTGTCCCAAGGATCCAAACCTGGCCTTGGGCACTGCCAGGGATCCAGGGGCAGCCACAGCAAATCTGGGAATTCCAGCCCACACAGGAATTCCTAATTCCCAAGATCCCAGCCCAAGCTCCCCTTTCCCACTGGGATCCATTCCCTGGCTCCTGTCCCTCCAGGCCTTGTCCCCAATTCCAGCTCTCCTGGAGCCCCTGCAGGGACTCTGAGGATTCCCTGGATTTTTCCCTTCTCCAGGGGAACATTCCCAGCTCTCCCAGAGCTCCAGGGCCTCCTCTGGGCTCTCTCCTGGATTTGGGATCCAGGCTGGGGCAGCTCTGCAGGTGGGGCCTCACCTGAGGGGCACAGGGACAGAATTCCCACCTTTGCTTTGGGATCAGCCCAGGGCCATTCCAGCCTCACCCAGCACATCCCAAACCCCTCTGCAGGGCTGCTCCCCATCCTTTCTCCCCATCCAGCCGGGATTGGTGCTGGGATTGGTGCTGGATTTTGTGCCGGGTTTGTGCTGGGGTTTTTCTGGGATTTTGCTGGGGTTTTTCTGGGATTTGTGCTGGGGTTTGTGCTGGGGTTTTGCTGGGGTTTGTGCTGGGTTTGTGCCGGGTTTTTCTGGGGTTTGTGCTGGGGTTTTTCTGGGGTTGCCCTGACCCCGGTGCCAGTTTTTCCTCTTGGTTTTTCACCTTGCTGGGGTTCCCGCTGTCTGGCCTGTCTGGATGCCCCATCCCCTCCCAAGTTCTCTCATCCCATGGCCATTCCCCTCCCAACATCCAGGATTTGCTTTCCCCTCCTCAGAGTGTGACCTGTGACATCTGTGGGCTCTGCTGCATCCCTTCATCTGGGATTTTATGGATTTATTTATGGATTTATTTTTTTTTTAAATTATTTTATTTTACCATATTTCATTNATTTAATTTAATTTTCTTTTATTTCATTTTTCTTTTCTTTTCTTTTCTTTTCTTTTCTTTTCTTTTCTTTTCTTTTCTTTTCTTTTCTTTAATTTAATTTCATTTTTATTTTATTTTATTTTATTTTATTTTATTTTATTTTATTTTATTTTATTTTATTTTATTTTTGCCTCAGAAAGGGGCACAGCCCGTGCTGGTGAAGGGCTGCCAGCACTGATTTTTGTCCCGGTACAGAGGTGCTGTGTGTGCTCGGAACAGGAGGCTGATGGAGGAGTTGATCCTGTTTTTATTTCTCCCTGTTCCCTGAGCGTTCCCCCTGTTCTGCCAGGGGAGAACACAATAATAAAGATGCAAATGTGATTTTTCCAACCCAAACATTTCACGGCGGAGCTGTGGGAGACTCCTGCCTGGGACGGGGATCCAGGGAGAGGGAATCAAAGGGCTTTGAGCTCACATCATCCCAGGAAAACTTCGGGATCTTTTGGGCTCTCTGGGAGCCTCAAGATTTGTGCAGGCTGTGTTCTCTTCCCTACACCTTCCTTCCTCCTCCCTCTGGACCTGAACTTCATCCTCCTCGAGGACTCATCCTGCTTTTTTTTTCTGGAAAAAGGACTCATCCTTTTCCCAGAGTTAATTCTTTCAAAACTCTGGGGGTTGGATCCTTCCTCGCCGGGCTCGTGAGCGATTCCCAGCGCCCTCACACGGAGCTTTCCCCCCAGCAGCGTCCTCCAGGGCTTTTCCACATGGAAAACCCTGCGGGGCTCGTCCTGGATTTGTTTGTTTCCCTGGCAGCTCGTTCCTGATAAAGTTTTCATGGATTTTAAATTTATCATGAAACAGGCGCGGGGCCGGCTCCACTCGTGAAGCGTCGGGGTGGGATTTTCCTCAGGGTGGGATTTTCCTCGGGGTGGGATTTTCCTCGGGGTGGGATTTTCCTCGGGGTGGGATTTTCCTCAGGGAGGCGGAGGTGGAGGAGAGGGGCACATCCAGGTGCGCTCAGCCTTACAGGACACCTGGGATGGGAAGAGACCAAAAACCCAGCTGGAAAACGTTGGGGACAAGGAGGAAATCTCTGCGGACATCGTCACCTGAGGGGTGATTTAACTTCCCCCAGGCCTGGCTCGGGCGGGGAGGGAGAGGCCGGAGCGGGAAGGGCTCCGTGGAGATTTCCAGATGAAAAACACGGGCTACTTGTTCAGCTGGAGTTATGGGAAACAGATGATGGCCGGTGCCAGGCTGGGCCCTGACAGATCCCCCATTGCCCAGCACCGGGATCCTGCAGCTCCAGAGCCCGGGGTTTGTCTCCCCTGGGAGGGGCTGCACTGAGGGAAAGGCTGGGGAAAAACACAGCAGGTTCCTGCTCTGGATCCGTGCTCAGCTGGGCTGGGGCTCTGTCTCCAGAACTGACACAGCCAGGGGACACAGCCTCAGGGTGTGACAAGGGAAATCCAGGTTGGATATTGGGAAGAAGTTCTTCCCAGAAAGGTGATAAAGTTCTGGAATGGCTGCCCGGGGAGGTGCTGCAGTCACCGTCCCTGGATGTGTTTAACAAAGCCTGGATGTGGCTCTGGGTGCCAGGGTTTGGGTGAGGAGCTGGGCACGGCTTGGACTCGATGGTCTGGAAGGGCTCTTCCAACCTGGGCATTCTGGGGTTCTGTGTGGATTCTCTCCCTCACCCTCTGGATGGACCTGTGCAGGCTGGAATTGGCCCTGGAGCAGTGGGATCTTGGCTGGCCACGTCTTCTCCTGCAGGGGGACATCCCAGGGTGGTTTTTGGGTTGGAAGGAACTTTGGGGATTATTTAGTTCCATCACAGGGACAATTTCCTGGTCTGGAAGGGCTCTTCCAACCTGGGATTCTGGGATTGTGTGAATTCCAGGCCTCCCAGTGCCTTTAGAGCTGCCAACGACCAATCCAGAGGGGTTCCACACTCCTGATTGATCAGGTTCAACTCCTGACTGATCAGCTGGTGTTTGATAAGAAGCCAGGCTGGATGTGCCAGGAGAAGGGCTCTGGATCTGTCCCAGGAACAGGAGCTGTTCCATTCAGGATCTGTGCCTGGTTGTGCTCATCCCCATAAACTCCAGACACTGCACTGCTGCCTGATGGGTTTTTTTCAGCTGAAAACAAAACCCAAGCCATGGAAGATCGGGAAGAGGAGCAGATCTGTGGCTGGTCCCCAGTGTCACTGCCTGCCAGGGACCCCCCGCTGGCTGCTGCCCCTCACGGATACCCTGAGGGCTCTGGATCCTGGGAGAAGCTTTGTCCCTGTGCTTTTCACCCCCTCTGGGGCTGGGAAAGCTGGAGCTGTCACCCCAGGGAGGTTTCATGTCCCTCTGGCTTCCCGAGCCCTTCCTCCCTCCAAAAAAAGGGAGATTGGAACATCCCAAAAGGGCCCTGAGGGAAATCCTGAGGAGGATTGGGGCTGTTCTGTTCCTGTGGGATGAACAAACCTCTTCTGATTCCAGACAATTGGTGAGAGATCCAAAATGGATGTTTGAAAGGTGTTGATCCAAGCAAAGCCGTGTTTAAGTGGGATGGAGGGATGGGAAATCCATCCTGGATTGGGGCAGCACTCCTGGCTTGGGCTAACTTGAGGAAAAGCTGTTCTGGCTGAGCAGAGGAACAAAAGAAATGATCCAGAGTGAGCCCTGCAGTGCCCTCGTTAAAGGAACTGAGCAGCACCGAGGACACGGAACTTCCAGGCTGATATTGCAGGAAAAACACATCTCTGTTCACATTGGGGTCTCTGAAATGGGATTGAGGTGGAATCCACATCTTGGACTGCTCAGAAGATTTGCTGTGGCCGCTTGTGTGTCATGTTAGAACTTCCCTCAGCCTGAAAATCCCTAAAATTCCCTGGGCTGGGAGATCTGTGCCTCCATCCAGACACTGCCATTGCAGCTTGGCCTGGACTGGGACAAAACCGGTCAGAAAATGGGAATGGTTCAGGAAACAGGGAGCAGAGACAGGAGGAGGGAACAGCCTCAGGCTGGGCCAGGGGAGCTTTGCTTTGGATTTTGGGAAGAATTTCCTCGTGGGAAGGGTGGTCAGGAACTGGAACTGCCCCGGGCAGGGTGGATGTGAGCTTCTTGGCTTGCTTTTCACTGTTCCACGGGGAAATTCTCTCCATGAGGCAAGAGATGGGATTTGCAGATGCTTAGAAATGCAGATTATTTTATCTTCTACATGGAGCAAAACCCTGAGGGCTTTACAGGTGTTGGAAGCAGGGCCAGAAGTCACAGGACTCTGGTTTGCATCGTCCTTTAAAGACTCATTAACCAACAGAATATTGACAATTGGGATATTTATATTATTAAACCAATAATGAGGAATTTCATCAGCAATAACGTGACCTTTTCTGACCAGCCTTGTTCTGCCACACAAATCCATTCTGCAGACTTCTTGTCACCTTTGTAACCGCTCCTATTCTCTCTGTACCTTAAACTCTGAACTCTGAACTTTCCTCTGTCCAGCTTCACCTGTCTCTGTTGTGACTACAAATCCACATTCTCACCTCCAGCACCTGAGCTTGGGAGCTTCTCCCAGGGCCTGAGCTCAAAGCCTGGGTTTAATTCTGAGTTCTGGCCCAGTGCTCCGATGTCCTGGGATTTCCCTGCTCCTTGGATTCTGACAGGTGGATTCCAGGAATTTTAAATTCCTGGAGGGGTTTGAAATCCATGTGGGTGTGGCACCTGGGGACAGGGATCAGTGGTGGCCCTGGCAGTGCTGGGAATGGTTGGACTGGGTGACCTCAAAGGGTTTTCCCAGCTTTAGTAATTCCATCATTCCATAATATTCCCAGTAATTCCATGATTCCATGAGGCTGGAGTTCAATCCTGGTGGGCTGTGGCCAGCAGTCTCCTGTCCCAGGTGTTCCCAGTTGCTCCACCTGCAGGGTTCTGCTGTGTTCCAGGTGTTCTGCATTTCCTTGGAGAGCTCCTCTCCTTCTTCCTTCCAATAAATTCTCTGCCTCAGGTTCCCAGAGCTCCTGGATCTGCTGGGTCTCCTCCTGGTTCTGCTTTCAGAGGTGGAAAACTCTTTCTTCTGGAAGCTCATCCTTGGTTTTTCCAGAGGGTAAATTCTTAGATGGGAAGGAAACTTGGGAGGGACAACAACTTCTGTGCTTCTGTCCTTGCAGAGCTCCCTGGAATCTGTGGGGCTCTGGGAAAAAGGGAAATGGGAAAAGAACCTGGGACCAGGAAAATGGGAGATGGGAAAAGAGCTTGGAACCAGGAGAAAGAAAGGGAATTGGGAAAAGGTTCCGGGAACCAGCTCTGCAGGGTGTGAGGTCACTTTAAAGATTCCGTGGCTGGGAGCATCCCTGTGTTCCAGGCACGGCTATCCTGATCCTGATGTTCTTTCTCTTTGTCTCCATCCATGGAATTCCTGCTGGGCTGGAGCATGCAGCATCCATTGTCCATCCCACCCTGCCCCTCTGCCGGTGCCTGCGATGGGATTGGGCTCTGGATGGGTGGAATTCCTTCCTTTTGGGGTCTGCCAGGGCCCCACAAAGTCTCTGCTGGCTCCAAAACCCTCGTTTTTGGTGGCCCAGGGAGACCTGCAGCCCGAGCTGCCCATCCCTCTGTGTCCTGCGGTTTTTGGTTTTCCATGAGCTCCCTCTGTCTTTGAAGGTCAGAGAAACTGAGCTGGGGTTTTGTGGGGTTATCCAGGGTGCAGCCTCACATTTGGGGCTGGTTTGCAGCTTTTTGGGGCTTTAACTCATCTGACCCACAGCGAGTCCCTGACTGCAGCTCTGCCACACTGATGGGATTTTTGTAAGGGAGAAAGTGGAATTGTGAGAGTTGTTTTTGTCNGTTCTGCTTTCAGAGGTGGAAAACTCTTTCTTCTGGAAGCTCATCCTTGGTTTTTCCAGAGGGTAAATTCTTAGATGGGAAGGAAACTTGGGAGGGACAATAACTGCGGTCTGGGACACTGCCAGGGATCCAGGGGCAGCCCCAGCAAATCTGGGAATTCCAGCCCACACAGGAATTCCTAATTCCCAAGCTCCCCTTTCCCACTGGGATCCATTCCCTGGCTCCTGTCCCTCCAGGCCTTGTCCCCAATTCCATCTCTCTGGAATGCTCTTTTGGGATGGAAGCTCCTCCTTTGCTGTCCCAGCCCGGTCAGAGGATGGGTCAATTAACGCTTAATTAGAGGGAGCTGTGGCGGGAGCCCTGTGCGGAGATTCCCAAAGCCGGGCTGTTATCGGGCTTTTGCTCTCTGGGCTTTGACGGGCAGGTTTGTCCTGAACGGGATGGGACAGGAGAGGACACAGGATGGGACATGGGACACAGAACGGGATGGGACAGGACTGGAAAGGAGGGGACACAGGATGGGATGAGATGGGACAGAATGGGATGGGGAAGGACAGGATGGGAAGAGGACAGAACACAGAACGGGATGGGATGGGACACATGACAGGACACAGGATGGGACAGGAAGGGCCTTCCCAGGTCACAGCTGGGCCGCGCTCCGGGGTCACACCGCCCCAAGCACGGGTGGCACCCCTCAGTGTGTGGGAACCTGTCCCGGCTGTGGGGCGACCCCAAAACTCCAGGACACCCCAAACTCCTTCACCCCTGCCCCGCTCTCCCAAATTTCCCCCGTTCCGTGGCTGTGCTGCCGGGCTCCGACATTAGAGGGCATCTCCTCCTCACTCACGCTTTATTTGTGATTTATTTCGCTGTGTTTTTTACTGCAGCGGGCCTGTCCCCAGGAAGGCAGGAGAGCCTTTTCCCTGCTGTGCGGAGCAGCCGGCTGGGAAGTGCAATATCCCGCCGCCCCTCATTAGCGGGCCCTCGGAAAAGCTCCCCCCTTGCCACATGTGACCATATTAAAGTGGCCTTTGCAGCCTTCTCCCCCAAATAAAACTGTCTTCACTCCCGCGGCCCACGAGTTAAAAGGGAACTCCAGCTGCAGGCAGGAGGCTGAAATTAAAGGCTTTGCCCTGCTCTAAATGGAAAATGGATATTGCTTCCCCTAGCCGGGGCTGGGAACAATGGGGCTGCGGGCTCGGGGTAATGGCCTGTGCTGCTGGGAGGGAGGAAGGGGGAAAAGGGGGAATCTCACCTTCCTCCCTCCTGGTTAACTCTTCTGTGGCCGGTGGGCAGCGGGAGAAGCTGAGCCGGGAGCCTGGGGTGAGCGATGGCTTCAGCAGCGGGGCTGAGGCAAAACCCCCAGTATCCTACTCTGGAGAGAACGGGGTTTGGAAGGGTTTCACCCCCCGAGGAGGGGATGGGGTTTGGAAGGGTTTCCCCCTGAGGAGGGGACGGGGTTTGGAAGGGTTTCCCCCCGAGGAGGGGACGGGGTTTGGAAGGGTTTCCCCCTGAGGAGGGGACGGGGTTTGGAAGGGTTTCCCCCTGAGGAGGGGACGGGGTTTGGAAGGGTTTCCCCCTGAGGAGGGGACGGGGTTTGGAAGGGTAGAATGGGTTTGGAACAATTCTCCAGGGAGAAAATGGTGTTTGAAACAGTTCTCCCAGGAGAGAATCAGATTTGAAACAATTCCCCAAGGATAGAACGGGTTTGGAACAATTCCCTGATCTATCAATTCCCTGTTACCCCTGTGTTCCTTGTCCACGAGTTCCCTGCTGTGCTGAGCAGGCCTGGCCAGGAGCTGGGATCTGGTGGATCTCGGAGCATCTGGAGAGGTCATTGAATCTGTTGGACCCAGATTTCCAACTTTTCTCGTTCCTCTTGCTTTTTCTTTGTAAGTTTTTGTTGCTCTCGTAGTTTGCTTTCAATGAACTCGGCCAAGGCAAGGACGGGAGAGAGGGGAGGGAAGGGAGAGATGGATCTTCCAGGTGGGGTTTCTGAGGCCCTGCCTGGTGCTTGGTTTGGGGTCATTTCATGGGATTGTGGAAAGATTTGGCTTAAAAGGGGCTTTAAATCCCATCTGGTGCCACCCCGTGCCATGGGGATGTCCCTGCTCCGAGCCCTGCCCAGCCTGGCCTTGGACACTTCCTGGGCCCCCGGAGATCCCTCTCCCTTCCATCAGGACAGAACCGAGTCCCGCAGTACCTGGAATGCGAAAATCCCCGTGGAAATTTGGGATTTTCTGCTGAAAGAAGGAGCTGCTGCTTTTTCCAGGACACAGGTCGAGGTCAGGGCTGGCTGGGGAGAGACCAGATCCCGCGAGGAGAGGCCTCTTCCAGCCACTCTCTCTTCCCCCCACGCAATTCCTGGTGCACTTCATCTCCGTGTTTTCGGTATCGAGGGGGTGTTTACAGTCAACAAACAGGAGCCTCCTGTTTGATCCCAGCTTTCCCTGCCCAGCACCTGCGAGCCCGGCGGATTTTTTGGGAATATTTACGTTTTTCCAGGCAGGAGTCGGACTCTTTGTGCCTCATTAGTGGCTACCGGGCTGCTCTTATCTGCACGCATCTCCAGGGCACGGCAGGATGATTTTTCCGAGCTGCTTTTCTTGGCAGCTCCTTCCTCGCTGGTGGGAAGCTGCTGACCCTTAAAAACCTGCCTGTTTCAGCTGATTTTTGGGGTGAAAAAAGGTGATTTGTAAGGTTCAAAAGGTTCTGGGCTGCTTTTGATGAGGTCTGTCCCGTCCAAGCTGCTGCTCTGAGCTGTTGGGTTTGGGGTATTTGGTGTTATTTGGGAATTCTGGTGTGATTTCCATGGAATTGCAGGGTTATGAGGGGGTGTTCAGGTTGGACTGAGGGGGTTTTTGGCATCAATGTGATGTTTGATTAAACTGGAGCCCTGAGCTGGAGCTGTCTCGGGCAGGTGAGGGTGACACGGCCCAGGGCTCCGCTCACCACGTGAGGGGAAGGAAATCCCAGTTTTGGTTGGAATGAGACTTGAATCGCCTAAACTGTGACTAAAACCCCTCAGAAATAGGATTTTTGGCCCCAAATCTTTCCTCCTCAGGGAGCACGGGAGACGGTTGGTCTGTGTGGGATCCTCAGAGGCCCCGGAGCTCTGTGCAGCCTGAAGGGTTGAGGCCCCCTGGCTGGGAAGGGACCTCCGGAGGTTCCCAGTCCACCCTCCTGCCTGAAACTGGGAGATCAGACCGAGTTTCTCAGGGGTTTGTCCGTCCTTTTCCAAGGATGGGGATTGGATCCAGCTTTGGGAATTCTTCCTGCTGCTCCGTGGGGATGTTCTGAGTTGGAAGGGGCTCACAGGGTCCCAGCTCTGGAGGGAATCACCCAGCGATCAGGACTCACACCTTGGTGATATCAGCACGCTGCTCCAGCCAGTCTCAGGGATTTTTATTGTTCTCCTCGTGGAAAAACTTCCCAGAGTTTTTCCCCGAATCCCCATTTTTATCCACAGAGGAACTCCCAAACCAGCAGCCCCAGTTTGTGAGGGGTTCAGGGCTTCTCCCTCTCCATGAGGGACGTTTGGGATTTGTCCTTTTGGGTGTCACCGTGTTGAGTTGTTCCTCCAGGTGCTGGCCCTGCCTTGAGCCTGTCACATTGTCACCAAATCTGGGGACATCTGCACAGTGGAGGGACCTTGTCCCCTGCTCCTGCAGCTCTGTGGGGAAGAGGGAGCAGGTCCCAGAATTCCCGTTATTCCCAATCCCATTTGGGATGTCCTGGATCCTTGGAAAGGTTTCACTGCTTGTCCCAGGCCAGGCCGGGAGCAGCTGGGACAGTGGGAGTGTCCCTGGCGTGGTGCTGGGTGGGATTTGAGGTCCTTCCAACCCAAAGCATTCCAGGATTTTAGTGCTAAATCCAGGTGGGTGCTAGGTTTAGGATTTTAGTGCTAAATCCAGGTGGGTGCTAGGTTTAGGATTTTAGTGCTAAATCCAGGCGGGTGCTAGGTTTAGGATTTTAGTGCTAAATCCAGGTGGGTGCTAGGTTTAGGATTTTAGTGCTAAATCCAGGTGGGTGCTAGGTTTAGGATTTTAGTGCTAAATCCAGGTGGGTGCTAGGTTTAGGATTTTAGTGCTAAATCCAGGTGGGTGCTAGGTTTAGGATTCTCCAAGCGCGGAATTAAAGCCGGGTTCATCCCTGATTGTTTAAACCAGAGCTGCAGGGATGGCACTGGGCTGTTCTGTGGGTACATAAACCTTCTCCAGTGGATGTAAAATGGGGCTGTTCTGGTGAATTTGGGATATTTCCATAGATTCTGTGGATTTATAGGTCCACAATGAACTGGCACCACCTGGGTTTTCCAAGGAGGAATCCTCTCAGCGGGATCTCGCAGCACATCCCCTTCCTTGCAGTTGTGATGGGATTTTAATGGAAAAGCTCAGAGGTTTCACTGATTTTTCGGGGATGATTAATGATGTTCCAGATAGGATGGGATTGGGATGGCCCAGGCAATGATCTCCCCCGGGAATGTTGGGTTGTGTGTGGAGGGCACAAGGTGCATTTCTGCTGCCAGCCGAGGAGAAGCCGCGCTCCAGAATTGTCACCCCAACCCCCAAAGTCCCGTTCCCCTGGGCATTTTAATTATTCCTGGAGAATAAAACCATTTTTTCCTGGTGCAATCCCAGCTCGCAGCCTGGCTGCTCCCGAATCCCGAGATGTTTTTTGGGTTTGTTCAGCTGCTGTTTTTGCTTTCTTGTGATTATCCTCTGTTTTCCCTTCTGTGGTGTTCATCCCCGCTGGTAATTATCCCCCTCTCCCTGCCAACTCTGTGAACTCCGGGGCTAATTTGAGCAGGAGAGTTCTGCCCGGTAATTTTACAAATATGAGGCGTTATTGAGGGTTTTTCCTGGACCCGTGATTACAAGGAACGGGTACTTTGGATTCCTCTGCTCCCTCAGAGGGGTTGAGAGCTGGGTGAAACTGGAATTCAGGCCGGGTGGAAAAGGAGCAGCCCCTCCAGTGCTGGATTCCGTGGAATCGCTGAGGTTGGAAAAGCCCTCCAGGATGGAATCCAGCTGTTCCAGGGCCACCGCTGCCCGTGTCCCCAAGTGCCACATCCTCAGGGACGGGCACTCCGAACCTCCCTGGCCACTTCCAGTGCCCTTTCCATGAGGGAATATTCCCAAAATTCCTTCTGGGAGGGAATATTCCCGAACAGCCAACCTGAACTTTTCCCAAGAGGCCGTTTCCTCTTCCCTTCCCTCAGCTGTGAGAGAAAAGCAGCCCTAAAACCCAAATTCCACCAGGAGTTTCAACCCAGAAAACTCAGGATCTTGTGTCTGGATCTGGAATATTCTTGGTTGATGTGTTTGTTTGGTTTATTTAGTTTTTTTGGGTTTTTTTTATCCAGAAGAAAACAGGATTCAGACATGGATCCTAAAACCCAAATCCCACCTGGAGCTTCAGCTGGGCAGCCCAGAAAACTCAGGATCTCTTGGTGCGCTGGAATATTCTTATGGTTGATGTGTTCATTTGGGTTTTTTTTGCTTTTTTGGGTTTTTTAATCCAGAGGAAAACAGGATTCAGACATGGATCCTAAAACCCAAATCCCACCTAGAGCTTCAGCTGGGCAGCCCAGAAAACTCAGGATCTCGTGGTTGGCTCTGGAATATACTTGATGGAATTCTGCAATATTCTTATGGTTGTTGTGTTCATTTGGGGGTTTTTTTTGCTTTTTTTCGTGTTTTTCAGCAGCGAAGAAAACAGGATTCAGACATGGATCCTAAAACCCAAATCCGACCTGGAGCTTCAGCTGGGCAGCCCAGAAAACTCAGGATCTCGTGGTTGGCTCTGGAATATACTTGATGGAATTCTGCAATATTCTTATGGCTGATGTGTTCATTTGGGGTTTTTTTGCTTTTTTGGGTTTTTTAATCCAGAGGAAAATAGTTTCCAGGGGAAAACTCAGGATCTGTTGGCTGGCTCTGGAATGTTCTTGGACTGGTTGGTTTGTTTGCTTTTTTGGTTCAGTTTTTTTGCTTTTTTGGTTTTTTTTTAATCCAGAGGAAAACAGGATTCAGGCATGGAATCCTAAAATCCGAATCCCACCTGGAGTTTCAGCCCAGAAAACTCAGGATCTCGTGGCTGGCTCTGGAATATTCTCGGTCTGGTTGTGTTTTTAGCTGTTTTGGGTTTTTTTAATCCAGAGAAAAGCAGGATTCAGGCGTGGAATTCCGAGGAGTAATGGATTATCGGGAGCCCTGAGCAGCTGAATAGCCCCGGACAGATCCGATGAGGGAAACTGGGTGGTCTGAGCTCCAGCTGCCACCGAGAGGAAGAAATATTTCCCATTTTGAGGAGAATGCGCTGTGGGAGCGGTGGGAATATCTGGGGAGAGGAGGGAGGAATGCACTCAGCACGGAGGGATGGAACTGCGAGGATGAGAAATGGGAGCAGGGTCACCAGAGGGTTTGTGAGGAGATTTTTGCTGGAGGAACCTCTCGTGACAGAGTCCCTGGTTCTGGGGCAGCCAAAAACGACTCGGGAGGGAGAAGTCAGAGAGCAGAGCCGTGAGGGGACGGCTTCAGTCACGCTGGCCATAAATTTTCAGGAAACTGCTCAAATGTGAATAAGATTCTTCAATTTATTTTTTTTTAATTTTTTGGGAATGGTTTCAAAGGAGCCTTGCTGCTCCTTCCCTTCTGCGGCACTTTTGTTGGGTTGGAAGGAGGAGGTGGCACCAAAAACCTCCCGAGGCTGAGGAGAATCCAGCCCAGGATGGAGTCAGGTGGTTGTGTTTTGTGGAAAAGAATTTATAATTTGTTGTAGTTGTGGAGTGGATCTGTATTTATTTAGCGTGGGGATATTTTTTAAGAGGGCACATGTGAAGGATTTGAGGTTATGCCCTCCTTTTATCTTCTAAGGTATTATGTGTGCATAGAATTTTATATGTATTTATTTTTGACTCTGCCTATCCTTGTTTTGTACGGTAGCTAGTTTTGTGTTCTTTTGGGCATGTGCTGTCATCTTTGGTTTTTTGGTAATTGTTTCAATTATTGGATTAGTTTTGTCTAGTTTGGGAGATACAGGGCTCTATTTTAGTTTTTTGCATTTTTTTTTGCTTTTCTCATTTTGCATGTTCAGACTATATTCATTTTTCTTATTATAAGAAGTGCTGGATGTTTGTATTTTTGTGAGCATAGTGAAGGCCAGGACATAGAACATGATTTTTATTAAGTTTGTTATATTCTAAAAGACAATATGTATTTTTAGGTTATAATTATAAATTGCTAGATTTATAAACCAAAAAATGATAAACTTGGCGCCGTCCTGGCAGAATCCTCCAAAATCCAATCTTAAAACTGATCTGAGGCCTCCTGCTCCTCATGAGCTGCTCTCAGAGTCCAACAATCCTTGAGGCCACCACAAAATCTCAAAAAATTGGGGAAGCCACAGCTTCTGTGAGTTTAGTGATGAATTAATTAATCATTAATTTCCAGGGGATGCTGCAGAAAACCCAACGAGGTTTTTGGTGTGAGTGTCCAACCCTGGTGCTGCCGGTGGCTCAGCCTCACTGTGCTCCTGCCTTTGATGGTGCCATTTGTCAAAGAAATGGATAAAAAAACACCCTCAGATTTAAATTGGCCCCAAAATCCAATTATTTAATTAATTCCCTCCAGCTTAACGAGTGGCTTCACTCCAAGGTGTTCGTGATGCCACCAGGGCTGGGTTGAGGAGGGTGGAGATGATCAGAGGTGTTTGTGCTGCTTGTGGAGATCAGGAGAGCTAAGGCCCAGCAGAATTAGATAAATTTAGTAAATTTAATAAATTGAATAAATCCCTTTAGTTTGGTGCCCTCAGTGGTAGGGTGGCAATCCCTTTTTCCTTGGTTTTCCCGTGGTGGAGAGGAGATGGACAACACCAGGATCCTGAGAATCACCAACTCAAAACGAGCTCCCTGCTCAGAATTTATCACTCATTAACTCCAGGCATCACCTGATTTCATCTCCTGGTTTGATAAATCCTGTAATAATCCTCCTCTTTCTGTAGATCCCTGATTTCTGCCTCAGGATCCTTCCCTTTCCTGAGGGAAACAACTTCTGGGAAGACCTGGCAGGGATCTGTTGGTTCACAGCTTTCATTTCTAGAATTTCTCTTAAAATATCAAATTTCTCCTAAATTCAGGTTGATCCTGGACCTGATTTCAGGTGAAAAGCTGGGATTTATGTTCCAGATCTGCCAGGGTGGCATGGATCAGGAGCTGCTCATCCTGAGTCCCAGCCAGGACAAAAAGCAGAATTTGAGGACAAAATCCACGTTGGGAATCTGCACAGTGCTCTGCAGGGCACGGGCACAGTGACAATGAGATTTGGGATGGGTTTGACCACCTAAAAATAGATTTTAGGACCTAAGAAGGTTTTTGGGGTTGGATTTTAGGACCTAAGAAGGTTTTTTTGGATGGATTTGAGCACCTTAAAAGGCTTTTTTGACTGGATTTGAGCACCCAAGATGATTTTGGGGATGGATTTGTGTACCTAATAGTTTTGGGGTTGCATTTGAGGACCTAAGAATGTTTTGGGGATGGATTTTTAGGACCTTAGGAGATTTGGGGTTGGATTTGAGCACCTAAACGTTTCTGGATGAATTTTAGGACCCTAAGAAGGTTTTTTAGATGGACTTGAGCACCTAAGAGTGTTCTGGGGATGGATTTCAGTACCTTAGGAAGTTTTTTGGGTGGATTTTGGGACCTAAGCAGGCTTTGGGGATGGATTTGAGCACCTAAAAAGGTTTTTTGGATGGATTTTGACACCTTTGGGCAGGGTAGAATCTGGTGGGAGAGCTCTGGGCACATCCCTGGGCTGATTCCTGCTGGAGCCTGGAGCTGCACTTGGAAAAAACAAGGAGCAAGTCAGGCTATGGCTCCTCACAAGGCCCTGGCTGCTGAGGGCATCCCGAGGCAGCCCGGTTGTGTAATGCCACAACAGCTGGAGAATCATTAAATTACCATCAGCTTTTGCTTTTAATTAATTTATTTTCTGGAGAGAGGAGCAGGTTGACAGCTGGTGCCTCGCTCAGGTGATATTTGTTGTTGCATGTTGTTTGTTTTGTGAATTCTAAATGAGGTGCAGTTGGCTCAGTTGTTTTTTTCGTTTTTCTTTTTTTTTCCCTCTCTCTCCCTTGGCTCCTAACAGTTCAAAGCAAGACGTTGTCCCTTCCCTGAGATGTTTGTGATCCAATTTCAGACAGAAAACAAGGCGGGTGTGGAGGAGGGCTGGGATGAAACGGGCAGGGTTGGATGGCCCGGGGGCCGGGGCGGGGGGCCAGCGTCGGAGCCCTGCACACATCCCTGGATTCTGAGCATTCCCAGCACCGGGGTGCTGAGCTGGGGCCTGCTTTGGGGCAAAAGTCACCCCAGAGGGGCTGTTCAGAGGGGCCCAGGGGTGATGAGCGTGGAAAAAGGATTCAGCTGCTGGCGTGGAAATCCTCTGGGCTCTCAGAGCCACGGCCAAGGTGGGAAAATGGTGCTCCAGAGTTTATTTCTGCCAGTGCTACGGAGTGGTGTCGAAGTGGATGTCACAGAATCCCTGGAGGGGTTGGTTGGAGGGGCTTTTAAATCCCATCCGTGGGTTGGGAATCTTCAGCTATCCCAGGGTGCTCTGTCCAGCCTGGCCTTTAATTCCCCGTGCTTGTGTCTGTGGTGTCCCCTGGCCCCTCTTTCTCTTTGCTGAGGCACTCACTGAGTGTGAGACCATCACTGAGTGTTTAATGGATCAACAAATCCGGTATTTTTTGGAATTATGGTCCAGAAAGCAGCTGGACACATCCCTCTGTATATATCCCTCTATATCTGCCCTGGGAACTGGGCATGGGACATCCCCATACCTGAGTAGCTGGGGTTGGACTCGGCGTTTTCGGATAAACTCTTCACACTCTGATCCTTGGATGGAATTTTGGAGGGAAATTCCACATTTGTGCTGGAGGAACACAAGGTTGAACATTAAATGTGCCAGCTCAGGGGCGGCAGCAGGGCCAGGGCAGTGTCCTTGTCACTGCTGGGACAGCTCTGGGACAAGAGGGACACTGAGGGGCTGGAGAATTCCTGAGGGAGCAGGAAAAGAGCGGGAAAATCCCTGAGGGAGCTGGGAAGGGACTGGAGAATCCCTGAGGAACTGGGAAGGGGCTGGAGAATCCCTGAGGAACTGGGAAGGGGCTGGAGAATCCCTGAGG
>VXBU01017967.1:17061-32405 GCA_013400315.1 Bombycilla garrulus | reverse complement strand
GGGGAAGGGGACGGGGCTGGAGAATCCCTGAGGGAGCATTCGGAGCTGGGATTTCGGGGTTTGGTGTGGATTGGGACAGACCAGATCAGAAAATAGGGAATGGTGTCAGTCTGTGCTCCCAGGGAACAGGAGGAATGTTTAAATCAAGCTTGGATGTGGCGCTGGGTGCCAGGGTTTAAGTGAGGAGCTGAGCTCGGGTTGGACTCAATGATCTTGAAGGTTTTTTTCCAACCTGGTGGGTCTGTGGTTCTGTGAGGGGAACAGCCCCAGGCTGGGCCAGAGGAGGTTTAGTTTGGATATGGGGAAGAATTTCCTCCTGGAAAGGGCGGTCAGGCCTTGAAGTGCCCAGGGAGGTTTGGAGCCCCCATCCCTGGCGGGATTTCAGAGCCCTGTGCGTGTGGCACTTGGGGACAGGGCGCAGTGCTGGCCCTGCACTCGCTGATCTCTGAGGGCTTCTCCAACCTCAGCAATTCCATGATTTATAACCCGAGTGACCTCTTCCTGCACATTCCTGCTGGAATGACCCTTTCCTGTTTTCCAGGGAGCCCGGGACACCTTTGAGAGCTACTACAGGAAGCAGAGGAGAAAACAGGCACGGCTGGTGCTGCAGCCTCCCTCCAACATGGTCAGTCCGTCCTGGAAATTCCCACCCTGGAATTCTATCCTGGGCTCCTGCTCATCCCTAAAATCCCCCTTTGCCCTCGGCCACCTGGGTTTTTAACCTCTGCTCCCTCTCTCTTTTGTTGCAGCATGAAACTTTAGATGGCTACAGGAAGTATTTCAATCAAATTGTAGGGTAGGTGTCTAAAAATGCTAAAAATGGGAATCCTGGGCTGCTGAGGAGCCCAGAAAAACCAGGAGAGGAGGGATTTGGGATATTTTTGGTGGTCTTTGAAGCCAAAACAACACCAAAAAAAAAAAGGCGGTCTGTGCTTTTTAAAGTGTTGTAAAGTGAATTTTTTCCACTTTGCTGGGTCACTGAGGGGAGCGGGGAGGGACCTGGCAGCTCTTGTAGCAGCTTGGGAATTTCTGTGAATTTCTGGGGATTTGAGGGTAAGTGATCCCTGTGGATTATGTGACCTGCTAATGACATGAATGGGCCCTCTGCCTTAATGATTCTGGGATATTGAATCATTATTTTTTAATTATTTTCCAGCTGATGGAGGTGATTCCCTCCTCCCCTGAGCTGCTTTTTGGTCACACTCAAATTTGACAAAAATCTCCCAAAACTGAGCTCCAAGAGGAGAATCCCAAAGAAAATCCATAAAAATAGGACAGGATTTGTTGTTTCTTCAGCTGATAATGAGAATAATTTCAATACCTAATTATGAGCACCACAAATCCCATGTGTGCTGCTCCCCTCATGCAGCTCCCTCGATTTCCTTGGAATAAACACCTGCAAATTTGAAATTCACCCTTTAAAATGTCCCTTCTCACCCTCATTCCCTGGAAAACATTTTCTTTTGGAGCAGCAGGGTTGATAACTGGAGATTGGAGTGAATTGATTGCCTGGAAATGGCTGGGAGAGAGGATTTTCCCCGGAGCTCCAGCATTTTTCCCTGCAGATAAAGTGTTTTTTTTCCTGCAGATAAAACATTTTTCCTTGCACGTAAAGCAGTTTTCCTGCATATAAAGCATTTCCCCCCATACTTAAACCATTTTACCCTGCAAATAAAGCAGTTTTCCCTGCAGCTCCAACATTTTCCCCTGCATATTAAGCAGTGTTCCCTGCACTTCCAACATTTTTCTGTGCAGGTAAAACATTTTTCCCTGCACTTCCAACCTTTTTCCCTGTACTTAAAGCATTTTCCCTGTAGATAAATTGATTTTCCCCAGTGGTGACGGGATCGCTGCTGGTGGAGCAGTTTCCTCCATGGTTCTTGAGGGAATAACAACTCGGGGACCTCGTGGAAAGGGAATTCTGCCTTTGTGTGCACACCCAGGGTGTCACAGGAGGGTTTTACCTCAGTGCTGGTTAAATTTACCTCAGTGCTGGTTAAATTTACCTCAGTGCTGGTTAAATTTACCGCAGTGCTGTTGAAAAATGAGGGAATAAAACATTTGGAGCTGCCTGGATTTAACAAATCCCTCCATTGCCGGGTGCCGTGGAGGCCCAAACCTCACCCCGGGGGCTCGGGGCTGCGTTTTTCTCTCTGAAATGTGGGTTTTTGACGGCGTTTTTCTCCTCCTGCAGGTTTTTTGTGGTGGAGGATCACATCCTGCACACCACGCAGGGCCTGGTCAATCGGGCCTACATTGATGAGCTGTGGGAGATGGCCCTGTCCAAAACCATCGCAGCCCTGAGGACTCACTCCGTGAGTAAAACCCCCAAGAGCTCAGCTGTTGCTTGACTGTCCTTGACATGCTGCAGTTCTTTTTTTTTTTTTAACAGGATCCTTTGTTTTCCCCCTCTTTCCCAATGAGTGTTTAAAAGAGCAACACAGACATGCAGATATTTCTCTCTTTCTGGGGTTTTTAGCCTCTTGGTTGGTTGAATTTTCCCTGCCAAACTCGGTATTTTGAAGAGTGAAGCAGTGGTTTTAGATTTTCATCATTATTTCAGTGATAAGTTTTGAGGAGCACCAGCAGAGGGAGTTGATTTGTCCCAAATTCTGGGGGGAAAAAGCATATTTTTGGCACACTGAAGCATGACCTTGTTTGATACCGGATTAGAAGATCCCAGGATGGTTTTGGGTTAGCAGGGACCTTAAAGATCATCTTGATCCCTTAAATTTCCTGGCTGGAAATGGGCTGGAAAATGGGTTGGAAAACCAAATCCAGGGAGAAAGAACCCCAGGAGCACCTTGGGAAGAGGGTGAAAATATGGACACCAGGCTTGGAGAGTGCTGGTCCCATAGAAGGAGGAGGAACCAGAGGGTTTGAAGGTCCTTTCCACCCCATATTTCATATTTTCACCCAAGGTGTTCCTGGAGTTTTCTGTCCCTGGATTTGGTTTTCCACCCCATTTCTCAGTCATGAAATTTAAGGGCTCAAGATGATCTTTAAGGTCCCTTCCAACCCAAAACCATCCTGGGATTCTCTGTATCAAACAAGGTCGTGCTTCATGTGCCAAAAAGATGCTTTTCCCCCTGAGTTTTTTGGGGAAAAATCAACTTTCCAGACACCGGGATGGGGATGGAGAACACCAGGAATCCTCTGGGGTCTCTCATCCAGAGAGATCCATGTCCAGGGAAGAGCCATGGAAAGGTGTGGGGTGGGAAGGACCCTCAAACCCATCAGGTCCCACCTCCTTCCAGGTGACTGCAAGTTCCTCCTTCCCCCTGATGCTCCCGGAGGGGATAAACCCCAACCCCCCGGTGCTGCAAACCTGTGTTTGTTTTGGTTTCAAGTGGGATTTTCTCGAGCTGGAAGCAGGAGGCTGAGGCAGGCCCAGCCACGGGGATTTTTTTATTTTTTTGGTGTTCCCAGCTTTGTTGCCACGCAGGTCGTTTCAAGTGGTGCCAAAAGGAGCGCTCGCCGTGGCTGCCAGGGGAGGATTTTTCAGCAGTCACGAAACATTCCGTGATTTCCCAACCTTGTGGCCACCGACCACCATTTGCTCTGAGCGCTCCCAGTTAAACCCAGCGCCCCGCGTCCCAAACTGGGATTTGCTTTTTGGGATTTGAGGGAGGGTCTCACCTTGCCGAGCCTATTTCCATTCTTGCAAGGCAGACAAATTTATCCCTGGATTTTCTTCCTTGCCGCAGACAGGGACATCTTTAATCACTTGCGATGCTTCGGGGCATTATCTTTCTTCCTGCCTCTCCCTTTTGGACAGGGAGATGGAAAACGTGTGTCTCCCAGTCCTTCCCTTTGATTAATGGAGCCGTTCCTCCTGGAGTTTCCAGCGAGCTCTAAATCCCGCTCTCTCTCCAGCCTGGGATCACTGATTCTATATTTGGGCAGGCTCTGTCTCAAATTTGACTTTTTCAGCACGGGGAGGTTTTTTTGGCCGCTCCTGGGCGGACTGGGGTGGCTCTGGGGACGCCGAGTTGTGTCTTGGGGGTTTGGAGCGGGATGAATCTGTGTACCGGAGTGGGAATCCAGCAGTTTTCCCTCAGCCCAGGCCGTGGATGCCTGCCTGAGATGCTTCATTACCGTCAGACACAACACGGTAAATATTAAATGAGAGGCGCTGTCCCCGTGCCGCGGTGACAACGCCGTGGGACCTGTCCCCTGTCGCCGTGGGACCTGTCCCCTGTCGCCGTGGGACCTGTCCCCTGTCGCTGTGGGACCTGTCCCCTGTCACTGTGGGACCTGTCCCTTCCTGCTGCCCAGCACACCTCAGGGATCTCTGGGGCAGCCCAAAGCCTCCTCCAGCCCAGAGAGCAGCTCTGGGAGCAGAGATCCTCAACATCATCCAGCCCTCCCTGTCCCAGGCTGGGGGGTGAAGCTGCTGCTCCCCAGGCTGGGCAGTTCTTGTCTGATGCCTGGGAAGGCTGATCTGGAAACAGAGACTAGAAAAAGAAAAGGATAAAAGGGATTTATTGCAAGGATCCAGCTTGGGCAGTGCAGGAACCCCTTGGGGCTGCACCCAAATCAAACCCACAAATGGGCACAAAATGGCCGCCGGTCATGAGGGCTCACACTTTGATATGTGTATATTAGATACATATAAATATAGAAATAATGAATATTATACACCCACAAATGGGCACAAAATGGCCGCCGGTCATGAGGGCTCACACTTTGATAGGTTTGGGTCCATCAGCACATTGGAGTTCATTGTCCAATTCCAGCTCCAGCTGATGAAGCTCCATCCTCCTTGTTCCCTTTCTTCCTTCACTGCTGTTTCCACTCTTGGGGCTCAAATTTGTCCTTGTTCCCCAGCTGGAAAGGAATTGTTTTGTGTCCCTGCTCTGTGCAGAGAGCTCCCCAACCCTGAATATCAAACCCAGAACTGCACATTAAACCAGCACAGAGTCTGAAAAAATATAAAATCTAAAATGTAATGCCTCAAAGAACCTGAAGTCTCAGTGCCCTGCCATGCAGTCTCAGCTGTGTTTTCTCTCTGCCCTCCTCTCCAGTCCTACTGCTCTGACCCCAGCCTGGTGTTGGACCTCAAGAACCTCATTGTGCTCTTCGCTGACACGCTCCAGGTACGTGGGGCTCGGGCCTCTCCTGGTGCTCCCAGCTGGCCCAGAGGTGCTGCTGTGCCTCAGCAGGGGTTACCAAGCTCCTGTTTTGGGGTTTCTGGGCGTGGATCCCCTGAGGGACAGCCTGGTTTGGTCAGTCGCCCCCTGTACCCCTTGAGCAGCACCAGGGGCGGTGCTGGGGGAGGATTGAAATCCAGCCAGCAATCCCCAGCTGCCAGGGCTTCATTCCCTGCCCTCCTGCCCTGCAGGGCTACGGCTTCCCCGTGAACCAGCTCTTCGACATGCTGCTGGAGATCCAGGACCAGTACAGCGAGACCCTGCTGAAGAAATGGGCTGGAGTGTTCAGGTGAGAGGGTCTGGAAGAATTTCCTGAGACAGCACTGCCTGAGCAGGTCTGGCCCCCACATGAACATCTGAGGGGTTGATTATGGAATGGTGGAATGGATTGGGTGGGAAGAACCATAAAGCCCATCCAGTGCCACTCCTGCCATGGAGCTGCAGGAAAAATCCAGAGGAGATCCTGGAGCTGCAGGATTCCAGAAGCCCTTTGCTCTGGGAATGTTCCCCTGGAGAAGGGAAAAATGCAGGGAATCCTCAGAGTCCCTGCAGGGGCTCCAGGAGAGCTGGAATTGGGGACAAGGCCTGGAGGGACAGGAGCCAGGGAATGGATCCCAGTGGGAAAGGGGAGCTTGGGCTGGGATCTTGGGAATTAGGAATTGCTGTGTGGGCTGGAATTCCCAGATTTGCTGTGGCTGCCCCTGGATCCCTGGAGTGTCCCAGGCCAGGCTGGATCCCCTGGGACAGCGGGAGGGGTTCCTGCCATGGATGGGTGGCACTGGATGGGATTTCAGGTCCCCTCCCACCCAAACCATTCCAGGATTCTGTGCCCCTGCTCCATCCCTGAGCTGTGGCTGCGTTGGGATATCCCTGGCTGCTGCTGCTGCAGGAGTTTGGGATCCCACCTTAGCCTGGCACCAGCCTCTGGGAATCTCCTGAGCCAGCAGGAAAGCTTTCCCCTCCCAGCTGTCTCCCTAACTCCTCTTTTCTCTTCCCAGAAACATCCTTGACTCAGATAACTACAGCCCCATCCCGGTGTCAAATGAAGAAGTTTATAAGAAAATCGTTGGACTGTTCCCATTCCAGGATGCTGAACTGGAAAAGGTAAATCTTGCCCTGGGGAGAATGGCCTGGCTGCTGGGGCAGCAGAACCTCACACCCTTTGTGGGCATTGATCAAAAAAAATACCCAAATCAACCCCCCAACCGAGATAAACAATCGAAGAGAAAGGAAAACAATGGGAAAGAGCAAATATTCCTCCCATGGGATGCATTTCTGCTGGTGTGGATGAGGGAAGTGTGATCTGTGCTCCTCTCAGGGTGTTCTGTCACACAGATAGAAATACCCATTTCCACTGGCATTTTATTCCCATTTTATGGACTCTGGGATTGACCTTTATTGGTTTAATCTCATATTTAGAGAAAAAGAGCCCCAAAAAATGTTGTGGATCTTGGCCTTTGCACGAGCAAAGTGCTTGGAAAACAAAAGTGTGTCCAGATGTCCCCTAAATCCTGCCTGGCCTCGTGCTGCACTCCTGGCAGGCAGCAAATCCAGCCCTGGAGATCCCAGTCAAGGGTTCACATTTTTGTGTCCTGCCCCAAAATTCAGTCCTGGCCTTCAGCTGCTCCCTGCACCTCTAGGTTTGAGTGCTGGGGGTAAAAACTGGGACGATTTGGGGTTGGGAAATCCGTTTCCTCCTGGGGTTTGGGGTTGGTGAGCAGGAAGACACCTGGTGCATGGTGGGGCAGCAATTCCAGGGGTTCCCAGTGACAGGGAATGAGGGAATGGCCTCACACCCCTCCTGCTCTGGGAGCAATCTGAGATTCCCTGCTCTCCCCCCTGGCTGAAGTGTTTATAAAATCCAGGAGAAATCCCAGAATAGCCCTCCCTGCTGTCCCTGCCCTCCCTCTGGAATCGTCTACCCTGTTTTCCAGCAACCCTTCCCAAAGAAGTTCCCGTTCTCGGAGTTCGTGCCCAAGGTTTACGGGCAGATCAAGGAGTTCATCTACGCCTGCCTCAAGTTCTCAGAGGATCTGCACCTCAGGTGGGTGGTGTTTGCACCCAGGGGGCTCAGCTGAGGTAAAACACGGCCACGACAGCCCCTGCAGCACCACGGGCTGGGGACGGTGTGGCTGGACACTGCCCAGGGAAACTGAGGGACAGCAGGCTGGAATGAGCCAGCACCGTGCCCTGGTGGCCAAGAAGGCAAATTCACCTGGCCTGGGTCGGGGACAGTGTGGGCAGCAGGAGCAGCGAGGTCACTCGGTCACTGTGAGGAGCCCCTCGAGTGCTGGGCCCGGTTTTTGCCCTCAGTTTGGGCAGGAGCTGGAGAGACTTGAGGGCAGCGAGGCTGTGAGGGGCTGGAACACAAACCCTGAGGGAGCTGGGGGTGCTCAGCTGGAGACAAGGAGACTCAGGGGTGCCCTCATCACTCCCCACAGCTCCTGCAGGGTGGCTGCGCTCAGCTGGGCTGGGGCTCTGTCTGCAGAACTGACACAGCCAGGGGACACAGCCTCAGGGTGTGACAAGGGAAATCCAGGTTGGATATTGGGAAGAAGTTCTTCCCAGAAAGGTGATAAAGTTCTGGAATGGCTGCCCGGGGAGGTGCTGCAGTCACCGTCCCTGGATGTGTTTAACAAAGCCTGGATGTGGCTCTGGGTGCCAGGGTTTGGGTGAGGAGCTGGGCACGGCTTGGACTCGATGGTCTGGAAGGGCTCTTCCAACCTGGGCATTCTGGGGTTCTGTGTGGATTCTCTCCCTCACCCTCTGGATGGACCTGTGCAGGCTGGAATTGGCCCTGGAGCAGTGGGATCTTGGCTGGCCACGTCTTCTCCTGCAGGGGGACATCCCAGGGTGGTTTTTGGGTTGGAAGGAACTTTGGGGATTATTTAGTTCCAGCCCATCACAGGGACAATTTCCTGGTGCTCCAAAGCTCCTGCAGCCTGGCCATGGACACTTGCAGGGAGTCCCACACTGCCAGGACAACCCCAGCTGTGTGACAAGGAAGAGGCTGTTCCCTCCCAGATGTTTCTGGGTTATTTTAATAAATAAATAAATGCGGAAAGCTCGTGGTGGCTGCTTGTCACCAGGGCCTGCTGGGGCACGTCTGATCCCCCCAGGCCTCCCTCTCTGCTCCCCAAGGAATGGCAATTCCCTGCTTCCATGAAAGTGTTGTCAGGAAGACTCTGAGGGTTGGATTTTTGGTCAGGAACGAGTTTCAGCTGCTGGTTTCGTGCTTTTGTTTTTCTTGTTTCTTCGGGGAGTTTATATACAAATAATGTGATTTTTTTTTTTTTTTTGAAAGCCTGCAAAATATTCCATGTGTTTACCCTCCCTGCTCCGTGCTGAGGTGCTTTGATGCCTGTTTCACCCATGTGTACGTGTGTGAGACTGAAAACCAGCGGGCTCTGCCAGGAGCTGCGAGCTGGGGCTTTGCTTTTGCAGCAGCAGCGGCGCTCGCAGCTCGGGAGAGCTCCAGGAATGAAGGACCAGGGTTTGGCTGGGAGGATTCACCCTCTGGAGAGAGCCCAGAGGAGACCCCTGAGCCCCTCTGCTCTGGGAGAGCTGGGAATGTTCCCCTGGAGAAGGGAAAAATCCAGGGAATCCTCAGAGTCCCTGCAGGGGCTCCAGGAGAGCTGGAATTGGGGACAAGGCCTGGAGGGACAGGAGCCAGGGAATGGATCCCAGTGGGAAAGGGGAGCTTGGGCTGGGATCTTGGGAATTAGGAATTCCTGTGTGGGCTGGAATTCCCAGATTTGCTGTGGACCCCTGGATCCCTGGCAGTGTCCCAGGATGGGATTTGGAACACTCTTGGACAGTGGGAAAGTGTCCCTGAACACGGATGGGGGTGGAATGGGATGGGATTTAAGGTCTTTTCACACAAAAATATTCCAGGGCTCCGGAGCCCCTCTGCTCTGGGAGAGCTGGGAATGTTCCCCTGGAGAAGGGAAAAATCCAGGGAATCCTCAGAGTCCCTGCAGGGGCTCCAGGAGAGCTGGAATTGGGGACAAGGCCTGGAGGGACAGGAGCCAGGGAATGGATCCCAGTGGGAAAGGGGAGCTTGGGCTGGGATCTTGGGAATTAGGAATTCCTGTGTGGGCTGGAATTCCCAGATTTGCTGTGGCTGCCCCTGGATCCTGGCAGTGCCCGAGGTCAGGTTGGACACGGGCTTGGATCCACATAGGATCAGGGAATGTGTCCCTGGAGTTGGATCCAAATGGGAGTTAAGGTCCCAACCTGCCCATTCCATGCCCCGTTGCTGCTGTGGAGCAGGGACAGCCATTCCAGGGTTTTCCTGCCCTCCTTGGAGCCATGAATGACAGTTTGGAGAGGCCCTTTCCCTCACCTGGCCCTCCCTGGTTCCTTTGGGATCTCAGCAGTTTCTCCCTCAGCCTTGCCGTGGTGACAGCTCCTCTCTCTGGTGGCTCCCAGGGCTCTTAACCCTGGGATCACCATGGCCCCATCCCTTTCCAGAGCCCATTCCCCATGGATGCTGCTCCCCCAGCCCTCCCTTTGGAGCTCTGCCCTCCCCATCCCTGGGATGATTGGTCTTGGCAGGGCAGGGATCAGAACGTCCCCGTGGGTCCCTCCCGGGGCTCCCTCCGGACCCGTTATTAAAATTCCTTTCCACATTGGATTTTCCAGCCCTTTCAGGGGGGGTAGGCCAGCCCCGCTCCGCCTCTTGGAGCCAAACATTTGGAATATTTCTCTGCAAACCCCTGTTGACACTTTCTTCATTTCACCCTGACAGCTTGAATTAGGTTTTATTAGGAAGCTTGGCTACAAAAAGCCGGCAGCCAGTTCCCTTTTTCTCTTCCCTTTCTTTTTTTTTTTTTGCCCTGGCCTTGTCATTTACGGAGCACCCCGGAGTGCTGGGGGTCAGCCCGTCACTCACAGGGGCCTGGAGGTCACCGCAGCTGCCACGGCACTGGGACAGGAGCTGTCATTAGCCCAGACAGTTCCCTTCAAGCCTTTTCCTGCACAGCACAGCCCACGGCGCAAAGTGGAGCTCCTATTCTATTTAATTTTGCTTTTTTTTTCCCCTAATTATTTGGGTAAAGCAGCTCCTTGTATTTGTTGGATGGGAGGGTTCTGCTTTTTGTGGGAGTTGTTTCACTTGGGGAAAGTTTGGAGCTCCGGGTGGGTTTGTAGGGTTTGGGGTTTTTGTTGTTGGCTCTATTAATTGGATTAGAGCAGGAAAACTTCTCTTGTCTCCTCAGCGCTTCTGCCTTTTTACAAGCTGAGTTCATCAGGTTGTCTTCAAAAGTATCCTGTCGTTTTTTCCAGTGGAATTTCCCATTGGAAAATAGGGAGTATCTCTGGAAAGCAGTGGGTGGAGGGATGGTCAGCTCAAACCCACCAAGACTTGGGTTTGGGTTTTTCTGCAAACAAAGCCCTGATCCTGGAAAACTTGGGATACAAAGTGCAGAGACACCTTAAAAGAATATTTCAAGAACCTTCCACTGTCCCAGGTCTGTCCCAGCCCCAATGTCCAACCTGGCCTGGGACACTGCCAGGGATCCAGGGGCAGCCACAGCAAATCTGGGAATTCCAGCCCACACAGGAATTCCTAATTCCCAAGATCCCAGCCCAAGCTCCCCTTTCCCACTGGGATCCATTCCCTGGCTCCTGTCCCTCCAGGCCTTGTCCCCAATTCCAGCTCTCCTGGAGCCCCTGCAGGGACTCTGAGGATTCCCTGCATTTTTCCCTTCTCCAGGGGAACATTCCCAGCTCTCCCAGAGCTCCAGTATTGGAACACCAGACTGGACGCTCCTGTGCCCCATTCCTGCCCTTTCCCAGGCTGTCTGGAACAGCAGCACCGCTGGAATTTGGGGTTCAGCCCCTCCCAGGTGCTCCTGCTGCCCCCTCTCCTTTCTCCAGGAGGTTTTACCAACCCACCCTGCCAGAGGCTCCTCGGGTCTGTGCCTGCCTCAGGATTAGCCCTGACAGCAGCAGGAATTGTCTCCTGCAGTGAGGGCAGGAGAGGGAATTCCCAGCAGGAATTCCAATGGGAAGTGTCCGGTAAATGGAGCCCCCGACCTTTGGCTCCTGCTCCACCTGACAGAGGGGCCACGTCCCAGAGCTGGGTGGGAAACAAAAGCCAAGCTTGCAGTTAATCCCAGGAGAAAGCTGGGGGATGTTGGGATGCTGCAAAATGGGGGTGGGATTGGGGAAGGTGGTCCTGTGTGGGCTGGAATTCCCAGATTTGCTGTGGCTGCCCCATGATCCCTGGCAGTGCCCGAGGCCAGGCTGGACATTGGGATTGGAGCACCTGGGACAGCAGGAGGGGTGGGATTTAGGGTCTCTGAGGTGGGACAGGTAGTATTTAGGGTCTCTCCAACCCAAACCATGCTGGCGTTCTGGGAGATGGGAGCTGTGCTGCACTGAGGAGCCCCTGTGTGGAAATTCTGGGATCTTTGGATGTGTGTCCTTCCCAACCCATTCCCTGTGACCTCGCTCACTCCTGAGATTTTTCCGGTTTTCTTTTAAGATCCTTTCCGAATCAAACCATCCCATGGTTCTGTAATTGTCTAACTGCCCAGAAGGGACTGAGAGGGAAATTTTGGGACATTTTGTTTGCAGATCTTTTCCCTTGTGCTGAACGTACAAATCCCCATGGCTGGGGATGGGTTGTTCTGATGCCATGGGCAGCTCTTCCTTGGGCTGCACCAGCCCCTTCTGGATGGGAGGTTGAGGGATTTGGGATTTTTTAATCCACAAAATCCTCCTGAAACATGGATGAAAAGGCCTAAATTGTTGTGTTTTGATGTATTTCAAACATCAGCTCCTGTGGGCCCCGCACGGCTGCTCGGGGGTGAGGCAGGGAAGGAGGACGAGAAGAATTCCCAGTGGATCTCTTTCCATGGAACATCCTGCAAATTCCTCTTTCAATTTCCCTTCACAGCTCCACAGAAGTTGATGACATGATCAGAAAATCCACAAACCTGCTGCTGACCCGGACCCTGAGCAACTGTTTACAGAACGTCATCAAGAGGAAAAATGTCGGACTGACAGAGGTGGGATGGGGATTCCCTTGGGAATGGAGGGACAGGACACAGGGAATGGCTTCCCACTGGGAAAGGGACATTGGGGTGGAGTCTGGGGAAGGAATTCCTGGCTGGGCTGGGATTCCCAGATTTGCTATGGCTGCTCCTGGATCCCTGGCAGTGTCCAAGGCCAGGCTGGACATTGGGATTGGAGCACCTGGGACAGTGGGAGGTGTTGTGATGCATGGAAAGGCTGATCTGGAAACAGAGACTGGGTAGAATAAAAGGATAAAAGGGATTTATTGAATGGATCCAGCTTGGGCAGTGCAGGAACCCCTTGGGGCTGCACCCAAGTCAAACCCACAAATGGGCACAAAATGGCCGCCAGTCATGAGGGCTCACACTTTGATATGTATATATTAGATACATATAAATATAGAAATAATAAATATTATACACCCACAAATGGGCACAAAATGGCCGCCGGTCATGAGGGCTCACACTTTGATAGGTTTGGGTCCATCAGCAGATTGGAGTTCATTGTCCAATTCCAGCTCCAGGTGATGAAGCTCCATCCTCCTTGTTCCCTCTCTTCCTTCACTGTTGTTTCCACTCCTGGGCCTCAAATTTGTCCTTTTTGCCCAACTGGAAAGGAATTGTTTTGTGTCCCTGCTCTGTGCAGAGAGCTCCCCAACCCTGAGTATGAAACTCAGAACTGCACATTAAACCAGCACAGAATGCGAAAAATAGAAAACCTAAAACTGAAGGCATCAGTTGGGGTCAGAATTAGATCTTTCCAAGCCAAACCATTCCTGGATTGTGTGATTACTGGGCAGGGTGACAGGAGGTCCCTTGGAGCTGTTCAAGCACCTTTAGAGGTGCTGCTTTGGAGCATTCCATGAGATATTTGCTTGGAAAACAATGGGGCTGCTCAGTGTTGGTGTACAAAGGAAGAAACTTTGGACTGTGGGAAAGCAAAGGGTTTTTTTTCTTCTTGGTTGTGAATTTTGCCCTCTTTTAGTTTTGGGGAATATTATAAATCTGAGTTAAAGTCAGAGGACTTCAGGGAGGACCAGAGAAGATCCGAGAGGGAAATGTGAGGGAACTGGGGAGCAATCCTCGTTTTCAGGTGATGTTTGAGTGGTTCCAGCACATTGCTGCAGCACAAACCCCAATTTGGGATTTTCTTTGTTGTCCATCCTTTTTTCTGTACAAAATCAAGTTTCTGATGATTTTAATCCTTGTAAATGTGCAGGTCCCCAGGACAGGTAGGACCTCTGTGTGCTCATATTAAACAAGGAGTTATTAATTTTTTACTTAATTATTGCTGCTTTGGGTTGTGCCAACCATGGCTTTCCCTTCCCAACTTCTCATCTCTCCCAGACATCCCAGAGCTTCTCTGGACACCCTTTTCCAGGTTTTGCACCTTTCCAGTGTCTCTTTTCCTTCCCAAATGCCCGGGCTGCAACTCCCGCGGTGTCACCACCGCCTTTCTGATGTCACCAGCACCAACGCCGAGATCTTTGCGGTGTCACTTCACAATTTCCGCTCCTAAAAATCGCTGATGACTCCAATCCCCTTCACATCTGGGAGCGTTTCCAAACCCTCCCTGCACGGGAGGTGCCTCCAGACAGCCCCAGCACGCTCCAGCGGTGCGGTGACACCGAGCCAGGGCGTGCTGCTGGCAGGGATCCGCTCACCCCACACCTGCCAGAGCCAAACCTCGCGGTTCCTTTGTTCAGGGCCCCTGTGATGCTGCTCGCTGTCACTCAAATTCGGGGTATTTTGAGGTTCAGCGGCAGCCAGGAGTTTTTTTGGGGAGCCCTGAGTGACAGCTCAATGTAGGGAAGTCCTTTCAAAATAAAAAAAATAAAAAAATCACCTCCTGTGGTATTAGCAGCTGTCATGGGAAATGCTCCCCCCACAAAATTATCTTGGATTTAGGTGTTGGTAAAAGAGGAGAGACTGGAGCCCGCAGCAAAGCTGGGGGTGTTTGCACAGCTCAGCTTTTCACGCCAGGGCCGCGCGGAGCCGGCGCCCCTCGGCCTGGCACGGCCCTGGCACCGGGGCTGAACCCTTGTGTGCCTCCCCAGCTGGTGCAGATCATCATCAACACCACCCACCTGGAGAAATCCTGCAGGTTCCTGGAGGAGTTCATCACCAACATCACCAACGTGCTCCCCGAAACCGTGCACACCACCAAGCTCTACGGCACCACCACCTTTAAGGTGAGCGGGGCAGGGCTGGTCTGGGGTTCCACCCCTGATCTGGGGCTCCCCCCTGGCTGGGGGCTGGCAGGGATCTGCTGGAGGGGAAGCCTTGGGGGCTGAGCCCAAGGATAATCCAGCATCATCTATTTTGGGAAGGTTGCGCCATCGCTTCGGGTTTGTCCTTCTCCTGTCGAGATCGTGGGAGGTTTTCTCCTTAACTCCCAGCCCTAATTAGCTGAAGGATTAAGGAGATTTTAAACAGAAGCCTGATAATTTATTTTTTGTTTAATTACTCAGTTTGCTGTTGGAGTGCTGTGTCATGGACACCAGGCTCCTCTTCCACTCAGGACGAAGATTTCCAGAATTTTTAATCCTCCATCTTTCCACTCTGTTTAGCATTGTACCCTAAAAATGAGGGTTGACAGAAACTCCCAGGTTTTCCAGCCTTTAAATCCCACTCCAGGAGGGTTCAGGAGGGATCCCCCTTGTCATGGGTTCATTTATTAAATTTTGATTTCTGGAGTGCAGGCTCCTGAACCCCAGCCCTGCACTGGGTTGGGTGGGGTGTCCATAGGGGATGCTCCTCTCCCAACTCAGAATCGTGGGATGTTCTGGGATATTCATGGGATATTCACAGGTATCCCATCTCTGCTCCATCTCCTCTGGATTTGTCCTCAGGGGCAGAATCCACCTCAGTCCTGCCCACCACAGCCTGGTGGTCCCTGGTGGTCCCTGTCCCCCCAGCCCGGGGCTGCAGCAGCCTCGTGGTGTTCTCCTTGAGCTTTAGGGTTATGTCACCTCCTGGTCCAAAGGTTGGGTGAAGCTCCCACCCCGTTAGAGCGTGCTGGATCCCCCATCCCACGTAGGATTTTCCCGGCGTGGATCCCCCATCCCACGTAGGATTTTTCCAATGTGGATCCCCCATCCCGTGTAGGATTCTCCCATTGTGCAGCCCCCATCCCGTGTAGGATTTTGGTGGTGTGCAGCCCCCATCC
>VXBU01017966.1:479772-560967 GCA_013400315.1 Bombycilla garrulus | reverse complement strand
TGGGTGGGTGGGTGGGTGCAGAGTTGACCACATGCCTGGTGATCTGGATGCACACGTGGGCCGTATTTTTGGAAGTGCCTTGGAGAGGCCAGGGCTGTGCCCAGTAGGAGAAGCAAGGCCCTGCAGCCCTTCCTGAGCTGTGGCTGACCTGGCTGTGCTCGGCAGGTGTTGGTGTGCTCAGCGGGCTGCTCTACGCCACCGGCGGCCATGACGGGCCCTTGGTGAGGAAGAGTGTGGAAGTCTACGACCCGGGGACAAACACCTGGAAGCAAGTAGCAGACATGAATATGTGTAGAAGAAATGCAGGTAACCACGATAAGCCTTTCTGTGATGGCTGGCTCAGTTGTCTGTGTGTGGTTTTTAATGCAATTCGCGTGCTTGTGGTGTATGTGATCAGTGTTGTAAAAGATAAAAATGGGAGTTGAGGGATCTGCCTGGGAGTGAATCAGTGTGGCAGCAGCGTGCTGTGGGGGATGAGTTAGCCCATGTCTCACCATCTGTGCTCTGCTTTGAGGTGTGTGTGCCGTGAATGGTCTCCTCTACGTGGTGGGAGGCGATGATGGTTCCTGCAATTTGGCCTCGGTGGAGTACTACAACCCCAGCACAGACAAGTGGACGTTGTTGCCAACCAGCATGAGCACAGGGAGGAGTTATGCAGGTAAACAGGCAGTGGGAGAGTGGGCAGGAGTGGGATCATCTGTAAACTTGAGGGCTGTGCCCCCTGAAGCTTTAATTGTACCTTTTTTTGTATGTTTTATGCTGATTTCAGTAGAAGAAACTTTCACATAAGTGGTAGACACCTCCCTCGTTGTGCGCCTTTGGCTTTGCAGGAACCCTGGAGCTGCTCCCACCATAACTGTGACTGTCTGTTCTTACAACAGGTGTGGCTGTGATTCACAAACCCTTGTGACACACGATCAAGCCAATGTGAGGAGCAAAGTGAAGTGGATCCAGCTAGGTGGTGTTGGGAAGATGACTGACCTCTGACTTGACCCATCTCATTGCTGTTAATGTCTTAGCATGACAAGTGATACGTTGCAAGCATCAGCCGCTGCATCATCTGCAGTGGATTGCATAGCCAAGTGAAAATCCCTCTGGGGACGTGTTCCATGCTAGACACGAGGTGTTGCTTGTTATCTGTGGTGCAATCAACTGTTCTTCTCGATGGCATGTGTCCTGAGATAAACACTGTGCTTGGACTGCAGGCACGGAATTTCTTGTGTGAAACAAAACTGCTACGTTTGGGCATGTGAGTAAAAACGAACGTTTCTGGATTTCTTCCCTACTGATGCTCCATGCACATTGTTGGTTGAACTAATTACTCACTGTGCCTGGAGGGTGGACTTTAATAATGGCAGTGGAAACTTCTGAGTTCCAGCAGAGAAAAGCAGCAGAAATGGACTGGAACAGGGTGGTCTGGCTCGAGTGTGGCGCTGTCTGAGTCATGCGTTTGTACATGCCACTGGACTGCTGTATGTACCCCTGAAATGCTTGTGGAAATAAACACCGTGTGGTTTTTCTACTTGCCATGAATGCTGTGTGCTGTGCGTGACGGGACCTGCTGGGCAGTGCCTTCCCCGGGGCTGAGGGCTCAGCACCTGAGCCACACCAAACTTCACAGCCCCACACAACACATGCTGCTCCCACGGGGTTTATTGCTCCTGTGAAACAAATGTTGCTTGAATAGAAAATCTTCCCAACCCGCACATTTCAGCTGTGCTGAAAGCTTCAGTTCTAGCTCTGTCCAGCATCTCAATGCCATTTCATAATAGAGCATTTAGATGTTAAAAGATACCTTATGGTGCCATTAATGTAGAGACATTCCATACAGCGAGAGCCCTCTGTCGCCCAAGCAGGGATTAATGAGCCAAGTAAAATACCTGCAGTGTTTTAATGCTTCCAGAGCACGGAGATTAACTAATCACTGTCACTGTAATTGCTATTTTAGTCTTGCCCTTACTGGAAGCATTCCTCTATTAGTGTGAAGAACTCAGAAGATTATTCAAAACAGACAAATCTAGATCCAGATGTAAAGGATCTGTCTTGCTTATATACCAAATTCTTAAAGTTTTCTGTTTAAGAAGACGTTTGACTTTAAAATACTTTTTTGTGTCTCCCTATGAGCTCTGATACGCTTTTGCATTCAGAGGTGAGCTCGCAGAAGCTCCCAAACTAAAGGGAACTAGTGAAGAAAAATATTTTCTCTACTCCTTTTCTTGTTGTTTGGGTTTTTTTACTTGTTTGTTTTCCCCTTGTAGATCAGCTGAGGCTTTTTGTTGTGAGCGGATGTCCAGTGTTGTTGTGCTGTTTTCTGTCTCCATAGATTTGCTCTGTGTGACCTTCGACAGTAGAAAAGAAAAATACTTAAAAATTTATTTCAGCGGGATCTAAGCTGCATCATCTTGTGCTGCTTTTGTAGAGGAGTGGGTTACTTCTAGAAAGATGTAGTCTTTGGTGTTTGAGGTGACCCAGTCCTTCTAAGATGGGTGCCTGTTTGTGTGGGAAGCAGCCCCTGCCTGTGTTGTGTCACTGCCCTGCAGAGGGGCTGGCATTCCCTTCATGGGGAATGTGAGGTAGCTCCCACTCCTTTGGGATGTTCTTGCTTTTACAAACAAGGGCAAACTGTCTAAAGAAAAAACATTACTACTCTTTATGTCTACCTTTCCACTGTATGTGAGCTCAGAGGTCTTGAAAATAGTAATTAAAAAAAAAATTAGTCTTTTCCAGAATACCCTTTAAACCTTTTGCTTTGAGTTCTACAATCTGCAGTGAAACGTGCCAAAATAATAAATAGTGTGACATGCTGCTCTCCTGTGAGGTGTTGCTTACTGTAAAAGCCATTGAGGCTGGTAGGAATGTACCCCAGTAGGAATGTACCCCAGTAGGAATGTACCCCAGTAGGAATGCTTCCCTGACTGCAGCTGCCTTTGGATCAGGTCCTGAGATGCACCTTTATGGTGGCTTAAGGAAGGTGAAGAGGCCTCAGCTGGGACAGACTCAAACTCACTGGCCCAAAAGGTGGTTCCCTTGCATGGAGCTTGGGAATGAAGGATAAAATGGGGCAGACAAAGCATTTCAGTCCATCTCTCGTTAGGCTGAGGTGACTGGACAAGGCTGGAGAAGCATTTGGGCATACATTTGGCCCTTGTTAGGTCTGGTTTAGACATAAAGCTAAATAAACTCCTCTATCAACTACTGTACAGCCCAACTGCAGCTCAACAGTTGGGAGCAGTTCCCAGCCAACATTCCCACACGTCTGGCTTCACTGGAGCAAAGGCAAATATTATCCAGAGACTATGAGTTTATGTGGGCTGGAGATAAAAATTGGTAGGTACTACTAGAGAGGTGCAAGGTTGCAATTTGCTGTGTTCGTCAGATGTGAAAAGTGGGTATACCTGGAGGTGGGATAATTTTATCCCCTGCTCTCCATCTGTTCACAAACCTTCCTTGCTCGTAAGGAGAACAGGTTTTGGTGGTTCTCTGCTCATGTAAAATGGCATTTCTGCCCAGTGCTGGCCCAGAGCAGTGGCTTGCTGGACAGGGCTAGGACTCACAGCCCTTGCCAGGGACGAGTGGTGCTGTTCCCAGCTCTCCTCCATGGCACATGACACATTTTCCTCCCTTCCTTCCCAAACAAAGTCAAGTGACCTCGTTTTCCAGCTATGCAATACCAACAACCGTAACATGTGATGAACCAGCTGTACCCCCCACCCCCAAAATGCTTTTGGAATTTGTCTTTGGTGTGTGGTTTCTTGTTTGTATTGTTCATTTTGAGCACCTGAGCCAGATCCTTTACAGATTGCCTTTTTCTTGGACTGAAAACGTAGCATTAGCACTAACAAATTTTACTGTAAATATTTTTATAAGACAATTTAAAATAATTTTTTGATTGCTTTTTATGGTCTTCAATGACATTTCTGGATCTAATTTGTGCACTCCAGTGTGGTGTTTTGCTGGCTGAGGTGTAGCTATGTTCTCTGCACAAAAAATGCCATGTTGTAAGAAAGATCTGGGATAGCTGTTGTGTTGGTTTTAATGTTAGAAGGACTGCATTGGGCTCCACATTATGAGATAAATTCAAACCCATTACCTCAGTCACTAGTAGGCCCTTAGATTATTGGTTATTTTAAAACTATTTCAATACCCTGACTTAATTTTCTTGTGCCATGAGTTTAGTTCCTGGGTAGTTTGGGGGACAAGCTGTCACTTGGCTCCTGCATGAGCTGCTCGAAGACAGAAATACTCTGCCCACAACAGTCTGGGTACAACACCCCAGGATGCCAAAATCAGACAAATTATTGCAGGAGTTTTAGTAAAAGCTTTACAGACCGAACTTGGACCTCTTCTTCATGTTGGTCCTTTGTGAATATGAACAGTTTCCTCAGCTTCTTCTGTTGTAATCTCCTTTTGGGGTCACCCTGTGTGTGACCCTCTGTGGGACTCTGGCTTTGGGTTTCCTAAAGGGGGCTTTGCTCCCCAGGCTGAGCCCCAAACCCAGCACCATCGTGTGTGGTGCACACCCTGCTGGGCTTGCAAAGCAGGGTAGATTTGCCTCAAGCAATCTGTTGTTTAAACAACTTTGAATAAAGTCCATCTTTTCCATTGGTGCCTAATAGATAAATTGGGGGTGATTGCAATCAATTTTCAGTTCATTCAGTTTATCCAAACAGTGTCTTTTTATGGATGTGTACAACAAGCAATTACCATAAATACACTTGGCAGCGTTTGCATGTCACCACCATGAAAGCCCAATACTGTTCTGTGGTTTGCATTGTTTGGAGACTAAAATCCTTAATATCCAGCGAGGTGTGATGCCTGTTCATCAAGCCAATGTGATGGCTCAACAGGTAAATGCTGTGCATCAAGTACTGTGATGGTTCAACAGATGAATGCAGCTCGGTCTTAACCTTTGAGATTCATTATTCATATGTTATCGAAGCATTGCCCCCTTTGCCCAAATCGTGCCCAAAAATCACTTTCATGTGAGCATAATTTGTTGCTCAAAGCTTCAGTGTTTGGGAGTGTGCTCGACATTATGGTCTGAACATGGGCTCATCCACTTTTTTTCATCTGCCCTTATCTTTGTTTATGAGTTTATAAATTATTTTCCTCTACGGTGACAATAAATAAATAAATAGATATTGATAATTTTAATTTGTATATTTTATGTATAAAGACCCTCAAGGGTAATGAATGATTGTGAAATAATTTACCTGGGTGTGAAATTTTTTTGGTTTTGTAAACCAGAATTTGTTGGTTCAGTAGCTGACAGTATACTGTAACAAGTTGGTTGGCTGTTTAAGCTCATTTTTTAAATTAAAGATTTTTTTTGCATGAGTGTGTGGAGGACAAAGGACTTTGCAAAGTAATTCTCTTGACAGCCGTCTTGTCCAGTGTGACGAACGACTCAAGAAACATTCTTCACTGACATATTTATATTATGAAAGAAAATCACACTGTAGTTCCCCATCAGTTAATTTGAATAAAAACTGGGCTAATGAAACTTCTCTGGGTCTGTTTTGATTTCATCGGCTTCTGACAATGAGGAACAGTCTCATCACTGCACATGGCCTTATTTGTCCCCTCTTTAGTCACAGCAGGTACCAGCCCTGGGGTTACTGTGCCCTTGGATGGGGTAGTGGCACTCACACGTGCTGGGGCTGAGATTTGCTCTGATGCCAAGCTCTGCTGCTCTCCCAGACTCTGCTCTGCTCCTTTTTCCAGGGAAGCTAAAGACATTTCTCTTGGGGGTGGGGAAGCCCTTGGTTCAGGCAATGGTTGGCACAAGACAGAACCTTTTAGGGAATGCAGCTGGGAAGAGAGAAAACACACACAAAAAAAATGAGGGTTTATCACCTAGGGCTCAATATTTCTTAATAACACCATAAAGTAACACATTAACCACGTCACCCAGCTCATTTTGCCTGATGCTCACAAAACATCTCACCGAGCTCTCTGGTTTTCCAGAAATGCTCCTTGTGCCTCCCTCATCTGTTAATACCAATGTACAACATCAAATTTACCATGTGGGATCCTGAAATTTAATTACCTGATGCACAGATAATGAATGACATATTGTGGGTTGCTCTATGCAGCTGGGGGACTTTGCAATTATTCCTTATTTCATTTCGAAATGACTTTTCTCTTGCACAGCTGACTCCTTTTTATTAATGTTTAAACTGATGAATCTATGAACCTTCAGCTTAAAAAAAAAAAAAAGGAGGCCTTGGCAATCCAGGGAGAAATCTCACTACCTTAATTTTGCTGTCTGATTTTTTTTTTCTGTTATTATTGTTTCTTTTTTTTGCATCTTATATTTTCACCTTTAGGCATGTTTTCTACCCATGTATTTCACCCTTGACAGGGCAGAAGCCATATAGCAGTAGCTGCCACCTTGCCTCGTTCACCACAGAGGGCTAAGGGTTTGGGTTTGCGGTGAGGAAAGGGAAAGCAGAGAGGAAAGAAAAGAAAATAGGGGGAAAACTCGCCCAGAGGGGTTACAAGGTCAGAAAAGCAGCTCCTCTCTTTGTTGTTGGGTATCGCACATGCTGGAATAACCCATGGTGAGATGTGCCTCCTCTGCAGCAGAGATGATGTTTGATTTGGTACCTGAGTCATCCGGAACTGGGATCAGAGGTAGGGCAGGAAACAAACTCAGCCATGGAAACCTCAGCACCTGATCAAAGATGAACCTGTTCATTTGTAGGCCCAAATGAATAAATAAGGCCGAGGAGGAATTCCCCTGTCCCTGTGCCCTGAGCTGCAGTGATGATGTGAGTTCGGATGTGGCTGTGGAGGGTTCAGATGGCAAAACTCTCTCTGCTCTGGCTGGAATCTTGTTCTTTGGCTGTGCTAAGGGTGCTTGATGGCAGAGAATAACTGCAGTTAAAAATAACAGAATCTGTTGGACACTTTCGAAAAAAGCCTCTAGGAGGCAAAGGACCACTACAGAAATATTGCTAAGAACCACCCAGGGTTCCTAAAGCATCCCACAGTTGCTCAGTGACTGATGATATTGCCTCACAGAATGTTATTCTGCACTGTAAACAAGCACAAAATCACTTAACTACTCAGTGACACGAAATATTCTAAGAAATTTGCCAAAGTGATTAATGTTAACGTTCTTGTTCAGCAAATTGAATGAGATTTAATTGGCACAGCTGCTGAAACTCAGTGCATTTGATTTGGCCTTGATTTACAAAATATGTTATCATGAGCCTCCTCCTTCTTTCCCTGCAAACCTTCACAGCCTCTGCTAAGCATATTACTCAGTGAATTACTGATCTTAAATGTTAGAGTTTTTTTTCTCCACTCAGGAAAACTTGTAAAAAGGCCCTTTAAAGTATGAATGCCTGTCCCAAAGGATCTGTTCTTTCCTAACCAAAAGAGCTTTAAATGTCACATTTCAATGTTTTTCTTATACTTTGTTACATTATACTTTTTCCACAATAATCTGTCACCTTATTATTCTTAAAATTCCCCTTGCCTTTGACTTTGGATAGAAAAAATGCTACAGGATACATGGTGCAATCTCAACCCATGGACAACCCAAGAAAAGGAGGTTTTAAAAACCTGGAAAAGCAGGGCTTTACGTCCCAAAAATCAGTCGAGTTACTTGTTAGTTGTTTTTAATAGCTGTAGCAGGGGAAGTTCTCAGCCCAGGTGTCACACGGGGGCTCACTTGGACAGAGGAGGCTGCAGCCATTGGGGATTTGGCAGGGGGTGGTGGTGGCATCTGTGCCAGGTCACAGGGAATTCCTGTGTTCTCTCCTTTGTGCTTCCTCTCTGCATCTCTAATGCTCATGCTGTAAGGAGAAAAAGTTCTGGGATCCCTCCCTGCATGTGGGATGTTTCCCTAGAAGGAAAATCAGCACCTCAGATTTCTCTTGGCTTCACCTGCGCTTGGAGATGGATAATTTCTGGAAAAGTTTTTCTACGTTGAATGAGTTCCAGCATTTAATATGTTTGTTTATGGCAAAATGTTGCAGGCTCAGGTGCTGACTGAAGGAATGTGATGCTCCCCACTGCAATCCTGCTGGCAGTAGGATGCACTGGGGGGTTGGACACAGTCGGGGTGCTGGGCTCAGGGATGCAGGCTCAGGTGGAAATCCTGGTGTGGCTCCCCCTGGGCTGTCCCAGCAGGGGTGATCTGTCAGTGCCATCAGCCTGTTTGCTGATTCAGGGCTCCTGAGAGGTACTTGGTCCTGGGTCATAAATCAAGTGATAGCTCTATTTTATTCCTTTCCTGGATGTTATTTATTAAGACTTTTTTTTCCTTTCTCTCTTTCATGCTTCAGCACTTTCCCTTTGTCCCCTGTGTGTGCACGGTGTCAATGATGACCTGCAGCTGGTGTGCTCCATGCTGGTGACAAAGGGGACTCAGGGGTGATGTCCCTGCTCACAAATGTCTCCTCAGCTGCTGCTGTAGCTCAGGGGACAAGTGTCAGCCTAAAGGGTGGTGCAGAGACTGGAGAGCACAGCCAAGAAGAAAGATCCTGTCTTCACAGAAGGGTATACTGAGACAAAAGAGATTTATCAGGTTGTCATTTGTGAAGGGGGAAGAGGGAAGATAATTCCCATCTGGATTGTGAAAAATGCCTCTTACCTGAAGACAAACTAATTTTTTTTTCTAGACTGAAGGTGGCATTGAGCTTTAAAAGTTAAAAAAAGGTATGTAGGTATTTTAAACTTGCTTAGAAAACAGCTGCAAACCCTCATCTCCAAGGAGACCTGAATTTGGGTGAAGGAAACCCTAAGAGTATTTAGTGCTGTGTGCAAGAGAAAGACACTTCATTTATTGAAGTGGGGTTCCTGTCAAAAAAAGCGAGGAATCACTCAGCTTCCAGAGTTCTCTTGCACTGGGGAAGTTTTGGTGTCTGTCACAGTGATTTTAACATTGAGACTGTGGTCTAAACAATTTCTCTTAGGCAGCAACAACCTAAGAATAATTAACCCAAATTAATCCCTTTTTGTTCTCTTTGTGTTTTATAATGTCTGATTGCTATGTTTGATAGTTAATATGGCAATCAGGTTTTTCAGAAAAATGGAATTAGAATGTCCTAAAAATGTATGTTAGAAAACAGTATCAGCTTTCTCCAGTCTCAAGTAGCAGATATAAAGGATTCTTTCTGTCCCAGCAGGTGCTTATCTAATGATAATTCAGCTTTTGCCAGGTGTGTGGCTGGAGATATTAGATATAATCAGACAGCTTCCCCATGAGATTCTCTATGTGCTTTATTATAATGCCTATGTAATTTTTTTCCCCCTTTATCTAGTTAATTCTGCAGCTTCAAACACATGCAGCAATTTGAGTCAGCGCGGGGTAAATGTGTGTTTTCTCTGCTGCTGGCAGGGTGCAATCATCCTCAGGCTGTGGGAGCAATCACTCCAGAAAAATCTCTTTGAATTCGAGGCAATGGGAGGGAAGAGGATGAGGAACCTGATGGGATTTGGCTCGGGATGTGCCGTACAAAGCACTGGACTCTGGGGGTCAGCACAGCCAAATAAATGAGCTTGAGCCTGGCTAGCAAAAGCATTTTCTGATTCAGGGTGACTCCCTGAAAACAATATTTGGGGAAATATAGAAATATTTTCTTCTCAAGCAGTGCAACTGCATGATTCCAGCATCTGTGTTGTATTTTGCATATAGATTGGGATGAAAAGTACTGTGATACAAATCCTTTCTGCCCTGTTCTACAGAGTCATCATATCTGAGCTTCCCATTTGCTGGCACACAAAAATAAACTGCAGACAAGAAGCTGGAGTTTTTAAGGGTTGTTTCTTTGAAGCCATTTACTTTGTCATCTCTTTTCTAGTAGGACGTGCCTGCAGCTGCAATGAACCGAGCAACAGCTGATGTGAGGGGGAGCCTTTAAATTGATCTTAGGGGCAAAACCTGTGTACTTGGAGTTGCAGTCTTAATTAAACCTTAATATTGGCTGCCTGTGAGCTCTTAGGGGTGTCATGAACTGTTTTGTGAATGGAACTGTGTGGAAGACATTGAGAGGCTGGAGCATGTCCAGATAAGGGCAGGGGAAGGGTCTGGAGGACAAATTTATAATGCCTATGTAATGGGGGCTCGGCCTGGGGATAAGGAGGCTCAGGGGGAAACCTTCTGGCTCTGCCAACTCCCCAAAAGGAGGGGGCAGCTATGGGGGGTCAGGCTCTGCTCCCAGGGCACGAGGTACAGGCTGACAGGAACAGCCTTGGGTTGTGCCAGAGGAGGTTTGGATTGGATATCAGGGGAGAATTCTGCACAGAAAACACTGTCTAGCTCTGGCACGAGCTGCCCAGGGCAATGGTGGAGTGAATCTCTGGAGGGATTTAAAAGATACGCAGAGGTGGCACTTGGGGACGTGATGTAGCAGTGGCCTGGGGAGTGCTGGGGTAACAGTTGGGCTTGATGGTCCTGGATGGCTTTTCCAACCTAAACAATGTTGTGATTTACCCCACTTCACGGTGTGACTCTCTGCTAATTCTAGTCCCCTCAAGAAACTCCAGGCAGCAATCCTCCCTTACTGATGGAGGAAAAAAGAGAGCTTTAGGGTCTCTCTCCAGCTGGGATATGCCGAAGATGCTTGGGAGAAATTTGGCTTTTTGCCTACTATGTAATGATTGAATCCTGCCAAAGCTGCTGATGCTTGAGTGCGGGTGACAAGGAAGGATGAGTGGATGCTGCTCTCCAACGGCTGAATTCTGGGATTCAAATCTGATGCAAACAACGTTTAAATTTCAAGTCTTGATGACATTTCCTTTGCCTACAAGCTACCCAGCTCTGTAAGTAGCATTTAGTAATTTCTGGATGTCAGAGACTATGATTTTGTTGAGCAGGTACAGGTTGTTGCAGGGTAAACAATTACTCTTGGTAGAAATCAGGGCCCCTTATTTATTTCACTCTGTCTCCTACCTCGAGGGCTTTTTTATTTGGAACTCCTGAAATAAGGCCCCAGAGGTTATTAGCATCTCCCTTTTCTATCATAACCCAGAAGAGGGCCCTGCCTAGGAAGGCACTGATTGCCTGTGCTGTCACTGGCTTGTTGATGAACCAGAAAAGCTTCTATTAGTTTATGGAAATGAGACTTAGACTTACACAAAAGCTTGACACCATGCCATGTTTTTAATTAGTTTTTTTGAAAAGATATGTGAGTTGAGACGTGCATACGCCTCTGGTTCTTAATGTGGCCGTTAAAGAGCAGGTCCTTGGTTCTGAATCTGTGTCTTTTTGCAGTGATCTCATTTTATAATTACCATTTGAACAAATCAGGCAGATTCCTCTAATTCGGCCCTTTCCAGAAAATACCTTTTCAGTGGCCTGTTTCTTTCAATGAGAGATTATCTGGATTTGTTCACAAGCACATGTAAAAGCAAATGGTAAAATCAAGATCAGTTATGTGATTATTTGTACAGCTAGTTTCAGTACTAACCGAGCCCTTTCAATTAAATATTTTTCCTTGACATTTTTAATCTTACGAAGCTACAACAGATTCCCCAAATCTTATGATTTATGGAAAGGATTATTCGTGTAAGCTGGTCCCATTTGTGGCTTCTTGATGGAATCACTAACATTTTGAAGACTTTTTTTTTCTTTGTTGTCAGGAAGCAGCTTTACACAGGCAAGTAAATGTGGAAAAAATGTAACCTACTCCATTGTCTGATCACCTTAAAATATCCCCTAAACTGTTCAGTTTCAGATTTTGACAGATTAACAGATGACAGTTTGTTTCATCACCTTTGGTAAATCCAGCTTTAATTAACTGACATTTTAATGGTTCCTAAGTGGTCACAGGCTTCAGTAGAACTGAATTTAATTTAATTTGTTGGGCATGACTTTGCACTGGGGAAGTCCACAGCCAAGCCTGTGTTCTCATCCCTGTTGCAGCAGTGCCAGCCCACAATCCATCACTCACAAGTGCCATTAAGAGCTGGTCCAGAGCCCAGCTGAGAGCAGGAGGCTTCACCAGCTCTCCATGTGACTGCAAATTTGTAAATGACTGGGAAGTCAGGATAATATATTTATTTATTTATTTGAAAGAAAAGGCACATTCATTCCCTGTAGGAGCTGTGCCTGGCAGAGGATGGACGTGTCCTTGCTGGGGCACCGGGGATCCTGTGCTCTCACCAGCACAGATCCCTCCTCCCCATCTCAGTTCAGCACTGACTTCAGCCATGAGAAACCTCCCAAAAACACCAAGAAAGTTCTGGTTTGTAATATGGCAAATCTCTGAGGTTGGCTTTCCAAAGGCATCTGGAGGAAAAGCAGCACAACCCAGTGGACACGTTTGAACTGCCAGATCCATGCGGTGTTGGGCAGGTACTGATACTGAATTCTGCCTCTTGCAGAATTCAATATTTGAACAACCTTTGTTCCCTACACCAGGTATTATAATCTTAGAATAATAACTGTCTCTCTTTCACCAAATATAGTTTCCATCCTGTATCTGGGCTCCAGTGTCCAGAGAGACACTTCACCTGCTCTTCTAGTGCAACTCATGTTTGTCCTGTTGAATGAAGCTGTCTGCAGCTTAAAAGTACACAGAGATGTGCAGAGCATAAGCTGTACAAATGTTAGCACTTGAGTTTGAAGGCCTCTATTAAATGGGCCTACCTATATTTGCATGTGTATTTACTCAGTTCCTTTCTTTTCCAAATATATTCAGCATGCCAGGGGAAAGTTTCTCTGTTTTACCTGCTGGCAGGGCATCTGTATCTCTTCCCACCTAAAAGTGGTGTTGCATCAATCTCTACCTGTTGCCAAAGATATTGATTTACTAAGAAGCTAAAATACTGCGTTTAGAACACAATATTTAATTTAGTGATCTTACAAAAAACATAAAATTGCTGTTCTTGATACCTTAGCTGTTCTGCTCCCCATGCCTCTAGCCAGGAGCATGCACAACTATTTTTATTTTTATAAGCCATGTACTCCCGTGGGTGCCTGGCACTGGCCCAGTGTCAAACCACAACATTGTTTGCCTTTATATAAACCAAAATCCAATACTTAATAAAGGAACAACAAACTAAATCCTTCACAAAGCAGGTAGATTTGGTTAGCTGTGTTTGCTGTTCAGAAAAGCCTGGAACACAAGAGAACTTGTTGGGCTTCCTTGGGCAAGGCAGGGCCTCGCCAGGCAGATGAATGGAAGGTGTTTGGTGACGCAGCCCCTGGCACAGGGTACCCCAGCAGTGATGGGGTGACTGCAGGTTCTCGATCAGTAACTCTCTGTGAGTTTTGGTGAAGCCAGAAAGTGGCTGATGAGCACTTGCACCCTGTGGAGGAATGAGTCTGAGCAGGGGAGCTGGGTCTGTGCCTGCTTTCCTGGCTGCTCCATCCACCAGCTCACTTTCACAGCACATCATCCAAATTACATTACCCTTCCCAGCACCAGTGGCCCTGGGGAGGGGCAGGGAGGATGGGCGGAGAGATGGAGAGAGTTGTTTTGCCCAGAGGTAGGGTCTGCTCATACGGGGAGGGCAAGGAAGGAAGACCAGACCTCAAAAAACTGTGAGAGTGGAAAAAATGGGAAAAAATGTGAGTAAAACATTAAAAGTGAGTGAAACTCCTCCAGGTGATAGGAAGAAGAAGAAAAGTGGAGTGTTGTGAGTTATACTGTCTTTGAAAGAAGCCGAAAGTAGGGCGGCAGTGCAGATGTCTGAAAATGTCTTTGCAAGAGGAAGACTCAGCAAATGAAAAGAAATTGAGTTGTTTACCATAAAAGATGGTTCTAGGAGTAGCAGCCTTGCTTTGGGCTGTCCATGGAAAAACTGTGGCTGCAGGGCTGGTAACTCAGTTCTGAATGAGACAGAAATCTGCATGCAGTTTCAATTTCTAAAAGCTCCCACTTCAACTGATTTCAGTGCTGGAGTAAGGATTTAGAGTTTAATAAAAATACAGTTCTGAAGGCTGGGAGTCCTGAGGAGACATTCCTGGTTTGGAATAAAGTCACTGTTCTTGTAACACTGACTTAGTCAAGGATTATTTTGGCCATTAAAGGAGACTGAAACCCTCAGGAAAAAGAGAAAAGGAGTTTTTTTCCACCACAAGATGGCATCAGTTTTGCAGAGATAGGTTTGCAAAAGGACTTAGGCTGGAGACAAGAGTGGACTTAAAATAAAGACAACGTTTTAAAATTGATATCAGACTGATACAAACCGAGTATTTGTCTCACAAGTGTCTCTTGGAAAACTTTATTACCTGAAAGCTTATTTTGGGTGCATAAAATGAAGGTCCCACGGATCAGAATTAGCCAGTGCAGCTGCCGATTGTGATCCTACCGGCATGAACAAAATTTTGCCTGCAAATGCTTTTCTGCTGTTTGTGCACATCAGATCTAAGTGAGTTTATATTTCCCTCACAGGCCTCCTAAAGCCTTTCTGTTGTTTGCTGTAAGCTAGCAACAATATTTACCCTCATTTAAAACTCATCTAATGTGTTCTAGAGGTCTTTATTGCAGTTTGCTGTATAGAAATCCTCATTTGCATGTTTGATGCTTCACATGTGTATTTTCCAGTCCTTTTTCAGGGCTCTATTTTGACTCTGTGTGCCCTCATAAAGTTTTTTTGAGGTAAAATCTCTCTAAATACTTGTGTTACCTCATAAATCTCTGAACATCATCAGCTGGACTGCGATTTATATTAATTTAGATAATTTTGTATTTATTATTGTAAATCCAGTAAACTCAGAATGTATTGGTACTTCTTGGACTTCTCCATTCAGAGTTTTGAATTTTTTTTCATTTTATGTTAACAAAAGATATCCAAAATCTTGTTTTGTACCACAGATCTTTGGTATTTTCTAAATAGAGGCTTTTTACAACATTCCAGGATGGCCACACTCCTCTAAAAAGAGCTAAAAATAAATCTCATTACTTTCCTTTTTTTTTTTTCTGATTTTGTCTTAAAGGCAACATTTTTCAAAGTCTCACACTGGAGACTGTAACTCACGGTGTCATGAGGTTATGACAAGGCACTTGGAGATTTATCAAGTGCCACCACAGGTTCTGCTTTGCCTTGTTTTACAGCTTGGAGCTGCCAAAGGCTTATTTCTTTCAACTGTTGTGTGTGTGTTCCTTTGGCTTTCATAAAACCCTCAAGATTCATGCTTTACTTTCCTTGTTTTTAGAAAAAGTCCCAGGCTTCCACGTGTGCTTGCGGTGGAGAGTGAATTGTCTTGGAGCCCTTGCACCACCAGCAATGTACAAAGCAATGCTGAGTCTCCATTCACCTGCACAATAATGTTCACCTGCTTTTGTTCCTCTTGCAGCTCTCAAGTTATTCCTGAAGCATAAAAGTGCCTTTGTAAGGGCTGCTGTAACCGAGATGGTTGTGTTTGATCTTGCATGTACTTCACACATGAAATTCAGTGGGTGTTTGAGCCAGCAGGCTTCCAAATTTGGCCTGGGATTGCTATTTATTGCAGCATCTAGTCCTTTAAAAAGCAAACCTGAGAGCTCTACTTGATGTGTCTTTTTGGTGTGGCTGATCCTGGAGGGTTGAACAAGATTAGACTGAGAGAGAGAGAGAGAGAGAGAGAGAGAGAGAGAGAGGAAGAAGGGCTTTTTCAAAAAAAGCCACTCTGTAACAATTACACCCTGACTCCACAATTAGTTTCGTCTAGATGGTCTTTGACAAGATTGCCGGATTAGCACTTCAAACTGACCAGGAGGCGGCTGTGTCTGCAGAGCAGCCCGAGGGCTGCTAATGAAGGAGGTAATTACCTTTGCACTGAGAGGCTCTCCAGGGCTGAGGCACTGGGGGCATTTCATGCTGTTCTCAAGATGTTTCATCTCTTCACCATTTTGCACCAAAAAGTGCTGGAGCATGAAAGCAGTGACCATGTCTGTGCCCTGGAGAGTGCCTGCAGTGACCTTGGCCTTTTCCCGCGGGGATTGCCTTAGCTGGCCCCTAACAGAGCCCGCAGAGCAAAGGTGGCCTCTGCATTTTCCTGTGAGCATCACTTGTTCCTGGTCATCCTGGGTCCTTCCCAAGCAGTGATGGCTTTGCCTCTCAGGCAGGGCAGGACTGTGCCATGCTGAGGAAAGCCAGGTGTTCTAACACAGGCTTGCCTGTCCAGCTTAACGTGGTTGGGGTGGCATTGTCTATTTTTGCCTTTTTCTGCAGAACTTGGGGGATTACAGGTGTGGTGGCTTTCTGCTGACCTGCAGTTGGGAGTCCCCCATGGTCTCTCTCCTGGGTTTAAGTCTACTGGTCAGGAACAGACCTGAGAGAAGAAAATGTTCATTCTTGGTGTTGGTTATCTTCCTTCCTGCAAGCAGAAATGTTCTTTTTAACTTTTTTTTAACTCCCCAGTAGGTAGGTCTTTTGTCTTTTGATCTCAGAAATGTTTGGCAACTGATGTTGCCAGCCTTTTGTTTGAAATGTGCTGGAAATAGATCTATTATTTTGCCTTCAATACAACCTTTATTCACAGACCATTTTAATTTCTTAATCATGTAGAGGTAGCATATCATTATACCATTTTCCCTCTACATGTCCACTTAATGGTTTTTTACCCTTTTTAGTTAAAGGCACTTCTTAATTATTCCTTCATCAAATTATTTTAAATATTTCTTTCCTTTACATTTTTAGAAAAGTAGGTAAGAAAACAAAAAGGCAAATGATATAATTACAAATGTGGTACTTTTGGTTATCAAAGCTCTGACAAAAAACCTGCAGGACCAAAGAGCCTGGTGTACGAAGACAAAATCTCCAGCAACTTTTCACATGTTTTAGACATGGTTTGTGGTATATTTTGCTGTATTTCTGCAGAAGTACTGCCCTTCTCCTTGGGCAGACTGTGCACAGCCTCGTATTTCACGGCATGACAACTCACTTTGGTTGTACTGTAATTCTTTACTAGTGGCTGTTGCAAAGACTGAGTGCAAAGGCTCGTGCTCCTGACCCTGTCCTTGGCTGAGCGTGTCCCTCCTGGCTAGGAGGCACCTGATGGATAACGTCTTTGCCAATCTAGCACTCATTTCCTGACAGCATGCAGAATGTATTGCCACTTGCCAATCCCCTCCGCTGTTAAATACAAGTTCATATTAACGTCATAAATTTCCTATGTTGGAACTGTGGTACGAGACAGGGCAGGTAATTTGACTTTTCTCTCTCAGCATTCAGCTTTTATTATTTTTTTTCTTTAACTCCATTTGGATAGCTATAGTCTCATACATAATGTATTCCTAAAAATGTATTCAAGTTTGAGCTGGCTGAACATGGTCCCCAGAGTTAGAATCAGTGCTTCTTATGACCAAATAATCTAATGGGTTACCCCTGCATGGGAGATGCTGGGGAGATGGGAATGAATTTCCTCCTGACTTGGAGAAGTGAAGCAGCGCTTTAAAAATAACAGAAGGATTCCTGGAAGTGTTTCTGGGCTTCAGAGAAGGAAAAGTAGAGCTTCATCAAGCTTGGGCAATGGCTTTGCAGTACAGTAATGTACAGAGGATGGAAAGAGGCACCGTGCTGAGGGAGAGGGTCTGGGTATTGGGCCCAACCAGGCTGGGAGTTCAGGTTTGAGCCAAGAGGAACTGATGGAGTTGCTTATCTAGAAATGGAAGAAATACTAAATTAGATGGAATTCAAGAGATTTGAACCCAAATGTACTTAGAAGTTCAGCTGGATTTGGATAGAAGCTTCTGGGCTGGCACATGGTTCTGCAGGATGCTGTTTGCACTGCAATCCTGTCTGCAGTGACCTGCAGCTGCTGCTGTTATAATGTCAGCACTCCTCAGAGAATTGTTAAGAATCAAAAAAGACATTGGCCTATGCTTTGCATGAAGCAGTTTTTGGGGAGGCGCCATGTGGGTGTGATGACCATGGATGGTGCTGGCACCGCTGTCTCCAAGAAACTCCCCTGGAGTCTCCTCAGGAAGTGGAGGAGAAGGACTGAGAGATCCCTCTCTGTTATCCTTCCCTTGCACCCTGGGCTGTTGTAGATGGGGTTGCTCTGCTGGAATTGCTGTGATGTTTTCTGCTGTCAATGAGGGAGGAAAGCTTTTTCATCCAAAGAAATGATCTTTCTTTGTTAATCAGCAAGGGGCTTGGCCAGTCTCTGAATTCTTGGAACTGACTTTAAAGAGAGACATATGCATATGTTTGAGATTGTTTTACACCAGCATTATTTTGTAATGGGACTGTTGGCAGAAGCTGTTATTGGGAGTTTCCCCTGTCTCAATTTAAACTGAGACTCATCAAATTAAATTGAACCAGAGAATGAGGCATTCTGAGTTCGATATCCTTCCTCTCCTTCCTTCTCCTCTGCTCCCAGTCCCACACATAATGTGAGTCTCAGAGTCCCTTGGCCAGCAGCCCTGCTCCAGGCTTGACAGAGTTTTCTCTATTTGTGAGAACAAAAGCTGTAGTGAGCCTGGAGCGGTCCCCTCAGACTGGCAGCATGCACAGAGCAGGCAACAGATGCTGGCATTTTTTGTAAACCCAAAACCTAATTATGCTTGGAGCAGTCCCACAAGTCTGGGAAAAAAAACAACCCTCTGATCTGATTTATGGATTCCAGTCATCACTTCTGGGTTTTAAAGCGGCAGAATATGTTTTCCAGTGATGTTCCCTTTCCTCAAACTCAGGAAAACAGGCAGGAATGTTACCTGAGCAGGGATGATGATGAGTTTGGTGCCTTCCCACTGTAGGCCTGTGTGTTGGGGCTCTCCACATTGCCAGAGGAGGCTGAATTCTCACTGGGGCATGAAACAGGGAACATTTAGCAGATGTGCAGGTGTGGCCCCAACAGCTTCATTGAGAAAGTGTTTAGGGCTGATGAAGCTGCTTCCAGACTGCTTTTAAGGATATCTGCCATATTACAATGTCACAATCCAGTGTGACTCAGCACAGCTTATTATTTTTGCCGTTTCAGAGTGGGCATTTCTTGTTTTCATCTATATTGAACAGATACTTTTTTCTTATCACAGTACCTGCCCTGCAAGCATGGATAGCTGGAGAACCTTGACCCTTTCATGATCCAGGCTTCCAGAGACTCAGAGCCAAAAACACGAAAGCTGCCTTTCACTAAAATATAAATTATAAAGTGAATAGCAATTCTTTTCCCCTATCAGGATAAAAATTTGTGTATGCCTGAAGCAGGAGAAAAACTCACAGAGGAGAGGCAAAGCATTTCCCAGAGCCTTGAAAGGGCTCACTGCTCTGATATGCCTCCAGTTCAACTGGACCAACAGCCCACGGCAACCTTTGGATATCTTTTGTGTCTCTGCAGATCTCATTTTAGGTGCAAAAGAAATGTTTTGCCTATGAAGACTAAAAAAACCCAATATATTCTCTGTGCTCTGCTTGCAGATGATGGGGAGATGTTGCAGCCTTTAGACAAGTTCATTTGAATTGTACTTGCAAAACACTTTAGCAACAAGCAGAAGGTAAAACAGTGGCTTTGGGGTGAGGAGGAGGCAAAGAGCTGTGGAATTTGGGCTCCCAGGGATAGCTGAGAGGAGTCTCTGTGTGCTGGCGAGGTCTGAAACCCACCCACAATGGTGTGGACATCTCCTCTGGCGTAGGCTGGCTCTGGAGGCCTGACAGACAACAGCTTCTGACGTGAGAACTTCTGGCACAAGCATCTCCTGTTCCTTTGGGAGTTTCAGGCCCTTGAGAGCTGATGTCACTCAGATGATGTAAATGAGACAGGGACTTGGATTTTGGAGGGTGTTGGCAGTTGGCAGAGGGCTGAGCTCTGACTGGAGTTAACAGAAGCTCCGCACTGGTTGTGAACCTGCTCCCTAGGCTCCTGTTTGCCCAGGAAAGCTCTGTGTGTGTGGATTTTTCTGCGGTTGTGCTGTGATTTGGGTGACAGGCCTCTTTTGAAGCAAATCCCATGGTTGTCCCCACTTCCTATGACCTGGTTTGAATGGCAGAACCATTTCTGAGTGCTCAGAGCAGGATCCCCTGAAGTGAATCTGGCTGGTTTATATGCTCCAATCCTCCAGTGCGTTCACAGAAGGGCTCCTCTGACACAAACCCCTGGAACATCTGTGGTTTGCCCATTCCCCAGCACCAGGGGTTCCACACTGCCCATCCCATCCCATCCCATCGCCTCCTCAGGCACAGTCTTGGCTGTGGGAAAGCTGATGCTGAGACAACAGTTGGACAAAGCATCATTGGTCTTTTTAGTACCCTGGCATGATTTGTTACAGCTGAGTCCTTCCAGCAAATCCTGAAGATTTTCAGCAGCTATAAGCTTTTATAGCAAATCAGATTTTTCCATCTGGCTGACCGGTTATAAACACACATTTCTCAAGTTGGCTTGTTATGCTGTGTTGGTATTAAAAAGAAAACCCGTGATGAGCAGTGGAGTGTTCATCTGTGTCTGCTCTTGATGAATTGTGCCTCTTGCAAATGAACACAAATAACCAGGAAAATCAGTTTGCATGTGAAATCCCAAAGACAAAAACTCGAGAACAACAAAGAAACAGGTTGGTATGGGGTAATGTTGAAGGCGGCTGAGCACGATTGCTGCTCTGAGAGAAGCATTCTAGAGCAATAAAGAGCTCACGGAATACTGATAGGGAGCTGTCTGGATTTCAGAAAGTGCCACCATCCACCAGGCTTGTCGGTGATGGGACTGACTTTCAGCACCTGTATTCAAAAGTATCAATCTGGACTTTCACCCAGGGATAAGCAGCACTAATTAATTTTCCACGTTTCTTCTGAATCTAGGTAATTTAAGAAATGTCTTATTGATTGTGATTTTGATAAGTTAAGTTTGTGTTCTGTGTGCTATGAACATAATGAGAAGGGTTTGCCATTAAGGGCTGCTGTGGGTGGTAGTGTGGTGTTACCGGGTGTGGGAAAAGAGAAATACTTCACTTACTGCTCCCACTCACTTGGTTGCTGACATTTTTATTGCTTTTGTGCCTGTTGTGGGTATTTTGGATGGATTCAATGATCACAACTAGAAAGGATGTGAAGTACTTTTGCTACTAAAATTTAGCAGCATATCTACAGCGCAGTCATAGCAGATTTAGGAGATTCCAACTCAAAAACAGATTTACAGCTAAGTGCCACTGTGTTCTGTCAACCGATGAATTTTAAGGTATGGAAAGGATACAACTGTCTGACTGGGGCAGTGCAAATGGCGAAGAACCTGGATTTGGTTTGCTGTGGCTTCACTGGTCTAATGCCTAATCTTTGGGTGAAGTTGGTATTAACCTCTCCCCTAGCACATGTGTGATTTCAGACCATTTGAAGTAGAGAAACTGAGGTTCTAATGCAATTTATTGTAAAACCATTATTTCCACAAGGGACTGAAATCAATTGAATGAGCAATTCACACTGAAACCTCTGTCCCCCCCACCTGCACTCCCCCCACCCTTTGTAAGAGGGAAGTCTGGAGGAATTCAAGCAAAATGTGGTTTGCATGGCTTCTGGCCAGCCTACAGCAGGCGTGGTTAGGGTTATGAAATGCCAAAGAGAGAGACCACCACACGTAACGTGGAATCTGTGACAAGGGAATTCACTGTCCAGGAGACAGCTCTTTCCATGGGGCCTTTCAGGCTGCTCGCCAGTTAGGAGCTTTTTATAGCCAGTCAAATTTCTTCACCCATCTGCTTTTTGCTTATGAAAGTGCATCCCTCAGGTGTGCTTGTTACACGTCATTACTGTTAAATAAAATCAAAAGTCAACATACCTTGGCCACTGGCTTAGTCATCTGTGTCGGCTTTTGGTGAGATGCATCTCCTGTCAAAAGCACACAGATGCTCTGGACATGAACATCACCCCCTGTTACAGCTTCCAGGTCTCTAAGAACAAAATCAGCTTCATTAATGATGAGTGTAAAGTTAATGCACACCAAACAACAGCCGCACTGGGAAGCTCTCCAAGTGGAAATGTGATGGATACGTGATGCAGATGCTGTCTTTCATGAACAATTACATTTCCCTTGATTACACCCTCTTGAGAAGGAAAACCAGAAAAGGAAGCTGATAGTCAACTTTTTTTTCTGATTGCTTAAGTGCATTTCACAGGATAAGATGCAGTAAAAGCATTTGAAGGGAAATGTTAGAGAGAAATTCGCTCAGGCCTCAGATATTCAGTATATCAAGTCAATCTCATCCTTTAGCAATCATTTGCACTCCCTCTCCAGTGCTGCTAGCTTGGTCCACTCCTCATGGGGGAAAGAGGAGCACAACAGTCCTGATCTCTAGGGGCAGCCTAAATAGCTTGTTCCAATTTTGTCTCGTTATCTTTAAAGTCTTAAAAATTAAGAATGCATTTTATTGTGCTCTGTATAAACAGTCAGCTCCCAGTGGGAATGTTAATTAAAATTGCCAGTGCATCATATTACCACTCATCTGAGTAGTGCTCATACTCTCTTTTTTATGGCCTTCTGAACATAACTCAGGTTCTACAGATGCAGGTGCACACAGCCAGAGAGAATTGTAAGATCCTTTTAGTTGTAGGTTCATTGCCTGTTAAAACACAACTATTATTTATTGCAAACACCAAAATGTTGGGTCTAGCCCAATACCGTGCTAAAGAATAAGACACAACCAGTGAAACTGTGATTTAGATTAAATACTAAGCCCCCTTCCCTTTCCTTTCTCCTTTCTATTTCCTTGTATTGAATTATTTTCAAGTTTCCAGGCCCACTTGCTTGAGGTTAAAGGGGCTCAATTCCATTTTGTTTTTCTTTCCGTACCCTTTCATCATCTTAATGGTTTTTCTTTTTATTTTCTTTCCTTCTCTGGCATTTCTTTAGCTGGTTGGTTTCTAAACTGGATTGTTAAGAACTGATTTTTACAGCTTTTATATAGGCACCAATATCCTCTCCCGATGGCTTCAAATCCTACTTTAGGTGAGCATGTTCTGCCTCCTTACGCTTCCTTGTCATCCTCTTTGGGAGCAGTGTCCTCTCCACCCCAGCTGGTTTGCACTGATTTGGCTGCCACATTTCTGTGGGTATTTAATTTGGAAAGCATGGTGCTTTTCCTCCAGGGTGACGGGCAGGTAGAAGGGACACTGTGGGAATGCAAGGTGGCACTGTATATTCATCACATGGAAAACTCTCTGTGCAAGATCCAGTCTTTTAGGTGCTGTTGAGGGGACACGAAGCTTTATTTAGCTGCCTTTATTATAAAGTTGTTACCCAAGGCTGTGGGCAGCAGCTCACACCTTTAAATGAGACAGTACCAGAAGTCAGTACTGCAGTACAGAAATTTCCCCACCCTGCCCACCTAAATCCCAATTTTTCCTTTAAATAACCTCCCATTTTACAATAATAGCCAAACCTGAGGCATCTTCATAATGCCACAGTCCTGCTTCGTGCTGTATTCTGGTACAGTAACTCTCTTTCAGCGGGGGGGCATCTTAGCAGGCTATGACTGTGTTCTATCTGTTTATTTATAGGCTCAGGATTAATGTAGTGTGGATGAAAAACATGTTTACTTATAGGATTGTGACTAATGTAGTGTGTGCATTCTACATCAGTAAACATTAATGAATATTCCTCTGTGAGAGGCTGAATAAGCAACTGGATTGTGTGATTCCCACACAGAAAGGCTGGTGCTGCAGCACTGGCACAGGGTGATTCTGTCTCCATCACAGCAGGATGGAGCACTGGACCCATTACAGAGGGCAGAAGCTGATGTTCCTTTAATGAATAATGGCTTGGGGTGCTGAAATTCTTATTGAGGTTAGCCAGGGGTGACATTAAACCCGTGGGATGGCACCAGTAGCACAAAATCCATTTTTTCATGTAAGTACTATTCAGATTAAATAACTGAATATTGAATATATTGACAAATAACTGAAATTTAGTGTTTGGTCACTATGGCAGCAGCTATACCAGTCATTATGAAATGAGATGGAAAGCAGTGAAAGATCTGGCAGAAAGCTCATAAACAGTGATAGCACAGCACCACCCCCAAGGTGTAACCCAGTCACTCCACCTCAGCCCAGTCCGTGCTGTATTTGCCCATTTGTAGCACACACGCAGAGCTGCTTCTCCCCAGCTTTGCAGCTTCTTCCTTTTACACAGAAGTCTTGACAATGCAGGAAAAACAAATTATAGGATCTGGAGACCTGAATGGGAATTTGAATAAATCACCATGGAGCACAGCTGCATTTATGCCCTTGCATCAGAGCCAACAGGCACGATAAGGCAGGAAGGTCTCGTGTGAAATGATGTTCCTTGCAGCTCAGCACCTCTGTTATTTCTGTGCAATGCAGATGCCTGTCCACGATTGGCACCCTGTGGCTTCCAGCCTCCAGCAAGAGCTGCTGTCTGAGCTGTTCTTCAGCTTTCTTTTCCCCTGACAGCTCCCCTCACGGCTTTCCAGCCATCCTACATGTTTGAATTCCTCAAGCAGTTTTAAGTGCGGTTCCTGCAAATTCATCTCAATGCAGGAGCATGGGCTGGTGCTGAAAACCCAGGACAGGCACATGGGTTGTGTTTGACAGATGAAAGTGACTTGTTTGTGCATCAAATATTGACTGAGGGAGCTGCACCAGACCCTTCCTACCTGAAAGGCAGAAGCATTTTTGGCTACAGCTTGTATGTGACCTTGGGTATCATCTGCAGAGGGTCTGGCTGGCAGATGCAGCCTGGGGTGGTGAGTGCATCCTTTTTGCACTCTCTTGAGGAGGCTTTAACTTCTGGCCTGTTCTTGCCTCCTCCTTCATCCCTCCCAGCTTGTGCCCTCATTGCTAAACCCTCCCAGGTGTGAAATGAAGGGGCCTCCTCTGCAGCTCGTTCTCCTGACACCACCTTGATTGGGTGTTGTAAAGGGAACAGAATGTGCTGGATAAATACTTCCAGTCCCTGGTCACAATTTGGGAAAGAAGACAGAGAATTTCCTGTGGGCAACTTTATTAGGTAACCTGCAAGAACAAAAGCTGCCAGCCAGGGATTGTGCTGCATTGGGGACCCAGAAGGGTTCTTGGGGTTCTGTGTAATGTCACTGTGCTTTGTTATCCCCATTAATACTTTATCAAGCAGAAGAAGAAAGTTTCCCTTTGAAGTTACATATTAGGAAATCAGCTTATTATAGCATTAAAATAGTGACAGCTTTGCTTGGGGGAAAGGGAAGCAGGCACCCCAGCTATAAATACTGCATGGGAGCGATTAATAACTTCAGGAATAAGCAAGTGTTACAAACTAGAAATTTACTTGCTGCAGCCCCTAAAGCTGAACCTGCTACAGCTCTGATCTTGTTAGTTCATTCTTTCATCCTTTCTGAGCCTAATGCAAACCCTTGGGGGAGCACTTCAGGCCTAGATGGTGCCAAGTATTAAGGCACCATAAAAAGAACATTTTCAGAATCATGTGATGGACTAGTTGGGAATGGAGGCAGAAACATACTGGGCTTAGACCTAACTTTTTCTGTCAATTACTGTAATATGGCAAAATTGTGTATATACCTTTATTGTATGGTTACAGATTGTCTGGGAAAAAAAATCTCTTTGCTAGTGGACAGGAAGGAAAGCACTTTGTCTGGTAAGTGTAATAAAAACTGACCAGCACACCGTGCTGTAAAGATGAAAAGGGCTGTAAATGTGTCACTACCTGTTATGTGGTTTATATGAGAGATTTGTAGCCATCAAGACAAGCTGCCCATAGGGAGGACACTGGGAATTTGGGAAAGGGGATTGTACTTACAGGGCAATGTACAGGACAGACAGATCCTGCTGTAATCCTTCCCATGAAGCGCTTTTTTGAAATCTCTGTTATCAGTGGCAAGACAGTACAATCTAAATACAGACCCATTCAGTCTATGGGGTTATCTTGAGTTCCAGGATCAAAATAGGTCTCAGCATGACAGCTCAGCTCTAATCACAGAGAGGGAACCCCTTTGCTCTCTGGGTCAGTGCAAATGCTGTCACTGAGACTGGGCAAGGGTTTGACACATTTGCTGGAGTAGGGAGGAAAACATTTTAGAACCCTTTAATAAAAACTAGTTGTCCAAGAAGTGCTTTGCAATGAAATCTCTTTTGATGGGTTTTGCTGAGAAGAAAACTTCATGCTGATCAGCTGATGGCAAGTTTAATTTAGTCTGGTGTTCCCTCAGGAGGCCTTGGCTGCCCCATTTCATTAATCCTCTGTGATCTGTTCATTTGGGAAGGACATTTTTGTCACTGCTTTTTTAACTACATGTTTGCATAGCTGCTGGCATAACCCTGGGTGGATCTGTCAATAATGACTATTTCATAAACTGTTAACAAAGACGTGTCCTGTGCAGGCACAGGGAAGTGCTTGGGTGTCTCAGACATGAAGCTTTTTCCTGCCAAAGCCTCCTGCCTCTTTTCCCAGCCCAGGACAGCCCCCTGCTCTTCCCTAGTGTCCCCAGTATTGTTCTGGGGAGAAAAAACAACATATTTATAGGGATTTCATGCATAACTTCAAAGGCCCTTAATGATTAGAGCTAAAATCTTGGCCTGTCTTCTCTCTTGTTATATCTAGCTAATGTGTTATCCCTAACAAAAATGAAGTGAACAAGGTAATCCTTTAAGTTAATAACTTCAGGAATCAATAATAATTCTAGATGCTGTGATTTGCTTTCTGCTTTCAAATTTAGATCAGTAAACTATGTCCCTTCAGCTCCTCTGATAGAAAATGGCCAGAAGATCTCCTTTGAAGTGATGGGCTTTTATGGCTTGTTATCTGTTAATAGTGTTTATAATCTAATGGAGAACAACTTTCCAAATCTGTTTGAAATATTTTGAAGCTGCTTATCATGATGTAGCATTATAATCCAGCACTAATTCACATTAGCCAAGGTTTGGATTTCAATTTACAGTTGCAATACTTAAGTTTATTTATCCAAACCATTGATACTGGTGTGGTGTTCATACAAAAAAGATGCAGTTACAGAGCTCTCTTCCACGTTTGCCCCATAAATTTGGACCAATTTTCCAAATTATGGACAAAGATGAGATTTTCAGGGTTTTGAAGTTTTTGAATCCAGAGGGTTCTGAAGAAAAATGAGGCATGCATTTCCTTGGTATCAAATCTGCCTCTATTGCTGTCTCCAGCCCTGACAGAAAGAAGCAGCTTTAACATCCCAGGCCTGTCTGGTGTGTTTATGGCCAACCTTGCCTTGGTGGTAACAAACCCAAGCTGGGAAAAAGTGGCAGTGTGCAGATCCAGGAGGTGCATTTTCCAATGTGCCATTGGGCTGAGTTCAAAGCAGTTTCTTTTACCATTTCATCCTCTAAATTACTTGAACAGGATTCACTCACTCTCCTGGCATTTCTGTGCATATTGCACAAGTGCCCTGCAGTACACAACACAAATAAACATCAAAGCAGGGAAAATAATTTGAATTCCTCATCTTTTTGGATGTGCCTTTTTAATTTTTTTAAAAATTTTATATATATAATTCCTGAAGTAGCCTGTGGCTGATAAAGTGCAAGCATTTGAAATAAAGTGACAGGGGGTTATCTTCCTGAAAAAAAAGGAAACTTTTAAAGTGATGTGATCAGATTCTGAAGTCTGAAAAGAAATATAATAGAAGAGAGGATGCCTCCTTTTAACAGAAAAAGACTGAACTAAAAACGAAAATTTTCCTAGTTTTACTATTTTTTGTCAGCTCTCAGCTGTGGGGCAGGACCTTGACAGTATTCCTGGGAAGCAGATGGATGAGAAGGAGAGCAAAAGTACCCGTAGCTGTTCTGCTGCTCTTGACCTACCCATATCTTTGTTCTCTCCCTCTCTCATGCACTCGAATTTTGGGTGATATCTCTATGTCCCACAAGTGGCTGCTGCAGCACCTGGGCAAGGTTCTTTATCTCAGGGTGTTCATGGTTTGGCAACTGGCAGCAATGGAATCCAAGGAAATATTTCTTCAAAGGTAGTGTTGGCAAGCAGCACTTCTGTGGAAACAGCTTCATGTAGGCTTGGATTTATATGGTGCTTTAAAAATAAATCATAAATGGAAAGTGAAAAATTATGTGCCCTTCTGTGCTGAGAGGGTGGGAGGGTTTGGAGCAGGGGGGAACACAGTGAGGTTGTTCCAGCCTCCCCTTTCCCTGGGCTCACTGCCCACTAGCCTGCCTGCTCCTGCTCCTGACATTGTTATAAAGAAGATTTGGGATGCACAGAGGTGGTTATTCTGTCAAATCAGCTAATTGGGGAATTGCTGAGAAAAATGGTCTTTTTGGAAACTTTCTCCTGGGTGATGATGCTGCTGTTTCATACCTGTGAAGGTGGTAAACAGCTGCTGAGGCTGCTTCTCAGCTTTGGGCACATTTGGCCTTTGTTTGCATTTCCTTGTCACCATTTAACTCCATGGATTTCATAGAATCATAGAGTGGTTTGGGTAGAAGCAACCTTAGAGATCAACTAGCTCCAACCCCCCCTCCCTCCCATGGGCAAGGAGACCACTCACCACCCTGGGTTGCTCAGGGCCCATCAAACCTGGCCAGCTCATTTTATGGCCAACTTTTCACTTTTGCTTTGTCTTCCAGCGCTGTGAGTGTGTGGGAACACCTGAGTGTCTGGGAAACCCCTGTGCCCCTGCACCCGGCACCTGCCATGCAGCTCGGGCTCCCTGGCAGCACATCCACCTCTCCCACTCCTCGTGTGACCCCACAGTCTGTTCTGATGAAACCCTTTCATGCACAGGGATGAAGCTGGGAGTGACCTCGAGGTCTGTTAGCACTGGGGCTCGGGTGGGATGTGGCACCGTGTCATTCCCAGCTGCCACATGCTCGGGACTGGCCGGAGCAGGGAGCACAGCTCCTGCCCCCGCTCAGCTCCTGCCCTCACACAGCTGGTTCTGTGGCACGAGTGCTGCTGCCTCAGCAGCTGCTCCATCCCTGGCTCTGGCTGCTGCTCAGGGCTGTGTGTTTGCCCATCACTTCTGATCATCAGTGGAATGATGGGAGTGTGTGGCTCTCCCACAGGGGCACTTTGGGAAGCTGAGCACCTCCAGGTGCTTGGTGGGAGCTGTTGAGCTCTTCACAACCCCATTTACATTTGGTTATCTTCTGCTGTGCTTTGGGCTCTGTCCTTCTGCTGCAGACCCGGCCCCAGGCTCGGTATCTCTGCTGGTTCACATGTATCACTCCCTCCAACCCAGGCACAGCTCCCGAGCCGCAGCAGCAGCTTTGATATTTCCAGGGGTAGTAGCACAGACTCATCTAACTGGAGGTGTTTCATTACTCCAATTGCACTGGGGAAATATAATGTTTAATGGCTTTGTGTCACTTATCTAACAGGCCCCTCTTGGGCTGTGTAACGTGACCTACAGAAATGGTGTTGAATTTGCAGCCTGTTGAAGTTTTTCCTTGTCCTGCCAGGACTTGCTCTCTCCCACTGCTCACCGTTTTGGAGCAGGCTCCACAGTGCTGCCCTGGTGGGGAGGATGGAGCCATTCTTGCAATATGAGCTACTGGCTCTCTCCTCTTCCTCTCTGACTGTCAGATGAGACTGAGTACAAAATTACATGTCTGCTTTTCACAACCAGCTACAAGTCATTGAACTTCCATAAAAAACAGCTTGTGATACTCTGCTTTTCAGCTTGTCTTATTTGCTTGTTTACTCACTAATTTTTTAGCTTCAGCAACTTGTAATGGAATATTGGTTATTAGCAGGAATTAGCAGGATTTGGCTGCTTAGCTTTCCAGAGTAGGCTCATTTGCTTCTGTATATGTTATGTGCAAATATAAAATCTGAATTTAAACAACCAAAAGTTCATTAAAAATATTGGCAGCATATTTTAATCACAGGACCATTTTTCTTATTCCTTCCCTACATCATCAGGTGCTTTGGAACCACTCCTCCTTCAAAACAGCCTTGATTTAAATTACCATTCTTGCTCTAGGTGTTCTTTTCTCCCTGTAATTAGTAGATGTTTTGAACCCCTAACATTTGAGGGGACATTGTCAGATGGATCCTTTGTGGTGTGTGCTGATTGACATTTCAAATGCCCAGTTTCTTCTCTCTGCCCCCAGAGTTCATTATTCCTGTGAAAGGCACTAATTATGACTTGAGACCAGCTCTTGTTGGTGCTACAGAGCTGAGGAGGGAGATTCACCTGGACTGGGTGAGGATGGAGCAGTTTAAATGCTGCTGGTTCCTCTGTCCCTGTGGGTAGTGCCTACCTGGGAAAGCCACTTCTCACAAAGGAGGGAGGTTCTCCCTCTCTCTACCCTTAGCCCTGCAGATCCTCCTTTTCTCTCCATAAATGTGTCCTCTCATGTACATTTTGGACAAGACGGGTGGCATTATGGGTGCTCTCCAGTACAGCCCATCCATAGCCCACCATAGCACAGGCACCTTTCCACACTCTTTGGTTTCCACTTTATGCTACTGGGAACACGTTTTTGGTGTGAACTTCTTTTCTAAATGCACTGTAGAAACAATGATTTCAGGAACACAGAAAACATGATGGGTGTGTTAATCTTCATGCAATTCAGAATGCTGGTGGGTTCAGTTAGGAAAATTATGAAAGCTGCAAAGAATGGTTCAGATAAAATGAAGGAATTCTCTTGGTAACATTACATATTCTTCTCAGCTTTGTATGCTACTTATAGCAATATATTTGGCAACCCAGATTGAATACATTCTTGCAACTTTCAGATTTGGAGCTGGAAAAACAAGAGTATCTGCATGTCTCTGTGCAGCTGCACTTTGTGTGCTGGGATTGTGTTTGTGTGTGGGGTTCTCAATCTTTTTTTAAGGAAAAAAACTTTTAGGTTCATTTGGCTCTGTGCATGTCAAAGATCCCATTTCACTCTGACTTTGTAGTTTGTCAAACAGAGGTCTCGTTTTATGGCTTCTGTAGTGGCTTTGGGACCATCACCTCTTGTTCTCTCCTCAGCTTTGCTCCTGGAGATGTGCTCAGCTGATCTGGGGACAAGCAAAGGCAAAGTGCCTCTGACTGAGGCAAATGTGGCTCTGAGAGTGAGGGAGTGTCTTTGCTTCTACTCTTGCTGCAGAGTTTTCCACCTCCTACAGACACGCTCCTCTGCCACCTCTAATTCTGGCAGATTAAAGATGTCATGCGTTCTTAGGAGCACCTTTGCTATCAAAAGCAAAAGGGACTCATGGTTCTAAGTCATTTGGAAGTGTAGAAAAATTCCACCCTGAATCAGATCTTGATTTTTTTAAGGCTGTGACAGTGGCATAAGTAAATAACAATGAATACCTAGGAAAGATTAAAATGGAAAGAGGCTGTGCCAGCACCTGCCAAACATATCCATGTGAAGAAAAGACAATATCTTCTCTATCACACTTATCTTACCAAAAATTCCTACCCCTTTTCTTCTTTAATAGTAATAAGCCTTTTCACCCAATATATTTCTCAAAGCTGTGATCTAGTTATAAGCTTCAGACTTCAATGAGGTTCAAATCTGGTGCTGGGCTCCTCATCCAGTCTGTTGTCAGCCATCACTCAAGCCTCTGATTTCTCCCTTGAATCAAAATTGTGCAGTCCCCTCCTGCTTTCTTTTGGCACACTCTGCACATTTCCTCTCATTTTCTGGCTCTCTTGAGCTTTAAGAGTATGCTGGGAAATAATAAAAGAAAAGATAAAGAGTTGATTTAATGCTTAGCAAATATTGGAAGGATGTTTGTACATGTGATTAGAATTTATTTGTTCTGTTCTTAGGTAGCGGAGGAGGGTTTGATGTAATAGCTAAGAACATACATGACAGAAGTTGCTGAGGAAGGCTTTTCAATGGTGACAGCTATGAATTTAAAATTAGCAACTGCAAGTTACACCTAAAGAATCCTTTATGGAGTGGAGAGGGATTTCTCAGCAGTGTGGATACAGTTACAATCAATAGGCAAAAATCCATGGCAGGAGCCTGCAGGAATTTGAGGTGTGCCAGAAATTTCCAAGGAAATGCGATGGTGAGAGAGATTTGGGAAAAGTAGAAGAGATTATCTAGCAAATTAAAAAGTTTTCTTCTTCTCTTAATTGGCATCAGGCCCTCAATCAAACCCCGTTCTTCTTGGGCTGGGGAGCAGTGAATGGTCACAGAGCCACAGCGCTGAGTTCTGGTTTGGGCCAGTGGTTCTGAAGCATCTCCTGGGCTCGTGAGTGGGTGTGATACAGCAAATCTGGAAATGCTGAGCTGCTCTGACACCTGAACTGTGGTGTGGGGGTGTCACAAGAATGTTCTGACTGAAAGACCTCATTAGTCAGCAATGAACGGAAGGTAAAGGCAAAGAAGAAAGGAAGGAAGTCAAGGGTGATGGGAATTGTGAAGGGAATAAAACCCTGGGTATTTAGAAGAAGAAGAGATGCTTGTTTTAACAGACAGTCTTGTAAAAAAGTGATATAAAAATAAACTTAATTTGCTTCCTAACATGACATTGCAGCAACATAAGGTTGGAATAAATCCTGAAATGTTTTATTGCAGAGAATACAGAGTAAAGCTCAATCAAATCGTTTGTGTATGAAGAATGAAAGAACGTGTAGGAAAATGGAATTGTATTGCGGAAAAAAGTCTGGTGCAGAAGGAAAATAGACATGTGGTTCCAGTTCAGCAAAGGCTGTAAATGATGCTTTCATCTTTCTCTGCTGAACATAAGGGACATTTGTAATGAGCAGGCAGCAAAGAGCGTGCAGAGTCAGAACTCAGCCCAGCTGGAAACTGAGGAATTGGATGGATAAAGGGACTGGGGATGCCCAAGGGACACAGGCACCCCTTGCTGGCTGCCCTAGGTACAAAGCAGCTGTGGCCCATGAGTCAGCTCCAGCAACTTCCAGCATGAGCACCTAGTGATTCCAAAAGGAAATGAGAGCAAGTAACACTCCACAGTCCAACAAACTGAAATATTGAAAACATACTTAAATTGGCTATCAAATAAGAACCTCAACAGCTTTTAAAAAATGCTTTGTTGTTTCTAGTTTTGATGGCAGTGAGAGCAACAGAATCAGAAAAATTAATGGAACACATTTGAAGTGAGACATTGTTGGCAAAGTACAGTGGTTGGTTTTTGTGGCGCTTTTTTTGATTTTTTTTTTAAGATTTATGGATGGTAGGGGAAAACCAAAAGAAAGAGAAAGCTTAGAAAGCCAAATGAACTGTCAGAGCTAAAAAGTGTCGTCATTCTGGAAGCAGCTGAAGAAAGTCAATAGAAGACAATTGACTTTAGATAAATTGTCAAAAAAATGTCAGCGCTTGACGCTCAGAGAAAGGCCTCTTGACAGTGGAAACTTATCATTTTCCTTGATAAAAGTCTGTTAAGATTATTAGAAATGCATTGATAAGAAGTTTATAGAGCAGCTTTGAAAATAAATGATGAAAGGAAGGTGACAAAGAGCAGCTCTGCCAGAGGTAGGAGAGCAAGTGTTCTGCAGCAGAATGACTTCTGCTAGAGAGGGAAAAATTAAAAACAAGGATATGAAAGACATTTTTCTTGATCACTAATTTTTTATGATCCAAAAATACTTTGATATGGAATGCTAAAGAAATTTCTTATAGAATTTTAATTCCCAAAACTGTAGCAACCACTGTGGAGGTTGAGATGCACAAGTGACTGCTCTGGTAGCAAGATTGCTTGTACCTCCAAGGCTCATTCCATGATCTTTGCTTGTAACAATTGATGTTTATTCATGGGAATTGTCCGTTTGCTCTTTTCCATGAAAAATATGGTGAGAAAAGCAGATTTTTACAATGCTTTCATTCAAGCACGCTGGGGTACTGCAAACTAAAAGCCAGGAGCAGCAGCATGGAGAAATCCTGGGTCCAGGTGTGTGAGGCTGTGAGTTGGGACACACAACAAATCCCAGCCCCCTTCAACCCTTTGGAAATCAATTCTGGAGGAATGCCCTTATGGATTCACTGCTCCTGCCCAGCAGTGCTGAAGGCAAGATGTTGATGCTGAAATGGTCCAGACATTTCTATGGAGGTTGTGAATCCATTGGGCTGAGGGAGGAAGGGTTGAAACAATTGCTCTGCTTCAAAAAGAAAGTCCAGAATGATAGAAAGGGTATAATTACTCTTATCCCAGTGCCCGAGCCTGAGCAGCAGCAGGAAAGCTCCTCACAGACAGGTTCTTCTCATGCCTTTTCTGAAATAGCAGCTCACAGAGACAGAGTGCCAATCTGGGGAACTGCCCGTGTCCATCACCTGCTGATTCCTGGGATCCACATTTCCTTGGCTTTGGCTTCCTTGATGCCAACAAAGGGGGATGTGGAGTTTCCTCTGCACTCGTGTGAAGGAGATTTGCTGGCAGGGTGAAATACTGTGGTTGAAGGACTCTATCTTGATGTGATTTATTTGACTCATGAAAAATGTAAGAAGATTGAATTATATTGGCACCATAGATCATATTTCTGGGTGAAAAATTAAGATCTATTAGTGGAATTTGAGTGACTAGTTTATCACTGAATTTGCATTATGATGAGCCCAGCTGTCTCTGCAGTGTGTTCTGCCCTGGGTGTGGGCAAGAACGCAGCAGGCAGGAGGTCCAGGTGCTTTAGGAACCCCAGACCCCAGTAAAGCACACAGAGGTGTGTGGCTATTGTGGAGTCACGTCTTAATCTGCATTTTGATGATACCAGACTTGATAAAGTGGCAGGAGAAAATTAAGGGGGAGGATTTGCACCGAGGAGGAGGCATTAGTGAAACTCATAGGGTTTTGTTCATGACTGAGGAACAAAAAGTGAGGCAAATTGCAGGACAAAGGGAAATTTAAAGTGTGTTCTCTGATATACTGTAATGTTTTAGTACCAGCAGAATGAGAGAGACAATTTCAGTAATCAGCAAGAGAGAACAAATTCTTAAGAAACCATGAAGAATCCTGTTCATGCAAAAGTTTTTTTGCTTATTAATAGAAATCAGGGAAGAGAAGCAAAGTAGTTAAAATTGTAGTTAAGGTTATTTTCTAATCTTAATTTTCAACTGAAAATTAAGATTAGAAAATAACCTTAATTACATGTATTTTATTATTTTTCTAAACACTTTCAGGTCCATCTCCTAAAGGGTAAAAAAACAAAATTAAAATAATCTAAATTGAATTGCATTCTAGGAGCATTCAATACTTTTATACTAGAATTTTTGAGAAACAGATTTCAATTCTCAATTTGAACCTTCAAAACCAAATTAAATTTGTAATTTAATAGCACCGTTTATTAATTTTATTATCTCTACTTTTGACCCCATCCCTTCTGCCATGTTTGAGTCGGTGGTTTCAAGTTCAGGTTAAAAGCAGAGTAAGATGTTTCTGAATGGTGCAGCGCCCGTCACAGCATGGCTGGATGGTGCTGGGCTCCTCACAGGTGCTCACACTGCGCAGCATCGAGAGTTCCTGAAAATGTCATGTAAGATGCAATGGCACAAATTACCAATTCAAAGGTTATGGAGAGAAAACGCTGTCCAAGGGAAAACGACATCATGTTTAAAATCTAGACTGACTAAGTGGCTTAAGAGGGCAAAATTTAATTAAATGCCTGGAGCCAGCCTGAACTGCCGGGAATAAATCTAAATTAAATATGATTACAAAGTGATCTAATAGAATGAGATAAGTTATAAATAAATTAGACATAGCTTGTGCGACAGAAACAAATCAACAGAAAGTCCTTGGGTGTATATCAGCCCCGGTACATTTTTATGACACAAATCAAAATAGGATGAGAATTCCTGACTGTACAGCAGAAAGGAGCCTATGAACATGATTGACAAATGTGCCAACAAAAGTTGAGTCCATGGGGGGTGGAGATGGATCATGCAGCTGTTTCTGTGTAACATGCTCTTGGTTGCTGAGAGGTTATGAATTATTACGAAAAGCCTGGGTTGCTGCTCTGCTTCTTTTAACAGCAGAAAAGGTGGCAGATTTAAATGGAGAACTCTTGATACAGAAATTAAATGCTATTCCCAGAGCACACTTAATGGGTTTACCTCACTTTCTGCAGCAAAACATGGCTTGTGACTGCAAAAATAAGCCAGGGAAATTGTCTACTAAATTGGAATACTCTCTGTGGTTAATCCAGGTCAAAATTAACAGAGTAATCCAAGGATTTGATCATTGATAAAAAAACATTTGCTGCACGATTTTGTGTTGCAAAAAGCAAACTGTAATTAACTTGTAGCTGTTGCTTGAGATGAGCCAATAAATAAATTGAGATTGGCCGCTTAGCAAATTGTATCAGCAAAAAGACAAACCAAATCAAAAGGCACCTCAACAGTGGCAAATATCAATGTTTTAACAGCTGGTGAGAGCTAGCTCTTCCACAATTAGAACAGCTTCAAAGAGAATGCCTAGACTTCTACTATGAGAGACATAACCTCAGAAAAAGGAAATGTGTACAAACACAGCAAATCTTGTTGTTCAGCCTATTTCCCTCTGAATATTTAATTATGTGTGTTAATTATGATTTCTCTTGGCACAGTGACACATGGCAGGTTCAGGAGAGAGAAGCATGTGAAGAGCACACCCAAGAGAAAAAGAGCCAGTGGAAACAAATGTTTGAACTGTGACTAAATCAATGTTTTTTTAAAGGAAAATGTGACCAGGAGTGTCAGGAGGCAGGTGAGGCCTCCTGTGGGACCAGGGAGTGCAAATGTCCCATTCTGGATGGCAAAATGACAGAGCTTGGTGGTATCAGATCACTTACTCCCGAACAGATGCCACGATCAAAAAGCACCCAGCATTTTTGCTGAACTCCTCTTGGAAGGCTTTGAGGGAAGCCCAGGGCAGGTTAGCCTGGAGGGCTGTGTGCTTTGAAGTAATTCTGTGGCAGCAGCTGGGGTGCTGTGGGGCTCCAGGCTCTCTCTTTGGTGGTACCACGTGTGTTGTGCAATGGCAGAGAGGATCTTGTTCTCTACCTACAAAAGGAAATAAAAGTCTTTCTGATATGGAGACTGCATCTGTTTCAAAGCTAGGAGGAAAAGAATAACCCCCATTTTCTGGTCTGCAAGTGTCAAATTGCTCGTGGGAATGTTTACCATGGTCCTTGGGGCAGTGTAGGGTTGCCTGTTGGGTTCTTTCCACCCCAACACCCACATTTGTGTGGCTGCTCAGCCTGGGCAGTAAAGCACAGATACAGCTACACCACACATTTATCTCTACCTTTTAGTGTAAGAGAGGTCAGGTTTCTTATGAAATTGTGGTTCTTCCAGCCTGCATTTCATTAGTTAGTCACAGAACCTATTGCAGAGACTGATGATCAGCAAAATAAGACTGTCAACCCCCCCCTAAGCTGCCTCTTTCTTTTGGGTAAATGCACAATGGTGCCTTTTATTTTTCTAGTCCTTATCTTGCTTTTTTTAGTACAGTGTGAACTGATGCTGGCATGGAAAAACATGACAGTTCCCTGAATCAGCAGTCATAGGTTTTAGAATGAATAGGGCTTCTGTGGGAAATTTATTAGGTTTAGAAACAGAATTACAATGGTGGTGGATAAAGTAGAGAGGAATATAACCTTGAGGAAAGAAAATTAAGTAGTCTACCTCCCAGTCCTCTGCTTATTTTTCAAGCTGGTTCTGTAAAAACTCAAACAACTATTTCCCAAACATATTTTAAATTGTTGCTATTATTATTATTATTATTATTATTATTATTATTATTATTGTTATTGTTNTTATTATTATTATTATTATTATTATTATTGAGATATTTCTGCATTTTGCTCTGCCTCCATCATGCCCTTAGCAACAGGGTTTGCTTATGGCAGTGTTGCAGGAACAATGTTTGTAGCTGCCTTCAGAGGAAGAGGGAAGTGAGATTTCCAAACGGGAGTTGTACCTTGGTGTCCTCTGCAGGAGGGGATGCAGGGGAACAGACAATCAGCAATTGCTGTATTGCTTCTCTTCCCTGCCTGGCATGGGACTTTGATCTCAGCAGGAAAAATGTCTTTTGAGAAAAGGCTTCACAAATCACACCCCTATCACATTAAGTAGGTTGTAGCCTCAGGACCTGAATTTGTCCAGTGAGTGTGACTTGATCTGTGTTTTCCTTGCACAGCTGCTCATATTTTAAACACCATTCTCAGCCCTGAGTAGGTGAGAGCTGCTTTGCTGGGGCTTGAGCTCAGGCCAAGTGGCTGAGGATGACAGTGGGACACGCAGGAGGTGCAGGTGGAGCCACCTCTGCACCCATGGGACAGGCAGGACTGGCCCCAGGCACTGCTCTGTGGGTGCAGCCCTCCTGTGGATGTAATCCTGTTCTCTGTGCCCATGGAACTGAGCAGAGCAAATACTTTCTAGGAGCTCCTTTCCCTGAGAAGTGCAGCCTTTTTCTCCCTGCAGGAGTCCCTAACCCGGATGCAGTTTGGGTTTATGCCTTGGGGGCTGTTGGGTGGCTTCAGCTGGAAATGCGAGCTGTGCTCTGCTGGATGCTGGCAGAGGCACAGCTCTGCTGTGGGGGCTGCTGATCCTGGGCTGGCTTTAGGACCTTGGGGAGCACATTTGCACATTTGCACATTTGCAGTGCTATTGGATTAAACCACATTTACATGGACACCCAAGGAGAGAAAATATGGAGCTGGCACAAATGCTGTCAATGGAACTATTGCAAAAAAGCATTTGTCACGCCACCACAGGGACCTTTTTATTGCTTTGGTATTGGAATCCCTTTGCCAGCCTTATTTGCTAATGGTATCTATACAGGAAAAACGCAGTTCAAATATTCTAGGTCAGAGGTACAGCTGACTTTGCCGCCCTGCTTCTTCTGAGAATTTGTCCTTGTGCACTAAGGTAGAGGGGACTTGTTCCTGGTCAAAAACTAGCAAAACACATTCATAATTAGATGTAAAACGAATTTACTTACAAGACATTAGTCATCCTCACCATTCCAAGTAACTAATGTCATTGGTGAAGTTAACTCGCCTTAATTCACACACGAGAAAAGCCAGGATAAGTAATCGTCTGTTGTTGGCATCTTAATTTTGGAGCTCAATGCAATATATTTGGTTGCTTGTTGCATGGATCTAATCATTGCTTTATTTGATATCCCTACCCTAGCTGGTATTCATTCTGCAGTTTCATTAAAGAGCACAGGACATCAAGATAAATCAATCAGCCCTTTTTCTTCATAATAGGACAAGTTTTCTCCTGCAGGGGAGGGAGCTCTTTGTCACTTACTAAGCTTTGCTGCTGCTTCATTGCACCTTGGGTTGCTGCTGAGCTGCCCTTGCATGGACTGGCTGGTCTTGGGTTTAGAAGCTGCTGGGCTTTGCAAGCTGGTTTTATGAACTTGGTAATCTTGAAAGATCTTAGTCTTAAAAGTCCTTTCCAACCAAACCAATTTCATGATTCTAAAGAGCTGCATCATATGCTGTCAGAAAAAGCTGTAGCTGCTGCCCTGCTCCCCTAAAAGCAGAGTGCTCTGGTTGTGCCCCTGGCCAGGCAGGCTCTGTGCGCCCAGTGCTGAGGGAGGATGCCCAGTTCCTGCATTGCCCAGCTCCTCGGGCCGGGCTGGGCTGGGCTGGGCTGGGCACGGTGCCCACATGGGCTGTGGCCACTGGCATCACTCAGTGCTGGCCAGGGCTGGGCAGCAGATCTAGCTTTGGACTTGATTTCCATTTTTATTACTGCTGCACTTGGGAAAAATGAGAAAGTTAGTAATATCTGTGTTCATGTCCTCGTCTCCATTGTTATCCGTGACCCGACATGCCACGTTTTGCTGTTGCAGCACCCAAGTGAAATTGCATTTCTTAATAGGGAAACTCAGCTCCACGGAGTCTGCAAGGGGCTCTGCAGAGATGTAATAACTGCTTGTTCACCTGTCAAAGTGGAAAGGAAGTTTGGTTGTTGCTTTGAGCATAATTTTTGCTGCTTCTGTGCCATGTTAGACTTGGATTCAATATTAAATAAATCAGAATTCATGAAAAAGGCTGCTCCTTTTCATGGCGTTAAATGGATTTTGAATACTGCACTGAACTGACAAAAATGGCACTGAAGGCAATGGTTGTACAGACTGCAGACCTTTAAACTGCATTTGAAAAGGACTTAAATATATTCTAAAGTTTGCTTTCAAATATTTGTATATTTTCTTACCTCTTGCTGTCCCATGCTCCCTCTCCCCCAAAAAATAACGAATAGGATTTCAAATATCCTGGGAAAGTTTCAGCATAAATATATGTACATTTTAAACCTGTTTAAAGGGATATTGTCAAATGTACTTTTTCAAACAGCTTCCAACATTTTTGTTTACTTCTCCTGTACAGATTTTAAAAGTGCAGAAATAATCCTCCTTGACCCACTGAAGCCTCTTGCCATTTATCAAACATTGATTTCTTTGTGTTTCTACTAGAAATTAGCAGAACTGTGCTGGTAATTAAAAAACAAATGATCATAGCAGTAGCCTTTGCATATGTGGATCACTTCATATAAACATCAAGATAGTGATCTGTAACTGTTAAGTATTGTTTGTATTTACACATAAAAACAGAGGGAAAATTGTTTAGCACAGTAAAATGCTTGCTTAGTGAAAACCCACCTCCCCTCTGCCTGGAGAGGGACGAGGCTGCTCCTGGGATGGTCAGACCCTGGCAGGCAGCAGTCTGGAGCTGCATCTCCTGGCCCTGGAAAGGGGCTGATGGATGCTGGGCTCCTGGTGCTGTCACTCCATGGTGGAGTTCCTGCTGTGTGCAGAGCAGAAAAACCTTTCACTGTCCAGCAGGAACATTTGTACCTGCCTTGCTGCTTCCCCGCTCTTGGCAGCACAGGAGACTCTGCCCTGGCCAGGCACGGTAATTTCTGCTGGTTTCTAAGGCAACCATCACCAGCACATCCATCTGGACACATTTCAGGAGGCAGAGGGAAATCAAACCCACAGCCAAACCCCTCCTGCTCGTCCAGGTGTGAGTAACAGAAAATCGTGGAACAGAGTTCAGACACACATCTCTGTCACCTGAGATCTTCACAGATTCCCTCACAGACTCCTGCACTTGTGTGCAACAGTGTCCTGAAGATGCTCAGGGATGGAGGGGGAAGTAAATATGCTGCAAATAGGCATTATCAGATGAAAAACAAATAAAATTGAAGTTCTCAGGCACGTGGGCACACAGATTGTTGCCATGCACTGGGTCACTCCTATCATGTCTCTGTGAACAGAGAGCAGCGCCCTCTCCATAACTGGGAAAAAAATCCATGGTGGGATGGGTGTCCAGAGCTGTTTTGTTGTTTGAGCCCACTTTTTACAGAAGGCTGGAGATCTGGGGGCTCACAGCCTGTGTGGGTGTGCGTGTTGTGTGTGAGTCACACCATCAAAGGTCAAAGAAGATAATGAATTGTGTGAGATGATGAAGTTTGAAATCAGTAGATTGGAATTTGAAGAGTATTGTTTAAACAACAGTTCTCACACTTGGACAGTAGAGAGTTTTGACTGAATTTAAGATAAGGAGGTGTGTTCCCTGGATTGGCTGCTGGAAACCAGTTAGAGGAGCAAATAATTTCTTGCTCTTTTATCCAGGGTGCAGCAGAGGTGTGAACCACAAAGAGGTGCAGATGGCATTGCTCTGCAGGACTCCTGCTGAAGGTTTTAGGCGTGAGTCAGGGAATGATGTTCACTCTGCTTTGGCAGTCGACTGCAGTAAGATGCATTGTTGTTTTGTGAATAAAAGTTTCAATGACCCAATGGCCCCCTTAAAAATAAAAATAATTTGGTTTAACAAAACAATCTTTATTCAAAATATGTGAGCTCAGGCGACCTTCTTTCCTGATATTTTGCTTCCACAGTGGGAGGCGAGCACGTGTAAAACTTCCCATGACTCTTAGAATAGCATGTTTTGGTGGGAGGGGAAAAAAAGGAAAGAAAAATTCTGTTGGGTGTGAGTGGTCTCTTGATTTCTTAGGCAGTGAGTTTCTTGGGTTGCTGTATGCAAGAAGCTTTTACCCTTTTTCAGGGTCTCTGTTGCTGGATGTGATGTGCCCTGAGGACACTGGCGGTGGCAGCTTTGCACAGGGCCTGAGTCTGTGTCGCTGGGGAAGGTCACTGGCATCTCACCCAGGATCGATTGTACTGCTGTACCTTGAATAAAGGTTAAAGGAAAAGTCTTCTACCATATGAAGTGGGTATTGATTTCCGGAAGGCTACTGGGAATTGCAGTATGGCTACACTTTCTTTTGCTGAGATAGTGTCGCTTTTTTTTCCTTTTCATTTTTATTAAGGGCCACAATGTCTCTTTACTCAAGCTCTCTGCAGTCTTTAGTAAAGTGGTTGGCTTTCTGGTTTTGTGAGGGATTGAAATGAGAGTATGATTTTAATGTTCCCTGTTATACCACCCACCAGTTCTGTGTCTATAAAATTTCATTAACTTTAATGACACAATAAAAAAACTCTTCAGAGCAATAATGCAGTGATGATAGAAAGGGAGGAACTCAAAGCAACCCAGAGCACTTCTGTTGTTCATGCACTCCGTATGAGAACACGTCTTCGGTAATTCAGAAAGCAAATTTGCAAGACTGGTTTGATTCACTCACAGACCGGTGTCACAGGGTGTGTGTGCAAACCTCCCTGTGCAGGGCTAAATTTGGCTTTCACTTGCTGTGGTGCTGTGGCTCACCCTCTCCACTCCCAGCAGTGATGCTTGTGATTCAAAACTTCTGCTTAACAGGGCACAACTGCTGACTTCTTTTCCAATACATGGTTTATTCAGCAGTGCAAGGCAACTACAGAATGACTGCACGCTCTCAAATTCTTCTTGCAGGGAAGGTTCTGTTCTTACGGAAATTCAACACTTAATGCAGCCCTGCCTTGAAATTGTCTGGCCCTGCCACAAAACCACCCCTGCTGTCCTTTTACTGTGACCATTCTGTAAGGAAGATGATGATTTGTAATTTATTTTTGCAATAGAATTACTCACTCATTGTGGGTGGGGAGTACAATTTTGCAAGGCTGATTTAATTTGTTTTCTTGTTTCAAGGACAGATATAATCCTGTATTTACAAAGTAATTACATAGTACTTCATGTATAATACTTAGTCCGTGGAAGTTATTCATCATATCATTAAATGAATGGTTGCCCTTTAAAAATTATTGTAGCAGGTAAAAAGTCCTCCAAATTTGTGCAGTGCTAAATACAGCTTTACCTGAATTACAGGCACTGGTTGAAGTGACCAATAGTTGTGCTACGTTATAATTATGTATTCTTTCCATTGCTTTTCTTAATTCAGGAGCATGAGTATTTAACTAGACTTGGGTTTTTTTTCCCATTCACTGGTATGCCAAAGAGGGTTATATCTGAAACTGAGGATTAGAAAATAATAATTTTGCAACCACCTGAAGTGCCCGTGTCACTCATGTCTGTCCTATAATGCCCAAAGCCTATGCCAAGCATTTAGAGCATTCAAAATAATGATAACGATTTTTCATTCATTTAGTGAAAGAGAGAGAGAAAATAGAGAAAAGAAACTGAAGTGACCTTTTGTGGTAAGCAGAAATGTGCCAATATTGAAACACAATTATCTGAAGTGCCTGTGGGTACCAGCTTCCTGTTGATAACCCGTGGTGCTAATTACCTGCAAGAATTCAGGGCAGATATTTGTGACTTGAATTAATTGGCTCTCAGGAAAGACAGTGCCTGCAGAGGCTATAGAGAGAAAAAAAATACAGAATTTCAGGATGGAAAAGGTGTTAGTGATGACAGTGGGGCCTTTTGGTTCTGGTTTCCAGCACTCTCCTCTGCGTGTGTGGTTGTGCCTCAGCCAGTCTGTGAGATGTGGTGTTTGATCACACACCTCTTTAAACTTCCAGTGATTAGAAAACTGATTTGGTAGCTTTTCCACCCCTTTGACCCCCTATAGCCTTGGAAACCTGTGGGGCAGAAGCAAGCTGGCCAGTTAATCAAAATACAATGTACTGAAAAGGTCAAAATAGTAGAGCAGACTCAATATATTTTTCCTAGAATGGGAGGCATTAATATTCTGTGTCTTTGTAGACCACGGTGTAATGTCAAGGACTGCAATATCAGAGCAGAAAATAGAAAAAAGGCAATAGATTCCCTTGACAAAGATTTTAATTAGAGTGAGTAATGATACAAAAATTAACTAGTGGGTTTTTAGCATGTCTCATTTTGGAAGATACATGGAGTTCTGTGCAGTGGCTTGGAGGATATTTCGTTTTGCAAAAACCTGGGTGATTTGCACAGTGAGTAAAGTCAGCAGCTTTGCTTTTGGATAAAAATGTGCTGAAATGCCCACTGATGGTAGTGAAGGCAGGATAGCATCACTTCTGGGGTACGAGGTGCCCGTGGCAATTCTCTGCCTAAGCCTTCCTGCTCATCTTCCATAGCTGAGTTAATTTGCACATATCCTGGTGGAGAAGTAAATTGGTGTTACATTTTAAAAGGGATTAGGTAGGATCAGGTTTTTTCAAAGAGCTTGGTGCCCACCAGGGTGTTAAAAAGCCAGCAAACTTTTGTGAGGGCTTGAGTCCTGCTGCCTTGAGCATCTGGCCATGGAGAGCCCCAGAAGATGATGCATAATCCAGGGAATTTTTGCAAAGTTAATCTTTACTGCCACACTGAAAAAGCAGCTTGGTTGCTTTTACACAGCTGCTGAGCCACTGAAAATGTGCTTTAAGCTCCAGAAATGCTCTGCTACCCCCAGCTCAGCCCCTGTGAGGGCAGTTGATGTCCATACACAGTGACAGCAGAACGAGAGCACCTAATTAGGGATGTCCATCTGCTTAGTTAATGCAACCTGAGCATCTCCTGATAGTCCCACAGTCACACACCACCCAAAGCAGGGCTGGGCTGAAGGTGTGCTGGCACAGCTGTTCTGACCTGTGATGCTTCTAAAAAGGTGTATTTTGGCCCCAGCTGCCCACTGAAGCCCCTGTCCCCTCGCTGGGTGCAGCTGGAAGAGCAGCAATCGGGCAGGCATTGATCTTTTCTTCTGCCCTGGTGACAGATGTTCCTCACAGACATGTCAAAATGTGTTCTTTCTACTCCCTCTCTCCTTTTCAGGGTGTCTTTTTATTGATTAGTCCAGGCAGGTAAATCTGAGCCTAAAGCAATTACCTTCTCTTTGTTCCATAAGGTCCCTGGGCCCAATATATTTTAATGACTTTCCTCCCCTTTAATGGATATCAAATGATTCTTCATGGCATCCATCATTTCTCCTCAGTGACCCTGTTGGCTGGTTACAGCTGGTTCAGACAATTCTGGGCAAACAGGCCTTTTAAAGATAATTAACATTCAAAAAGGTCAGTTACCCTTGCAGGCCTGCATGCTGATGTTCAGCTGTGAGTAAGAGAGTTTAGCTACCCTTTATTATAAACACCAATTGAAAACCCTAAGCACAGCCAAATCCATTTGTAATAATCCTACACAGGTCTGGCTTTTGCCTCACAGCCTATGAATATCGAGCTTTTGATTTTTTCCAATTCCTTCTACCAGCAAAGGGCTCAGCTATATCATTCCTATCAAATTTTTACAAATACCAGCTTCTCCTGCTGCCTCCTGCTTGCCTACTCCAACACTCGCATCCTCAAAGAAATATTTGCACTTTTTCATTCCCCACAGCACTGATGAATGAACTCAGTGCTGGAGGACTCTAACCTATGAATCCACTCCCTTGTTTATCTTGGCCTACTTCCATGCTGCTTTCTCCAGGAAAAACACTTTGGGCATGAACATTTATATTTATATATATACCTACATGTGCACATGAATATATAGGCATGAGAAGAAGCATCAGATCTGTAAGATGATGGGTGCTCTCCTGAACTGGAACCATTGCAAGGGGAGTTCTCTGTGATCTTGCGATACAGAATTTCCAGCAGAATATATGTGAGGAATTGCAAGGCCTGGAGATGGTGAGTAGCTGGCAGGGGAGTTTTGCAAACACTGTCTATTCTGGCTGAAGGAAATGGCTTGGTCTTTTTGTTTCTAAATGGGATTGAGACAGATAAGGATTTAACCCAAATTGCTGAGGTGAAAGAGTCCCAAGGCCAACTGTTTGGACAAAGCACAGAATAACTGCTTCAACAATTATACATCTGACCCAAATAAAAGTGCCCATTAGGACCTGCAAATGGAAGCACTTTCTGAATGCACATCTTCCTACAAACTGAAATCAAACTGAGATTTTTCTTTCTTGAGAAATCTGTGTCTGAAAAAAAACGGTTTTTTGCTCTTGCTGCAAGAGTAGTTATTATTAACACTGAGCTTCTGTGCTTTATTATTCCAGCATTACATGTTTATCTGCCAGATCCTTGTCAAATCAGGTTGCTCTGTGGACAGGACAAGCCAGAGGAAAGTGTAATTGTTAGCAAGGCAGATGGGCTCTGCCCAGCACTCCAGTGTCAGCATGTCTGCTGTGTCTTGGAGTTTCTTACTTTCAACCTGTGCTTCGCTTTGCACAATACTTTTCAGCTCTCATGATTCTCCACCCAGGGCTTGCAGCCTCAGCAGAGGCTTCTTAGGAAAAAGCAAATGTGGTGCAAGCGCTACACAAGGCCCAAGCAAGCTGGTGATAGCCAAATGGCCATTATCAGGATGGTTAATATCTAGGATTCTGTTGGATGGTTAATGTGCAGATAAATGGTAAAATGAAGGATTTAAAGGTTTTTGACCAAAACATGGCATTTTTTCTTCTATTTTTATCACTTCTGATAAGACCCACTCCTGGCCCCACCATGGGCACTGATACCCCCAACATAGCTGGATGCCCAGCATGGCTTTGGGAACTCTTGCAATGATGTGTAAAGAAGCTTTGTCTCTGCAGGAGCTGCTTGTCTGCTCAGGTCACAGGAGGGCTCAGGGAGTTTGATTTTGGACCATTCAGAGGATCCCAGCCATTCTGAGCAACGCAGTGAGGGCTGGTCATTAGAGAAAGAGATGTGGAATTTGCTTTATTTCTCAGACTGAACAAACCCATGAGCACATAAAATCTCAGCCTGTTTATGCAGACTGTCTTTATTTAAACTACAGCTACAAGTAATCAATCAAAGCTGCTCCAATTGCACTGGTGATTTCAGGAAAGTCACTGCCAGCATCAGCCTGGACACTGTTGGACAATATGTTACAGCAGGAGTAGGTGTCAGTTCTGCTCTCCCATCACTGCTGATGGTTATTACTGTCTTCTGGAAGTCTCCCTCCCACTGATAGCTGATCAATGGGCTCGGCATTGCTCCAAAAGGAGTTATGGGTCATTAGTAAAACTGCAGCAATTAGCAAGTTTGCCTTTTGCCCCAAGTATTGCAGCGTATTTCCCCACCTCCTCCCCAAATAATATGCTTATTGAATTGTTACTTTTTTTTTTGACACTAACAGATGGTTCCTAGTGGCTGGCATCTGCAATATTTGGGAACAGATTGATGAAATTGATAATGACCGGTTTCTGCAACAGATGGCTTATAGACAGATTTCGGTGTAAACTGACAATGTTACATCTAAAGAGAAGTTTCCAATGAACCCACACATTACAGCTATGATTACAACATTATTTAGATCCTGAAACATGAAACTAAGCTTAGCATGAGCACTATGTAGTGTCTAAGACAAAGGTTAAGAAAGATTGATTAGATAATTAGCATTGCTTTATTAGCCTTTCGGCACATCTGCATGATGTTTTTACATAAACATTCCCAGCCTAAAATTACAAGGATGATGTTTTAATATTTATTATGTAGATAAGTGAGAACTCAATTTACTTTATAAAATAGAGTCGTCTCAGATTTGCAAACCCCATCTGACAGAAAATGATACATAGGAAACAATAAACTGGCAAGAGCCCCACGCCTGGTGGGGTGGAAGCACATTGACTGCAGTTGTGGCTCTTCCAGCCTGCTCCCACTTGTGAGCAGAGCACTCTGCAGTCTAGACAGGACTGGAGGATGGCTGTGGCCTCAGAATTGCATTTTTGTGTTGGTCCTCTGCAGCAACCTGCAGGAATCTGCAGGGTTCTCCACAGCCCTCCACAAAAGCTGTGGTGTGTGTCCTCGCCCTATCTGGATAGCAAATGTAAGAATATCCTTGTGGTGTGTGGTGATAACACTTTGATAAGGGATTTTGTGGCCTCCATAGCATGAAAGGAGCGCAGGTTTGCAGCCCCTTGGCAGCTGAAGGCATCTGAAATGTCTCCTGGTGCCTGCTGAGCCCTCTGACATCTCTGTGCAGCTCAGGGCCAGGCTGGGTGTGGTGCTGGGTTTGATGGGGTCACTGCATGTTCTGTGCCAGAGCAAAAGCTCTGGGGCAGTTGGATCAGAGGGGTGCCAAAGCAGGGTTCAGAGACCCCAAAGCAGGGTAGGAGGCAGAGGAGAGCTGCTGTGCTGCTGAGCAGTGCTCCATGGCTCCATGTGCTCGGGCTCTGACCTCACCGGTGTCTGCAATGCTTCAGGGAGACAAGCAGGAGCTGGGGAATGTCCAGCACACCTTTACTTCTGTTGGGTTTTTTTTGGTTTTTTTTTCCCACTTCTGATGCATTGCTTTATTCTCCCCAAAACTGCTGAGGCCTTTGAAATCCTCCCTGTGTGATGTTGCCAATCATTCCAACAGCTCACTGGCACATCTCGGCCAGCATGTGCCACTCCTGGAGGTGCTTTACAGCGAGAGGCCACCTCTGGTTCTTCTTCAGAGCTGGAGCACTTCTGCTTCATCCAAGCACTGAAGGGCCATGGTCCCTCTCTGGTGAAGCCCAGGACATGAGGCCAGCGTGCTGGTGACCTTTGAGCTGGCAGAGTGTCTCTGGGGTAAAGGCTGCAGCAGCTGCAGGTTCATCCATCACAGGTTCAGCCCATCAGGAGCCCTGTGGGTGAGGGACATGAAGCAAGAGTTGTGTGAGGACTTGGCCTTGCTTGGCACTTGGTTTTCCTACCTCGATCAAGGACTCTTGACACTGTGAAACAAAGTATTCAAAGCTTGCCCGGACACATTAATTTGTGCCAAAACTCCCAGAGGTGAACCTGTTGGAGCTGTGAGATGGGCAATGAAGATGTCTGGGGTGTGCACTCCTGATAAATTCACCTGCCTAAAAATGTCCTGTTGGGGTTAGCTACCTTGCGGAGACAGTGCAGGGACAACTCTCCAGAAGGAGCATTTCCATCTTTACTGGTAAAGCTGTAGATTGCTGGGTTGTTTTTGTAGCAGAGAGAGAAGAGAGATACCCCAGAGGATGCCACCACACGAGGAATCCAGCTTTTTGTTGGTACAATTCGCATCATGGGACAGTTTTGTTTGTTCCCAGAAAAGGTATTTTTAAATCCAGGCACTATTCCTGTAGGCAAAGCTGGAACAGTTTAAGTAAAATGAGTGTAAAAACAAAGAAAACTGGAACAAAACCCCTTAGGGAATAGCAGTTTAACTGAAAATAGTTCTCTGGTTGAGTCAAACAAACAAACTTTAAAACTGGGCTGCATTAATTTAATCTGGAACTGCATGGTTTTTTTGTGCCTTACAATGCAGAACTGCAGCTAGGTGAGCTCTCTGAGCTCTCTGCCTGCAGAACTGCATGTCTGTACTATTTCTCTCAGTAGCTTTTTTTATTAATTTGTTCCTTCTTATTTTACTTCCTTTTAAAATAAAAATCTGGTTTGTTTTAAAGAGCTGCAGGAGTACAGGTGGCTGTGGACAGTGCCAGGGTCACACAGGAGTAACAGCTTTAATCACCTTCATCTGAGTGGCAATTTCTCAGAGCTTTTTGTAAAATATTCCAGCTCTGGTTCTGATACTGACATTGTGATTGACATGAAGATTTCATTGGGTTTGAGTAAATGTGGCTTTTGGATATCAACCTGGAATTGCATTGGCAAACACAGAACTGAATTTGGCTGCAACTATTTGCATCTAGTATCAGATTGTGGAAAATAGTGTCCACAAAATGGAAGTGAAATATTAAAATCCTTGAAGCTCTTTAATCCTTTTTGTTCTTATTTTCTTTCTCTGATATGAGGTTCCTCAGATGTGGAAAAACAACATCCATGTGCAATACAAATGTATCCAAACAGTGAGGTTAGTTTATTTACATAAATGCTGTTTCCCCTGCCTTCCTGAGATTATTTTCAGTGCAAATCACTGTTGCTTGAATGTGCAGTGCTTATAATGACTCAAAAGCTATTATGGCTTCTGCTCTGAGGGATGATCATCTTCTATAGCAATGCCCAGAGAAATGTTCTGCTTCCTAATTGTTGCTCAAGTCAGCTAATTTGCCTTTTTCTCCAGTGTCAGGCGAAATGAGGCATTTGGTTTTTATTTATCTGGGTTGCCTGGAGGAGGCAGAGTGAGGGCCATGGGAGGGGCTGGTGTGAGGGACCTGCAGCCCTTGGCCCTTCTCAGCTCAGGGATCTCCTTGGCACCTCTGTCCCAGCACTGGGGACGTGGGGGTGTCCCCTCCATGGGGAGAAAGGCTGGAGGCATTTCTGTCCTTGTTGTTTCAGACACTGCTAAGATGTCAACCTGAGTTTGGGCCTGGAGGCCCCTTCAGGTCTGGGTCCATCCTGAAAATGAGAAGGTTCCATCCTGGGACTGTTTAATTCATGTTATTTTGCTTTCTCAGGGGTTCCACTTCCCACACCCACAGGAAAGTGTTTTCAGCACCCATCAGCTCTTGGTGGAGTTGGCTGGGACCTGTTCCTGGCACTAAAGATAGATCTTTCCCCAGTCTATCATTTTTGATGAGTATTTCAGGAAGCCTTGCTTTATCTCAGCTACCCCACATCTCAGTGTCTCCCTGCTATTGACCAGCACAGCCATTCTGGTGAGCTATCCCACATGATCACACTATGAGGCAGCTTATTCTCTAGTTTGATGGAAGAATTCAACACAAGGATAAACTGAAAGCCAGCTAAGACACTAAGTGTATCTTTTATTTCTCTTGTAAAAACTGGAGGAGATACGTGAGATTTTACATCGTATATGAGCCAGTGATCTAGTGTCATCTTTGCAGTACAGGATTAAACACTGACTCGGGTCTTCTTGCCATACTCTAAGTACCAGATTCTTCTTTCTGTCCTTATCAGATGACAGGCTCCCAAGCTGGGAAGCTCATGCCCAGAGGCAATGGGAAACTTGGGTTGATTTTCAGGAAGAATAAGAGAACTTCTGTAATCACCTCCTGCTGCAGAATAAAGCATAAAGAAAAAACAACAAAGGTTTGCCTGGGGCATCAGTGATGGTTGTAATGGTTTTGCACAGCTGGGCTTTTGAAAGAAAATATACAGAGGAAGAAAAGGCTTGTTTCTGGAAAATGTCACAAATAAGATGTTGGTTGAAAACTGTGGTTTATACCCAGTGTTTCTGGGCACTTTTTAGGTTGTTGGGTGGCCCCAGATCAACAGAAAATGGCACAAAGGTAGAGAACTGAGAGATTCAGGTGAGGGTTGGGGTGGGTGCTCCCTCTCTCACACTCACATCCATGTTCACACAGTATTGAAGGAGGCTTGAACCACAGCAAAATATCAGCAAGAAAGAGCATAAAGTCTGTCTGACACAAGAAATTTGTCCTTAAATTAAAAAAAAAAACCCAAAACTTGAGGCATGCTCCTGGAATGAATATTGAGCTGTGTGCTGGATTCCTAATAGACACCTTAAAAAAGGATATATTAAAAGGGCAGCCAGTTCCTATTACTTTTTGCAGATTTCATGGTCTGCTTTCAGGCTATTGCAATGAATAACAAAAATAAAATATTCATTCTATTTTCCTATTTGCTTTTTCTAACCTACTGGGTCCCCAGAGCAATGTGGAATTGAAGTGCATCTCTGATTGATAGCAGTGAGAAAGTGACTGTAAGTCACTATTAAATTGTTCTAAGTGTAAGATTTATAATTTTTAAAAAATATAGGTAAGAAGTATTGTTTCTTGTTAGTGAAGGAATTTATGGGTTTAATATGTAAATGGCAAGGAGCAGCACAGAGAAGAGCAGGTCTCAACAGAAAGTTCCCTCAGGTTTGGCTGCTGCCTGAGGCCCCAGGCAGACCTTGGTCAGGCTTGGTAAAGCCACTCTGGAAGAACTTGCAAAACCAAGGGTTTTAGTGACAAATCTCTTTTGGGAAAAGCCACTGCTGTGCAACATATATCACTGGGGCAGCTGCTCCAGCAGAAGTTCAAGAGCCATTGAAAAGGAGCCAGCTTTTCTGTGTTTATGAGCATTACACTGATTTCTTTCCACCTCTCTCTTGGTCAGGGTAGGTACCAGATATTTTCTGGTATTTTTATTCCTGTAGAAAATGTGTCCACATCCAGTGTCAAAAGGACTTACATAATGACAAATTATTCTGGTAACTTTGATTTCTGTTTTCCGGACTCTGCTGGCATACAGCTTCTAAAGGGGCAAGAAAAAAAAGTCTCCCTCTCCAGTGCCTGTGACAAACATATTCAATAAATGCTATTGGCTGCACTTCCAGTGTCTCAGAAAGGGATTTGCTTTAGATCTAGTAGGGCAGTGGAACTTAATTAGCAATTGATTATTGAAGGAGTTCACTGATGAATAACAGCAGTTTTGTATGTGTAACTTTATCTAGATATAAAATGTGATTCACAAGCACTGAGGGATTTTAAAAGTCCTTGCTGAAACACAATATGGTTTTCAGGGCTTGCCTTGCTGAGCATCCTGGTCACTGTTTGCCACTGGCTGATGTGTGACCTCCTGTGAGGGTGAGAGGGACCTTGCAGGGCCAAGTCCTGTCTGGAAGGGTCACAGCAGGGCTCTGGGATGGGATTTCTGGCAAGGGATTCTCACATGCCCTCACCACCAGGGCACAGTGCACCGGGGCTGGGGGGGAGTGACCAAACTGCCACATAAAAACTGCCTTTCAGATGTGGAACAATGCAAATGCTGGTTTGGGACTGATAAATAAGGCTTCTCTGCTGCAGCTGAGCCATGGCCATGCTGTGTTTTTGCTCCACAAAATTCAGTCCTCTCCATCGTCCCCCCGTGCAGGATGAGAACACAGGTGAGCACCCCAGAACCAGCACCCTTGTGAAGGTTATGTGGGGTCATCCATACCTTTTGTGTCCTTTATCCTTCTCTGTTCCCCACGTCCTGGCTCATCCTCTGGCCAATGGCTGCTCTGTTCTGCCCCCTCTTCTGCCTCCACTTGTGTCATGGCTTTATTTGGTTTATGTATATATATTTTTACTGGTTTGTCTCCATCATTTTGTCTCATGGGGACTGCATTTAGTACCATCTTACTCCTTTCTTTTTATGCTTCCTACATCCAAATTGCTCAGTATATCACCAAATATCATCCTGTCACTCTCTCCCATACCCATTTACTGCTGCTGCTGCTGCTGTTTGAGGCTGCAGCTCTGTGTAAACAAGGAGGTGGATAAATTACCCAGAGGGTTCGTGTTCACCTCCCATCACCCACTGGCCATGAGCACGTCACGCTTTCCCTGGACATGAAATGGCCTTTTCCCATCATGGGCTCTGGGATAATAAAAGAGTTGCTTACAATAGAGTAGGCCTAAGGTGACAGAAAACCAGGAGTGATTTACCCACTCTATCTACTTTTATTTATAACTTGTGGCTTCTCTTCTGAGGGGGAAGAAAAAGGGGTGTTTTGACTTTCCATTTCTAGATTATGGAGCAGAGGGTCAAACCTGAGTTTTTGACTTGATGGTCCCATGACCTGAAATAATGTGACAAGTGGAGCAAAATGACAAATTACCCTTTAAAATGTGTGCAGGTGTCACTGGGAGTAAATTGGGCACAGAAATTGATTTCATGGTATTTGCCTCCTATATCGAGGTAAGAGCCTGAGTAACTTATTCAGATTTTCAGTAATTTGGGGCACCTATATTTCTTCCCAGACTTTCAAAGTGCATTTGCATGCAGCAGCCTCAGATTTTGGGAACTAACATGCAGCTGCTGTCCACAACCAGCAGCATTAGTAAAACACGACAAAAAAATGGGTATTTACGATCCAGATTTACAGTTTTTATCCCTGTGCACGTTTTCAAAGAAGTCAAAGATTCAAGGTCAGGTTGGACGGAGCCCTGAGCAACCTGTTCGTGTTGGAGATGTCCCTGCTCATTGCAGGGCTTGGGACTAGATGACTCAAAAAGGTTCCTTCCAACCCAAACTATGCTGTGATTCCATTCCTCATCTTACCATTCTAAAAAATGCACCAATTAACAGCAAAAGGAGGCTCTGTATCAGCAGAGCACACAGGCTGCTGGTGTTGTACCTTCCTGAGGAACTTCTCTCATGGTGCAGGGCAGTGGGACCATCTCCTGCTCAGCAAAGCCTCTCGTGCTGGTTTGGGATGTGCCTGCAGCAGGATCTCCTGGGCTGTTCCTTGCTGTACTGAAGGGGATTCTGCATTTCCACGTCCTGTATGGGCAGAGCCAAGCAGTTTTCCCAGGGCTGATGACAATTCTGCCAGTTAACTGTGCTCCCACGTCCAAAATAGCTCTGCATGGGGCATGGGAAAGAGTCTGGAGCTGTGTCCCAGCATGGACATGTGAGGTGGGGAGCAGGTTAAGGAGGAAATGGAGATGAGGAAAGCAGCTGCATTACCATGGGGGCTGCTAATCCTGTGAGTCTTAGCTAAACAAACCTAATACCTTTATTTCCAAAACTATGTTTTTTCCCTCTTTTCATCTCAGAAGGATAAATATTTCAACTGACTCTGAGATTCTGGAAAACTGAAGTCATCATCAGTCCCAAACTTCCTCTGCTTGCCTTCCCACCAGGTGATAGTGAAGAAAAGGACATTAGCACTTTTCTGTTTGTTTGCCTCCAAGGGGGGCAGTGTTTGTGCTGGGCTGGGACGGCAATCACAGCAGAGCAGCAACTTTAATTGTCAGGGTCACTGTGAAATTCAGCAAAACCCCCTTTACAAAATTTGATACTGTGGCAAATGTATCTAAGAAACAGATGTTCTTAAATGGATAAAATAGGTCATATATTCTTAAATGGTAGAGGGTGTTCTCACTTGTTAAATAGTGTTTCCTGTTTTCAGTCACTCAAGTTGATTTTCATCTCACAAAGTGCATCCTGAAAAAACCCCAACACTCACATTATGAATTTATCTCTGCAACCATAAGAAAATCTTCATTTCTGCTCAGTTTAACACAGCAGGTTCACACAGCTATTTACCATGACAAGGATAAATCTGTGTTCACTATTCACAAAATGGGTCAAATGTATTAAACAACACCTGTTCTAGCGTGACTTAATCACCAGATACTCTGTTTGTTACCCAGACCTCTCTGGGAGAACAGGTGGGGTGTGTTAAAGGAGAAGGTGTGTCTAGAAGGAAAACCTCTTCTGCCTGTGGCAGCCCCATTCTGTGTGGAAGGAAAGACAACGAAAAGTCTCCATTCTGTCACACAAGAGAAATTTGCCAGACAGAGCAAAACCCAATGCAGCTCATGAGAACAGAAAATGGCATTTATTCTGGAGCAAAAGCTCCCAGCAGAGTGCCCAGAGCAGCCACAGTTTTCCTCCATCCCATCCCGTCCCTCTGCACTCAAGTGTGCTTGAAGCTGCTCATAACCTTCCCCTGCCCCTCCAGCAGTACCCAGGTTCTGTACTGCACTGGCCCTGGGCTGGCACACACTGCTTTGGCTCTCAGAGTCTGCAGCCTGGGCTCAGGACAAGGTCCTGGACAGTCACAGGGACCTGCTAGAAAATATGTGGAATTTGGCAATTTGGTACAAGCCGCCTTCACAGTAGTGGGCATGCACAAACAGAACTGATGGAGTTTCCTTTGCCTGCTAAAGGAAGCATGAAACAAATTATTTTGTGTCCAAAGTTTGTAGTAGAGCCATGAGAGACTTCTAATTAGAGAGCTAATGTGCACTTTCCCAGTGATTAGGTAAACACATTTTTTTGTTATTTATAATAGCTTCCATCACACAGATTCAACTAATTACAAAAACTTCCCTTGTAGAAACCATTTACAATTTTAATTCCAATTATTTTTTGATAATTCAGAAACATTTTTCCTATTACTCATCAGAAAGCAGAAAGTTAATCCATTCATTACCATGCTGAAAGGCTGATTTGAAACCAACCATGGATTACAAAGTCAGACTGAAGGTGAAAAGCAGGAGTTTGCTGTGCAGAAAGTTGAGGGGGGTGGGAATAGCTGTAAAACCCCCAACAGCACAAGGCTGAGAAAAAGGAATTTTTTGCAGAGCTGAAGAAGAAATGCAGTGGTGCATTTACAGCCTGAGCACTCCCATGTCCAGGGAGCTCCTCTGTCCTGTTCCGTGTCAGCCTGGGACGTGTGGGCTGGAGCTGCTCTGCCTGTGTCCCTGCCAGAACTGAAATGCTCTCAGCTGCATTTGCACCAATTTAAGGAAAGCTGACAGGGTGGGAGAGAGTCCAAAGGATGCTGGAAGGTGGGGCTTGTGTTTGCATCGCAGAGACATCCCCAAATCCCACACAGACACAACCCACCCTGCTCTATTGGGAACTGCAGGCATCTCTCACATGGTAGCTTTGAATTTAAAAAACATTTGTTTTACTGAAACCCTAAAAAGGCCAAAGGTTCAAAGTGTCTTTCATAAGCACAGCGGGATGACAGTGAATCTCCTGTGATTCCTTTTGATTCAATAAATAGAGGTCAGGTCCTACCCATATCGCTCTCCCTAAATTAGATGCTTTCAGTGGAGCTGCACTGATTTACAGCTCTGGACAAAGAATGAATGTATTTCTTTTAACTGAAATGACCTTTTTGTAATGTATCCAATCTGGAAATTAAACATCTCATCTGATGTCCCATTTAGAGTTTTATTATATGAAGCTCTAAGACATTTACAGCTTTTTTTTTCTGAAAAGTGATTACGCTCTCTGTTACAAACTCCTATAAAATCCTACAAAATTTGCTTCTGCCTCTCAGTTTTATATAACAAACTCCAAATTCAGAAGCCTATAAAACTAGTTTATTGAATTCAGTGCGAAAAGCTTTGCTTTCTCTACATAAATACTTGCAGAGCTGTATTCTTACTATCTCTTATCTTCTCCAAATATTTACTTAAATACACTTTTTGAAAGACAGTTTCAACCTTCAGAAATGAATTGCTCACTAAAATGGGTTTGACAAGCCATGAATGTAGCATTTGGGATAGAAAAAACAAAATGTTTAGTTCTGAAATGCATCTTGCAAGGCAGGTGCGTGTCTTTTGGAGGTGCATGCTCAGAAGGTCCAGCTTAGCCCTTGTTTCTTGGCTGACAAAGGATTTTTGGGACCTGTCTGTCCTGGGTGCAGAGATGCAGACCCTTGGGAAGGGCTTTGCAGGCAGCAAGGCAGAGGCAGGGAGGAAAATGAGGGACATAAAGAATGTCACATGTGAAAACAGTGGGGGCAGATTTGACCTTTCAGACCTTTAAAGACAAAGTTCTCAGCCACTTTTGTGAGGGCACCACACCCACCCACCTCTCCCAGGCAGGAAAAAAGTTACGATGAACACCTGTTGTCTCACCATTCCACATCTCCTGTGCTCCTCCCCAGCCCTTTCAGGGCTCTGATAGATGACTTTTTTAAAAATCAGCCTGGAGATGAGTGCACACCTCTGGTTACTGGTTCAGCAGCGCCAAGTTATCCGGCTTTGCAGAGAAGGAGCCTCATTTGCTTTCAGCAATTAGCTGTCAGACACGGCTGCTTTAGACCTTGTTACCATAAATCCTGCCCTGCAACCTGGGCAGAATAAACTGGATCAAAGGAGCAAAACATTTTGAAGCAGTATGGGTTCAGTGACAGAAACCATGTAGGAAAATGGGTTTTGGCACTGAAACCACAGAGGAATTTCTGCTGAATTTTGGGCCTCAGAACACCAGGATGAAGAGATTTTCTCTGGGCCTGAGTCACCGCTGAGCTGGCACTGCTGTGCACACTGTGCCAGGTCCAGCAGGCTCCTCGCTCCCTTCCTGATGTGCAATAGCTCTGAAAATGAGCCTCTCACCCAAAGCAGTCCTTCATTCTTCTCTCATCCTCCTCTGGTCATGGGATGAAACCAAAACTGGGAGCATGGTTAGTGTCGCTGCTCAAAGCTGCAGAATGGTAAATTTAAGTTTCATTTAAGCTGAGTATTTCCTGGGGGATGCTGGAACTACCAGAGGCTTTGTGCTAGAGAGCCAGAGCTCAGCCTGGCTCATCTCTGGCGGCTAATGAGCACGGGGAGAAGGCAAAAGTGATGATCAGCACTGCCAAAGTGTTTCCCAGCACATCCAGCTGTCCTGAGGAGCTGCACGGTGCCATGGCTGTGTTAAAGTGCTGTGGTGGCTTACACAAGCAAGGGTGGCAGCCCACCTGCACTTGCCAAGCTCTGGTCCTGGGGTAGAGACCACTTAGAGAGCAAATACCAGCAAATATGTTTGTCATTGCTTCAGCTTTTTGGGGAGGCAGCATTGTAGCAGAGGCCAGGCTGCCTTAGCAAATGGATAAAGGCAGAGGAAAAAAAGAGAGGAAAGCACGCTGGTGATTTCCTTGCAGGGTGCTGGGAGGGTCTGTGCTCTTTGGATTTCACCCCTGAGGAGCCAATCCTCCAGCCCTGCCAGCCTGCAAAGCTCTGAAAGCAAAAGCCAGACAGCAGGATAAACCCCTCCCTGCTGTTAATAAGCAAAGGGACTGAGGAGGCTGAAGCTGAGTGCATTAAGAGCCCACCTGAGCACAGAGCCTCTTCATGACAGCACTTTGCCAGAGAGGATCCATTTGCTTCCCAGGCACCCCCGGCAATGGGCAGGCAGAGCCTGTCATCCTTGTCATTAAAGATTGTTCCCAAGAGAGCAAACACCATGTGTGGGATCTGCCAGGGCCAGCAAGGCTCAGCAACCCTGCCAGCCCACTGCAGGGGCTTCAGCAGCTTCCACAGTGACCCAGAAACGCTGCTTGGTGGGGCAGCAGCACTAAGGGAGCACTTAAAATTTCTAAGACTTTGTAGCACTGCCCTGGGAGGAGGGAAACTGAACCAAGAGCTGAACCAATGTGCAGATGATGAGCAGGTCAGCAGATGCTGCCAATGCAAAGTGCATGTTGCATATGTGAGTACAACTCTTCAGAGGAAAAAGCTTCACAAATTTGTATTCTCTGCCCTAGAGTCACTATAGTCTTAAGAGTCAATGCAAAGATGAAAACAAATCATGCTGTCAAAAAATCATGCATTAGAAACAAATTATTCTCTCTAAATGCACCTTGGCAATATAATTGATAAACTGTGAGTATGTGAAATAATTGAAAAAGCAGGGTGGGGACATACAGGATAAATGACTAAAATAAGAAGGTAATGAACATGTGTAAATAAAAGCCGCAATCAATAAATATAAATTATGGTGTGACAAACTGTAAATAATCAGAGCATTTCAGGCCTGGAATGTGATGCTTCTTCAGGGAAAACTTGTGTTAGCAAATCTGCAAAAGCCTTAAGAAGAAAACAAGCAGACATGAGGTTATCAGGGCTCTTTGAAATGGCAGACACGATGGATTAGCCCCTGGATTCATTACTCAAAACCTTCACCAGCAGTGTGGAAGTAAGACATGATACCAGCCCACTTCCTTCCTCCACCCCAACATACAAATAATCCTGGCAGGAGTGATGCCCTCAGCCTTTTTCACACTGATACAGACAGATTAAAAAAAAAAGGGGATGGCATTTTTCCTTCCTGATTTAGCCATTTAGAAGGGGCTTTTGAAGGCTAACTCTTGTCTCTTGATTGACTGCACTTTCTTCCTTTCCCCCCCATCTCAGGAATCCTTGTGCTATTCAGAAATAAACACTCACTGTTCCGAGCTTCTTCTGCAGATGCACGTATTGAGGCAGTTTTTTGTCCACCATAGAGGATTTTATCCCATCTCTGTTTCCAGGTCCTAAATCCTTTCCAGATCCTGGGGATTAAATTATCATCAAGACCAGACCATGCCAAGACCCTTCAGCATGAGTGGGAATGCAGCCTGCATCAGGGATGAGCTCAGCCACTGCTGCTGAGAGAATAAAGCAGCCAGAGATCAGCACTGAGGATGGACTGAAGAGATTTGGGATGGATGAGAGCTGGTGGATTTACACCCTGGCCTCCTGGCTGACTCGAAAATGAAGGTGAGGGATGACAGACCTTCATTTTTTTGTTTCAGAACGTGGTTGCTTTGTCCCAGGACATCTTTCACTCATTGCCCAGAGCACGGCAGGAAGGTTCCTGCTCACCTGCCCACCGTGGGTGCCCTGAATCCCTGAATGTTTGGTGAATCATAGAAGCACAGGTTTGGGTGGGAAGGGACCCTAAAGTTCCACCCTGCTATGGGCAGGAACACCTTCCACTAGCCCAGGTTGCTCCAAGTCCACTCTAACCTGGCCTTGGACACTTCCAGGGATGCAGCACCCACAGCCTCACTGGACAAGCTGTGCCAGAGCCTCACCACCCTCACAGGGAGGAATTTCCTCCCAATACCTAATCCAATCCTACCCCCTCTCAGCTTGAAGCCATTCCCCCTTGTCCTGTCACTCCAGACCCTTGTCCAAGTCCCTCTCCAGCTCTCTTGGAGCCCCTTTAGGTACTGCAAGAGGCTCTGAATTCTCCCCAGAGTTCTCCAGGCTGAACAGCCCCCGTTGCTGTGGGTTTATTCACATTAAATGAAAGTGGGTTAGGACTGGAATAAAAATTTTGTTAGTGGACAGATTTGAAGGAAATTATTTGCTACTGTCTAAGACTGTAGCTCGTTTGGAAAGCACCCTCAGGAGCAGCGTTTAGGCAAAGATTGCAAACTCCACCTTGCTGCTGGCTTGCAGACAATATAGCGTGGTAAAAATACATCATGCTCTACATCTAGGGGTAATAAGAAGAAAAGAAATGACATTAAAATGCAAAGTATTGTCAGTGGTTATTTCCATGGAAAGTCCATTTCCGTTTAATAGCAGAGAATCCATCACGTTCTGCCTTATTTCAGCTGTGATGGCTCCCAAGAAAAGATGTAGATCACAGCGTGTCAAAGGCAGTGCCTTTGAGAAGAGCTCAAGGTGCAGTTTTCAGGTAGTGGATGGGAGGGTTGCTTTGCCTCTTCCATTTACAGCCATGGTGGCACTCACCCTTCCCCAAAAGTGATAGAAAATGTCACTAAATTTGGCTGTGGGGCTGCACCACCTGGTGCAATGTGAGTGGGGGCTGAGGGAGCAAAGCAAGAGTGGCAACCTGCAAAGAGCTGCTGCAGGGGGTGTGGGAAGGAAGAATGGGCAGAAGGTCTGAAATTTTGGGTACAGTGAAAACAAGGCTCACTCAGTAATTCTGCATCTCTGGAAGTGCCCAGGAGCCTGGCTGGGTTAATGCTTGCACCAGAGTCTGGGGGAGATGGAGCAGCCAAAATGTCCTGATTTTAATGTAACCCTACAAGCAATGGTTTGGGACACACCCTTGCTCTGCTATAACAGAGGATTTCATGAGACCCAATTAGCAAGGTAATTAATTAATCAATTATGTAAAAGAGATGAGCAATCCGATAGCCTGTTCTACAATGATACAGCTCTTTGTTGAGACTTAATTAATACACAGGCTTGGGGACAAAATTAAAAAAAGGAAAAAACCCAAATCCTACAGAAGAATCAGTTGGAGAGAATGATTCCAACAGAGAATGGAAACTGGGCTGGGGACCAGATGGGCTGACAGCACTGCTCTAGGAGGACAGAGGAGTTATTTTGGGTAGTTTAACAACCAGCCTGATGTTTGTCTCCACCACTACAGCCAGCTGTGCCAAATGGGGCTCTCCTGCCTGCCAAAACAAATCTGTGGTAATTCCTTCTGTGTAACTGCTCAGTGCCCACCTTTCCAAGCTGGCTGGTGCTGTACATGACGAGGGAGGCGTCCAGCAGATGTGTTTGTTGTTTATTATGTGTTTGTTGCTGTACCAGGAGGGCTGCAGGGCTGAGCTGCAGCTTTAGGGTCTCAACAACCACCAAAGCTCACTGCAGGTGTTGGATTCCTACGTGACCTGTACCAAAAGCAATGGGGATATTGATCTTCTGTAACAGCGCCTTGTAACCCTAAGTATTTCAACAGCCTACATTAATCTGTGAAAACCTACATCTTGTTACAGTCTCTGTTTTATTTAATTTTACTTTAGGCCAGTAGTTATTTGGGTCAATTCTTTGCAGTTGTGATAAATTGATACATCATCTGTGACGGAGCAAAACTGCGTTGGGGCTTCTATACAGACTCCTACTCTAATATATTTGCATTAACCAGATCTGTGATACTCAATACACAAAAATCACTGTTAAACCTGCAAGTCTCTTAAACCCTCCAAATAATTTTAGAGGTAATGTGTTTCCAAAGCTTAAACCAATGTGCTTATGGACCTTTCCTTTAGCAATATGCTCTGGGGTCGATTTTCCCATGTTCAAGGGCCAGACTGCAAATGTATTGGCTGGGAATGGAAGCAGAGTCATGCTCCAGCAATGATTCTTATTGAGTAACTCTAGATGAGAAAAGGCATTTACTACCTGGCAAAGACTCTGCATTTTAAGTTTTCTCTACAAACTCTCTCTCTGCCCAAGCCTTTAGCGTGGAATTGCAGGAATTTATAGTGATATGTGGAGGAAGCTGATACTCAAAAGCAGGGGCTGCCAGAGACTGTACTTCTTTCTAAGGTGACTGTCAGAGGGGTTTCTTGCACAGCTACAGCTGGGAGGGTGACTGCAGAGCCACTGAGTACTCACACCAGAGCCTCTGTGAGCCTCTCCCTCACTGCTGGGCTGATAGATTGCTCCAACATCAGAATTTGCTTCTGGCCTTGCTCTTCCTTTCCTCTTGCGTGGTTTGTGTCTTTTAAGCCTTGTTTTCAGGGATCCAGTTCAAGCAGTTACTGGATATTGCTCAGCCTGTAGCAAGAACTTGCCTCTGCAGTTTCTGGGTTTTCATGGGCTGATCCCAAGCTGCTCCAGTTACTGGGAATTCTCCACTGGAAAAAACTAGGTTCAGTCCTGGAAGAAGTGGACAGGACCTCTCTGTCCATGCTCAGGAGATCCATCCTCTTCATTCACAGCTCACCAAAATCTGTTGGTTTCACTGTTTCCTTTCTCTTTCCAAGATTACATTAAACCATCTCTTCACTCTGCCTTCTAACCCCCTCTAAAAGAGCTGGTCTCATTCCAAAAATGGGAGTGTTCAGAAATTCAAAAGCTTATTAATAGCTCCCTGCCTCTTTTTAATCTATTCAAACTGCTGTATAGTGTGCAAAGCTGTTGTGACATGATTTTTCTTTTTTAATATCTTATCCTTTGACTGTCAGTATTTAAAGAAAAATGAAACTAATCATCAGTGAAGGCTGTAATGCTACTGTTTTATAGCTGCTGGGGAGCTCAGAAGAAGATTTTGTAAGAGAAGATAGAAAAGAGAGAGAAAGAGAGAGAGAGAGAGAGAGAGAGAGAGAGAGAAGATGTGTGTGTAAGTCTATGCATGGATCTCACATCAAAGTTTTCACAGAACAACCCAAAAGGTACATTCATGTGCAAAGTAATACTAGTAAGATAAGGAAAGTATTTATTGGAAAACAGTGAAAAAAGGGCCATTTTTGTAACTTTGTCCTGAGTGTTCCTTTCCATGCTGAGGTATGACGACCCCTCCCTCAGCAGATTTACTGAGGATGCAAAGTGCAACATTTGGGTATGGATGAACTCCACTGTCCTCCAGGTAGGAGCTGTCCCTGCTAACATTTTACCTTGAACCCCAAATGACCTGTTACTATTGCTGGAGCAACATTTCAGCCACAGACACTCTGCATCAGAGGGGAAGCAAAGGCTGTAATTCCTGGCAGGAAGTTCATGGAACTCAGTCAAAGATCCTCCTCTGAAAATGGAGGACAGAACCATGGAAAAGCAAAATATAAATCAGTGCAGCTTATCAGGATATGACAGGTGGGATATAATATTCTACTACAAGTATTTCAATATATGAAACCAAAGTACAGCATTAAGCCCAGTACAAGTTGTTACAGGAGGGAGTAGCAAAGCAGGGGTGAAAAAACACAAGCTGAACCTTGAAGGAATTCCCAGAAGTGGAAATCCCAAAATTCCAATGGATATCCCACTCCCAGGGGGGTCTAAAGACATGCATATATATATATATATATATATATATATATACACACACATGCATGTATTATGTATCTATTTATACTCACGTTTGTAATTAGAAAGGAGTAGTGTGTGTGTATAGCTATGCACGTGTAATACAAAACAAAGCTTGCAAGGTGCCTGCAATTTGAAAGCTAGAAGGAATATTAAAAAAAAAAAATAGAGCACCAATCATCAACCTTTTCTGACAACTAAAATCTCATTTGCAACTCACACTCCGGATTTGTTCTGCTTTGCTCCCAGCCCTCGGTGCCATGCACAGCATCTGACACCTGGAACAGCTGAGACACTTCAGCACAGAAGATCAAACACTGCCAAGAGTCTCAGAGTGGTTTGGGAAAGGGAAAATCCAGTTGTTCTGAATCGGGGAAGGCAGTGTACTGTAAGTGATGCGTGGTATCCACAGGACAAATAAACTAATGAACGCAGGAAATAGAACTGAAATTTCAGGCAGGTTCTGACCCTTGATGGCCCAACTCAGGCAATGGTGTATGGACAGATACATTACCAGTGCATACCTGACGAGGTGACAATTGTCCAAATGCCTGAAAATGGGTTTCTGTTTTCACCTGGTACTTTTAATATTCCACATACAGGGAAAAGGTGATGAAATAACATTTTTAACTCTGTAATTAGCACTGCAATAATGCTGGCTGTTTAAATTGCTTAATAATATTAAAGAGGAGCTCTAATTTTATTATAGAGCCACAAACCCAGGTATTTCTAAATGAGGATGTCTTCCCACCAATTGTATTTAATATAATTTTGCCTTCATTTATCATGTAGATAATGGCCACTGCAGAGTGTTGCTGTGTTTGTAGAATTGCCCTGGATACCCTCAGAAGAGACAGAAAAACATGGCTGTTTGCAATCTGGAGAGGAAAGAGAAATGAAAGCTTCCCACTCTGCACTTGCTAGTTCCTCAAAAGTCAATTTTAATATAATTTGAAAAGTTCTGATTTTGTTACAGTTATTCCATTCTGTTTGGTTTCATTTCTGCTTCTGAAATAGAGGTTTCTGGAGACCTTGCATTAACTCCACAGATTACAGCTGGCATTGAACAGAGGTATAAGTTATGAAGCAAATATAAAGGAGCATCCATTTCCATGTATGATTAAATGCTGACTCAAGGTAGTGCAGTATTTTTGATCCCCTAAGTTTAATAAAATTCAGGACAGGCAATAAGGAGTCGCAGACAAATTAAAATTTATTGAGACAGACAAAAATGCAACTATTTCAGACTACAGTAAAGCATTTACAGTTAACCAAAGGTAGCAAAATGCTCACATTCCACTTAACTCCTTATGGAAAAAGCATTCAGAATTTACTATACAGTTCTACTTACTATGATAGTCTACATCCACCTACAGTAGGGACATCAAACTGAAACACGTAATATTTGGATCTCTCCTTACAGATCTACACATTGAACAGTAACAGACATCAACAGCATTGAGAAAAGTATAAAAAGACCAAAACCCACCTACTGTAGAAAGGGCTTTTTGATGTGTAGTAACTGTACAAAGCAGTCTGTGGATGAAAGGAGGGGGTACAGGAGGGACTGCCAGAGAAGCCAACAAATGGAGGAAGCGAAGCTTGAGCGACCTGGTGCTCTGGGTCAGGCGCTGACCTTGGATCTACGTCAGCTGCTGCTTGAGGGAGAAAAGGCTACAAAACTCCTAATATCAAAATATTCCCATGCCAGAAATGTACACTGAGACTAACAGACTAGGCTGGAGAGGCAAAGAGAAGCATTCACTAACAAACAGTGTTGTTTTAAATATAAACTTTACATTTTCAATATAAACTGTAGAATAAATATTAAATAAACGCTTCAAATGGTTTAAAATAATAGTACAGAATAGCTTAAAAAAAAGGCAAAGAAAATAAAGAGGATTCTTTGTGTTCACAGCAAAGGTCAGTAACGACCCAAAAAACCCAGCTGTGCTGAAATCTGAACTCAACATTTTGATTTAACTACAGCAGTTGAAAGAAACATAAAGCAATGCCTAACAGTACCTCATAGACTGTAATATGAAAAGAAATTGAGGTTAAAAATTGGTTTGTGTTTCTAAAAGAATGGGACAACTCTGATTCCATTTGGTTTGTGTCTCTAAAAGAATGGGAGACCTCAGATTCCATTTTTCACAATGATAAAATGTTTGGAAGGTCAATGACTTGATTTAGATGGGAACTTAAGTCCTGCTTTGTAAAAAAGCAAAAGGAAAAGAAAAAGAAAAAGAAAAAGAAAAATAAAAATAAAAAGAAAAAGAAAAAGAAAAATACAAAGAAAGGAATTGAATTAGATTAAGTTGGAAGCAAATTAAACCCTTTACAAAGTATGAGGAATGGAAGGGGCTCGATCTGGAAGAGCACTGGTTCTTGGTAGAATGGCTGGTTTCTTTATCGCTATTTCATTAAATAAAAGATTTTCTTAATGGGTCTCCCCAAATGGACACACACATACATATGCACACACATATTTGTGCATTAATGTATATACACAGTCACACAGAGATATACATGTGTATATATAGGCAGCAGACCCCACCACGGGAGGATGCCAGTGGATGACAAAAGGGCTTTGTTAAATAGCTTTGCAGGGTTTGGGAACTTGCTCTCCAAGCCACCCAGAGTCTGAACTGCCCTTCCAAGCACGACAGTCTGTGTGCCCTGCTCCTGCCTGGCTGGGACCCTGGGACTGGGCACTGCTGCCCTGCAGTCCCCCCAGCTGCCCCAGCCCACAAAATGGCACATTTCCCAAGCTGGCTGGAGTCAGAGGAACGCTTGCACGAGTCAAACAGGTGACTGAACGGTCACCTGGAGGGGGTCTGCCTGGATGCAGGTGAGCAGGTTTAGCACAGCTCTGTGTGTGTGTGTGTGTGTGTGTGTGTGTTTCTGGGTGCAGGGGATGTGCTGCCAGACCCACCTGAGCCAGCCAAGGCACCTGCCCTCTCGCCAGGCTGTGTGTGGAGCTGTTTCACTGGGGCCCACCCCATGTTTGAGCTGGTGAGGCTGGGAGGCAGTACCTGGGTTACAGTTAGATAATAAACCCTTCCAGCTCTGATTTGGAAGTATCACATGTGAAAGATCACAGGAGATCACCAGTGGGTGGTGCTGCCATGTCTGCACATGTAAACTCAATGATGTTCATGTTCATTTTAAAGGCTTATTTAACAGCTTTAATTTAATCACCTTGCATGTTTACATGTGACACAGCCCCCTGCAGCCTCAGACCTGGCACTGCCTGCAAGGGCACAGACTGACAGACTTCACCTGGAGAGGGGCAGGGCAGGGGAAGGGATTTGCTCTGTGACCTTTGATGTAAGGCACAGCTCAGGATAAGCCGTTGTGGAGGGACACAGGACTGCCAAAAACCCTCTGGCTCTGTGTGGAGAATGAGTCCAGTCAGGAGGATAAGCATAATCTGCTGATTGTGGAGTTCAGATTTATGTCAGAGTGAAATGGCAGCTCTGTGCCTCAGCAGGTCTTGCACAGGACAGCAGAGCCAGACCCAGAGAGTGTGGGGTTAATTAAGAAAATACCAGAGGAAAACTAGAGAGGAGAAGGAACCTACTGACAGTGTTCGATTGCTTCTCACAAAATCATATTCAGGGAGACAGAAATGCTGGATTATCTGCTCCTCTTGCAAGTTGGCAGGATTTCTGTGGAAGGCAAATGGAAAAAGTGTGTATGTGTGTCTGTGTGCAGTGCAGCTCATGGAAAATGATTATTAAATATATTTTTCTAAAGCTATGGGAAAACCAAAGGGATTTATTTGAGGCAGGGCAGATTGCAGGCCTTTAGCAAATGACTGTGATGGCAGATTTTTGGGAGGATGCAGGGGCGTGAAACAACAAATTCCTCATGGTTTTACACATCCTTCTGCATTAATAATAATTATGCAGGCTTGCTCTTTGTTCTCAGGTCATTGATCTGGATAAATAAGAAATAAAAGAGGAGAAAACAAGATTTCCTGCAGCACATGGTACCTGAAAGGAATTCCACTTCTGATCACATCTGAAAGCAGAGTCCTACCCAGAGGGCTGCCAGGCAAGCACTGGCTTTGGAGAGGGCTGAGAGCCAACAGCCCCAGGCCAATGTACCCCCAAAACTGACTCCTGCCAACCTGTGTGGTATTTTCCAGCTTTCAACTGACTAGGTAGTCAACCATGTTGTGACTCAATGCTGTCTCTACCTCTATATCCTCCATTAACTCAGAAAAAAAAAATCTAATTAGTTTTTGTTATAAAATTCACATTTTTTATCCTGCAAAATAACTCTCTGGCCAACCACAGGCACTGCTAAAATACTTACACCTGCATCCTCCTAATGCAAGAGTGGGGTTAAGATTCCTCTAGCTGCTTCACAAAACAGCAAAAATAATAAAAGGTCACCACAGCACATTACTGTATCTGAGAACTGCCACGGGAAAGGACACTTTACATTAATTATGTGATGTCAATATGCATCTGATACAAGAGCTTTGAACATATGGAACCTATTGAGGGAATCACAGATTGGATTTTAATACTATTCTTTTTTAGGAGTGTGTATTACAAGTGTGCAGCATCACACTGAGCCAAGGGGTTATGTTTTTGAAATAACATCACTTAAAGCTGCTTTTTTAAACAGGTATGTCTACATTAAATAAGTGATAGTTACTGTTGAGGGTTCTTGTCTTTGATGGCATTCTGACTTTGGAAGGAGGGCTGCTGAATGGAGAACAGACAGGTCTGTGGTGCGTGAGCTGCAGGCAGAGGCTGCTTGTGTGGTGTTAGAGACCCTCCCAGTGCAAACAAACTCAGACAGAAGCTGAGGAAAAGCTCTGGGCGTGGTTATGATCCTACAAATTCACAAAACACTCTCCCCTTAAACACTCTGAAAGGCAGATGGGCTCTGTCCCCTGCCTCTAGGGTCCATGACAGCTGCAGGTTCTCAGCATCTCTAAAGATCAAGGCCATGTTCCTTTATCAAATAAAGAGTGTAAGTGAGCTGATCTGTGCCCTGGTGGGAATTCTGCCTTTAGAGTGAGCTGGACTACTGGACTCATTCTCAGAGAATGGAAGGAAGAGAAAGTCCTGCCAGTGGGTTTTCTTCTGGATTAAACCCCTGGTACTGGGCACCAAAGAGACTTACTCTTCACTGGGACATTATAAATATGGACTAGAAAATGAGGCACCTACTCTTCCTCCTTCATGAAAGAAAAAACTTTTTCTGATATGATCCAGGTAATGATTTATGACACAAATTCTCTGACATGAGAGGGGCTTCTAAGCCTTTGTGTTGTTTTTTACAACCCCTTCCAGGATTCTTTCACAGGGTGGATTTCAGAAGTGGTGCAAATGAGGATTAAGACACGAAATGGTTTTAAAACAAAACTCATTGCCCCTGTGGATAGAACAGAAATCCCCCAAACCAACTGAACAAAAGCTGTATTCCAAACAGTCCTTGCTGGAAAAAAAAAGTTGTCATCCAAATTAAATTGACTCTACAAAATTAAACTCAGTAGAGAGGGAATATTTGTGCCAGGTACTCTCAGATACAATTGCAGAGATATGATGTGAGTTGCAATATTGTGCAAAACGTGAGTCCTCATTATGATGGGCACTACCATATATAACCAATTTCATCATCCTTATCATCATCCTCATCTTCATCATCTTCATTGGCTGCTCTTACATGAATCTTCAGTTTCCCTTCCTTGTCTTTTTTTGTTGCTTCAGGTTCCTCTTCCAAGTCATCCAACAATACAACAGAACCACCACTGCCAAAATCCCCTGAGGTTTCTTGCTCTTCTTCTGAAACAGGTGAGCAGGAAAGGTCATTTCCTCACAGAACACATTAATCACTATCCCTGTCATGCAAGCCACTGTCATTTGCAACGTTATTTTTTAAATTAATTGGTTCAGCTATTCATGATACAACCTTAAAATTTCAATTTTCATTCTGAACTGGGATAAATATATATCAATTGACTCAGAAAAATTTTCTTGCATAAAATACTCCCTATGCATTATCCTCCTCCTAGAGGTTTGACTGGAAAGTTCCAGATCACATGCATGCAGGCCAGAAAATCATTATTCCTTTATAAATACTTTCATTCCATCACGGCTCTGTAAACCAGGCTAAAAAAATCCAAGGAATGGTTTTATTTGAGTGCATAAACCTCACTGTGCAAATGTAGCTATTGAATCTAAGATCTGTGATGTGATTCTGTGCATCCTGGACCTTCTAGACCTCTGGTCCTTCTCAGAAAAGAAAGCTGCACTTACAACCATCCCTGAAGCCCTCTGGAGGATTGTAGGTGATATCTTCCTTGTCTGGGCACAACAGCTAATTGGTGATTTCACTTACCTGTGTAATATTTTCCGTGTAATATTTTCCGGTCAGCAATTTTATTTGGCTTGGTTGGTAATGTAAACAATTTTACACATTTTAGGCCTTCTCTTGTCTGGAAAGGCATTATACATGAAGTTCCAGTAGATGTGCATTCCAGAGTATACAGAACAATATATTTAATAACCACGCAGAGCAGCCCCAGACCCTTAATTTTAATTTCACTAACTGCACTTTCCAGGCTGGTAGCAGAAATATCTTAGCAGTGGTTATTGCCTGCTAACTCGTGCTGCACCCCTCTGTCCAAAGAACCCGTGAGGGCCCCATTTGTAGTGTGAATAGGAAAACAGAGGAGCACTTTGAACCATGGCACTCATGTTTCCCTGTTGTCCCTTTTGTTATCATACTCGGTGGCACAGCAGTGGCAGGGCTTACAGCAGTGTTAATTCCCCTGCTGTCTGAGCAAAGCAGGTCATTACTCACCACAGCTGACTGTGCCTTGCTTTCTGGAGCCAGCTATCTCATTCCCATACTTATCAACACACCAGCACTGCCCCGTGCTGCCATGGCACTGCGTGGCTTTGTAATAACCTTCTTCATTGCACCGGGGGATGAAAGCACCTGAATAAAATATAAGGTGTGCTCAGTAATGCGATCCTCTGCAGGAGCAAACACACAGACAGGGTATTATGAACTTAGCACTCATATACATGAAGATCTTGACAATGCTGGCAAGGAAATACATGTGATTATCTGGCGCCTGAAAGGGGGAAGAAATTATTTCTGGTTAACTCTTTTCAGGCACCCTAGTCACAGAGTATAAATGTTATAAATGTTTGTTTGCATCCAGCACACAGAGGAGGGTGTCACACAGTCCTAGAGAGAGGTTCACTCTGTCCCTGAATGACTGGTATTCCCACAGAGCCTTTTCTCATTTAACTCCTGGTTTTAAACTTTTCTTCCCAACTGGATTATTACCCCAACTTCATTAGTTCTGCATTTCCCTCCATTTGCACTCCTTCAGTGTTTATCACATGAGTTCCACAACACTGTAATTATCCCTGGAAGGTATCTGCCATCTGCTTGCTATTCATACTAATCTCAGGCACATCCCTTGACTTTCTGAGAGTTCCCAGTATAAAAGAAGAGATAATGCACAGGCTTTACAGAGAGGGACAACAGGATCTGAAGCCCAAGTTTTGTCTCACAATAAAACCAATCTATTTCAGCCTTGTATAGTGTGGCTCATTCTGGCTTCTGCAGAGAGGGAAACTCTCAGGAGAAACCTATGTTATTGTTCCTACCATTTTCAGCAGTACAGCAAATGTACTTCAATATGAAAAGCCCTCTTGTCCTTCGAGATGAGTTACCTTTATTCCCACTGGAGGTCAATACATTCATTTTTCCCTTCTTTGTCAATTGCTTCAATTTGAAACATGGCATAAACAGACCCTTGCCCCCAAATTTCTTGTCTCAAATGATTTTTCAGAAAGTGTTTTTCTCCTTTGCCAAAAATACCAGTGATTTACTGGTGGTTCAGTAAAGGTTTTTAACTAGTTCCATGTCTAGCAACTATTCAGACAGCACATGTGTCAAAGGGGCCACTTCCAGTATGTTTCTCATAGAAAAAAATGAGTGAGAAGGTGCTGCCCAAATGTCACCAGATTTCCTATATAAAAGACATAAAAGTGGAAGTCAGTCACAATCTCATGCACACTGAGAGCTGCACAAAGTGAATCTGACTACCCAAACTCATTGCTCTGCAGATCTTGTCTAATGTTTGAGTGCTGCTAATGCAGGTCTGGGAGATGAGAAGAGAAACCTTTGACCATCTGCAGAAATCTTCGTATATCAGATCACTTTTGGAGACCATATCCATGAGTGAGAGTATTTTAAATGTCAAAGCATGATCTTATAGCAGGTTTGCTAATAGGTACCACCATTATGTTCATGTACAAATGTAAGCATGCCAGCACCTACCAAAGATTAATTTTCACTATTATACAACAATAGTTTTAATAACAAATGTATGTATGTGCCTTGGTATGTTTTTGTACGTTAATACTCAGTGTTCAAAACTTCAATATTGACTAGGAAAGATTTTTTTTTTCCCATTTATGCTCATGTCCTGTCTCTGATAAGCACTCCAGGTGTTTATCAAACCATACACAACCTTGGGAAAAGTGCTCAGGTGCTGACTTGGAGCTGGTGTAAATCAGCACAGCTGTACCCATGTCACCAGAGCTGCCCTTTCACATCTGATGAGCATCTGGCTCCAGGGAAGGATCAAAGGGGGACCTCAGGGGCATTACAGGGTGAGCAGAAAACAGCTTCTGCATTTTAAACTGTCTCATGCTTTTTCTTTTCCTAGGGCAATGCCACCTTTTCCTTCTTTGAAACAGGCCTTTTTGCATAGTTCCACTGTTTCTTGTAAGGCATGAAAATGTTCCATGCTGCCTATAAAAGCTTTGAAAGATTTAAAAATAAATTATGGCCCAGGCTCACTGCCAACATAACTGTGTGTGGAATAGATTCACACTTTGGGTCACAGTGAAGAGTGGAAGGTACTTTTCCTTCTGGGTGGGAAATTCGTGCCAATTTGTATGTAACACTGGAGCTTTAAATATTTAGCTATGCATACCAATGTCACAGTATTTGCCAACCATCAGAGGGAAGATACAGCATGTCCTCTCCAATGTGTCAGGTGCAGGTGATAATCTGGAGAGGGTACAGAGTCGCTGGGAACAAGAGCTGTACAATGTGATGAGTCTCCCTGTAAATTGCACATAAATCAGCCTGTCTTCGTTAGAAATAAGCTGGCTACAAGCTCTGCTATCCTGGAGCATGGCACCCAGACAGACAACACATGCCAGCTGGGTTTGGCATCAGGGAACATCTGGAGCTTTCCTCTCCAGATGTTCTTGCGGAGGCAGTGCTTCCCCACAAGCCTGGACACCACAAAATATGAGTGTCTCCCCACAAACTGCCTCAAGCTACTGAATCCTGCCTCCCCATCTCCCTTTGTCCTGGGAAGGGTTCAGTTATTCCACACCAACTTGAACAGCACTGCTGCATCTGTATCTTCTTTATGGACCCAGACCTATACCTCTTCTTTTTTATTTTATTTTTTTTTTTTTTTTGCATCATTTCCTTATCTATATAATACTCCCCTTCCTTAGAGAACAGGAGGAGAATAATTATATGCTAAAGATAGTGAAGCACACAGGTAAAAGCCTGTCAGAATTAAGTGCTAGCCAGCACACAGCTCCTGGTATTAGCTATTATATTAGCTGGATCCACAGGGTTGATACAGGAGAAAACAGTGATGGGAGAAGAAATTTATTACTTTAGTGGTGTGGGAGAAGCATTATCAGGCTGCACAGTTGTATGCTCTAAAAGTACAGTCTGCAGTTAATTGTACTCCAGATAAATCTGGTAGGAAAAGATGAATAGTGCTGTTTACTTTTTAATTCAGTCTCCTGGGATGCTAGACTTCATTTGAAAGCCTCCAAATTCAACATATCTAATGGCAATGGCTTTGAAGTACTTTGTTGCAATTGTCATGTGTTTTGAAAAATATATAGAGAAGGAAATATCAAAAGTCATCATTTTTATCAATGGATAAAAGTTAACAAAAACATTCTTCATGCTACTGCCCAGACTGTAAGTGCTGTGCTCTCTTGGGTCAGGGTCAGAGGAGGAAAGAGAATAATTAAAGATTAGTTTCTCTGAAAATATTCATCTCTCTTTTCCAACTTTACCATTGCTACGAGTCACGGGTATGTTTGGGCTTCCATTTGAATAATTTTTCAGTCAGTGAAGAGAGAAGACAATGTTTTCTGCTGTATAAATAGCTCTGATATCAAATTAAAATCTCCCAGACAGGTGTCATTATGCAGGAAGACTTTCAGGGTAGGTGAAGCAAAGAGTTCCTCTTTATATTATAATTTTCTAGCTTGTGGAACAACCTGTGCCTGACACCTTGATTTGTTGAGCTTCACCACTTTCATTCTTCTATTTTTTTTTTAATACAGCTGACTAGAAGTTATTTGTGTTAGGGGACAATTCTTACTGCTTTTACTTTGTCATTTTACTCCTGCTATAGTGATCAGATCCCAGTGACGTGCTACAACAACCTGCATGTTGAACTACCTGCAACCCAGGCATCATTCTTCCCACACACCAGAATAAACTACTTATGTTTCAACCCAGATGACATTTATTGCACATAGCAAATAACAGCAAAGCATAAAATAAATATGGGATAGTCAAAGCTATCTATTAAGAACTGGGCTTCTTACTCTTTTAGGTGGCTTTGAAAATCATGACACCCATGAGACAGAGAACACTGTGACTTCCTCTGCCACAACATTCCCTTGAACACAAATGCGGAATGTTTACTGAGTGGAGCACACACACCCCGAGTGATCAATCCTCCCTTTGCTCCCACAGCTATGAACAGAGGAGCTGTAACTCTGAAACATCTTACTCTTCATGGGAACTTGCTATGAAAGGGTGATGGATCTAAATCACAGTCCCTGTGGCCTTTAGGAATGTTTATTCCTAATTTAAACCAATGAATCCAGGTTAGGACTGCTCACAAAGCACCGTAACCTTGAGTCCCAATGGCAGTGGCACCTGGGAATGGCAGGATGGGGCAGAGCTGACGAGCACACTGCAGCTGAGGATGGGGGGATCCTGATGTTCTCCATGATGGGCTGAGCTCAGCCATGCTCCTCAAGGGGAAGTGCAGGGCTTGCTGTGAACGGGGCTTTCCCCTGTCCTGTTGTGCCTCAGGGGCTGGGCTCTGTGTGCACATATGTCCTGGGACACAAGTTTTGGTAAAATGTCAGCACACGGATAGCAGGCTACAACTCACTGGGTGACTTTAGGGTAGGGAATTTTTTCAGTTCAGCAACCTGATTTTTCAGCAATTAATTGGGAAAATGCCAGATGGGGATTTATTTAACCTAATTTTAGATATCCACCAGAGCAATGTAAGTAATGAACCAATTCAGGCTCCCAATAGGTATGAGAGAGAGGGACAGGCATGACCACATCTTACAGCAGGAAGCATCCTGCAGGCTGCCTAAAATTGGGTGATATGAATTCCTGTTTTCATATAGACATTATATACTGAAATATTTTAAAGAGTGATTAGGCAAAATTGAACCCCAAGGAAAGCTTGCTTGTACCAGAACTGGGAGGGAGCGTGAATGCACTGGTTATGCACCTTCAGTCACCCTTCAAAAATGGGAGCCCTGAGCATCAAGCAGCCTCCCAGTACTTACTCTGACCTGGGAGGTGATGAAGGCAGTATTAAGCTCTGTGCAGACAAGGCTTTGCATTTCTGGAGAGCTGTAAATTAGTTCTGAACCCGTTGCCACGCTGACACCTGTTCTGTGTGCTGCTATCTCATTATTTGTTTAATTTCATAGTGTCAGGCCTACGCTCGGTGCTGCATATTCCCGACTCAAAACATTAGTCTCTAATTGAAAAACCATTACTGCATATAAAGTTACAATAATCACAGAAGCTTTAATTAGCTCAGTAAATGAATAGCAAGTAATCGAACTTACCCAACAGACTCTTCCCTCTACTTAGCTTTTGAATTCTATTCATTTCATTCTGGCAAGGAAGACCTAAAATATAATGTATAAGAATCAGTTTCCAGATGGTACAGGACAGACTCTGTAATGACTGGCTTCACTGCTGACATGAAATGTAGGCTACTGTACACCTGGGACTGAGAGAAGCCCATATGCTGGTACTGTACCGCAAAACAAATTTATGTCATTAGCTCCACTAATTAAAAAAAAAAAAAAAAAAAAAGCAACACACTGTAGTGTTTGGGGGGCATTTTAATTGTTAAATCACTCTACCTCTCTTTTCATCAACCTGACATCATGCCAGCTCTCTGATTTATGACTTGCTAACTGGCTAAGTTCTGCATTAATAGAAGAGTAAATACTTGAGCTTTCAGTCAGCAATAGAGCTTATTTCTAGGTTGTGTGCACTGACACTTGTTGCTTTAATGATCAAGGGATGTTAATATAGTTCATCTGTGACAATAAACATGGTTCCACAATGCCCTTCAGGCTGGTGCTGGGGAAAAGGGCTTTTAACACACCTGCCTGCCAGTGAGCAAACCCTACAGGCAGGGCCTGGAACAGAGGGAGAGCCAAACAGCTCCTCTTTGTACTGCAAAGCACAGAGCTCACCGCCTGGCTTCTGGAAGCAATAGCACCACTCGTTGTTGGAAAGCTTCCCGTCTTTGAAGGAGTCGCAGGAGTTGAAGAGCGGCTTGACACACGGCTCGTACTTATCCAGGTAAATGGCGCTGATCTCTGAGGGATCCAGCAGCAGGTCATAGTTCATGTCAAGTTTGTTGAACATCCAGCCTAAGGAATCCTTACAGATTGGTAGGATGCTGGTGTCAAATCCTGTAAGAAGACAGGCAAATATTCACCAGCTGAACCTCAGCATGCTCCCGGCACAGGAACCACTGCTAAGGTGAAGCCTTGCCAAATTCTCTTTTTTTGCTGGACTCTGAACATTCTGACTTGCCCAAAGCAGAACAAAATCCTAAGACTGAACTAATTGTATAAAGTTTAAAGCCCAAAGACAGTTACAAACTAGAGCACTACTCACACCCTGTGGGAGCTCTGGGGTGGAGAGGGCTGAGATTCAGAACTGGGGAATTACTGGGTTCCATAATTCAAAGTTATTTCTACTCAAAAAATTCTTGCTATTTTTTTCTTCCGTCCTCAGTCCAAGTCTGCTGGCCTGGTTCCAAGAAACTGAAATGTGATGAGAAAAGGTTGTATCCAGCATATTTTCAAACTAGACTGAATCTGAATGCAATTTAAATCCTGTTTCCCAGACTCGTTTCTAGTTGCTTGATCACATTCTTTCCCACTGTGCTCTCACCTTCTACCTCTCATCCTTGCTTTTCACTCTTCAAAGGCCTGTCTGTGTGGTTTGTGACAACAAACTGCTTTGATGTGGACTGAACTGTCTGGGGGAGGCAGGGGGAGAGAAAAGGTGAAGTGTCTCAGTTCCTTACACCACTCTGAGGGAGGGCACTGCTTCAGCTGGAGCTGCACAGAGCTGCCCATGCTCTGTACCAGCACCACTCCTTCCTGCAGCCTCCAGGATTCTGCAGCAATACAGGAATCTGCTTTTCCAGCGCTTTGGAAACCATCACCATCATTCCTTTTAATAGCCCAGATTCTTCAAAGACTGCAGCAGCAGCAGTGGTTATCACAGAAAGCCCAAGTCATGCATATAGATACCCACTGTGCATATGAGATACATGCTCCAGTACCCTGCAGTCTCCAGAAAAACAGTGGCATGGGACACTATAAATCCACACTGTCATGGTATCTTTTCAATGTTTAGACTAAATTCCAAGTTATCTACAATGAAAGGAAGCATATTTGTAACACAGAGATAATAAATCTGATAACAAGGGTATTGGTTTCAACCAGGACTCAGAAACATGAACCATTGGTTGGGGATTTGCAGGCACAGAGGGCTCCTGATATCCCAGGCCTCTGGTGCTCACACTGCTCCAGCTGGGAGCAGTAACCTGCCTGTGCACTGCTCACTCTGCTTTGGGCCATGTAGAGAAGCCTGATGAGCTTTTCCTTCAGCTGCAACTTTCAGTGGAAGAGGTTAAGCTTAGCTTTATGTGCTGTAGGTGTCCCTTTCAGGACACTATCTCGTTGAAGTGACAGCTGAGATGTTGCTGGGATCATGCTGACAGTTTGTCCAAGCTCTGCAGCCTACCTGCTATTTTAGGCATTAATCCAAAGGAGAGCAGGGCTTTATGCTGGAAGCTGTGTTCTTTGTACACAGCTGTGGCTGAAGGTTGTCAGTGACACAGAGGGACAATCAGAAGGGTTAACTAATGGGAAGGTTTGTGTCATTCATAATACATGTTTCTCTGAGGAAGGAAGAAGGTAACGCCATTTCCTCAGGGCTAGAGGCGGCTCAGGCAGGGAAGAGAGAAATCATGCTGAACATTTCATCACATTTTTATGCTGCTATCTCCCATAACATTATCTAATAATGTTTGAGCACAGTGGAAAAGAACAAGGCTGTGTGAATAGATGTAGGGGGGAGCTGCTTGTCTTGCTGAAGCAATTAGAAATATTGACTTTAATTATTTAAGTCATCTGAAGAAGGCAAGCAGGATTTGGTCGCTGTGCAATCTTTTGTGAAGTGAAAGGATTTAAGATTCCTCACCTTTGCCTTTACAGAGCAACAAGAGCAGGGCACACAGTCCTGCCCTGTGCAGGTGTATGGTGCTAGATGCCCCACCTCAGGGCAAGGTTAAAAAAAAAAAGGGGTGGATCGTTCACGGTGGATCCCAGCATGGTGGAGCTGGGATCAGATTATTTCTGAGTCTTGTTTTCCTCCCTGCTGGGAAATCTCCACCTGTGGGATACAGCACCAGCCTGCCCTCAGCACAGATCTGTCTGAGCAGATCTCCAGCTGAGTACAAAGCTGCTCTGTGACACCATCAGGGCTTGGATGGGAGATACAGCTGGGAAAGGTCACTCAAGAAGACAGTTAATTACATTAGTTGAAGAGGTTTTGATTATAATTTCTTACAAACAAGACAGCTTTCACTGTTGTGATCAGAGTTTCAGATTAGATTTATTAAGAGGCTGGTTTACTAAACAGGGCTGGATTATCAGAAAGTGTGGTCTGGAAGTCCTGAAATACTGAAGTGGTAGGTGTGACAGAAAGTGCTTAGCTAGATGGTTTTTATCAGTGGAAAGTTAATTCTTTAATTGTCTCCCAATATGTCACTGCATTGCACCTGCAGCCCAAATCCAACAATCTTGGATGCTCTCAGCACCCAGCACCAGGAGTGAAAGCCAAATGTCCCCTAAATGTGCAACACAGGCTGTGACTCACAGCATAACCAGGGCAGCTGATGGAAAATGGTTTTTGGAGCTCACTTACCTTCACTGGGAGGTCACTGTGCTCCCACCAGCCTGGTGAAGTCAAGCGATATTGAATAAATTAACTTCCTTTTTAGAGTCTTTTGATATACTTATCTATAAATATGATGCAATTTTCTGGATGAAATAAACCATATGCTATAATTCTGTAAAGAATTCAGGGCTTTGTTAACAGGCTGAATTTCCAGCACAACAGACCCAGAAGAAGCAACCTCAGTGAGAACTTTCCTGCATCTTTCTGCTCATCAGCAGTGCCTTTGGTGAGAAGCAGGAGGATGGTGCAGGCTCCACATCCCTCCTGGCTCCTTGGCAGAGGCTGCCAACGCAGATGCCAATTAATGTCAGCTGAGGTGGTGGCTGCTCTCATTTGGACACCTGCTCACAAGGACCTGGACTGAGACCATCTTGTTCTTCTTTCCAACTGACAGCTGTTCAGCATCCTGACAACTTTCATTCACTACAGAGCTGGAAGGAAATCAAGCTGGTGACCTACATGTAAAAGTCTCTCATCCCATTAACACATAAAATGCTCCACCTCTTCTGAATTAAAATGGAATGAAATTTTAAAAAGTCTTTAGGTGAAAATCCTTATTAAAAATAAACACACCTTCTGGCATGAAAGAATTATTTTCCCCCTTCAAGAATTGACTTACAAGAGCCATTTTTATTTTATTAAAGTATACTACAATTAAATTAACAGGGGTATAATTAACCTAATTTCTCCCATCGCTTAAAATAAAAGAAGAAATGCTCCCCAGAAAAAATCCTTTATATTGCATAGATCTCTAGTAAAAGAAAAACAACACCCACTCTAACCAAGGAAACTCTCTGGATACAATATGGGGATGTTATGAATTATCAACAGGCTCAGGAGCAATTTGAATCTGATCTTGCTACCTAATTAGTTTTATTATTTCCCTATGTCAAAGCGTGTCCCTGAGTTTCTTACATCATTTATTGAGGAGATTTTAATTGCACAAAGCCTTCAGAAGACAAAGTATCAGGCCCACGGTGCTTTGCTGGGATCAGAGCTCAGAGAAGGAAGGTTTGAAATCTAAACACAATGATCTCCCTCATCCTTTTACTTTCATGACAGTTATAAAGAAAACAAAAAGAACATACTTTTTTTCTTCACCTGGGGATGAAAACAATACACTCAAAATGCTTATTTACACCCACACCAACATCTTGAAAAATTAATGTAGCATAGAGAAATCTCTGCTGGAAGAGGTTCTCTAGACAGCCGATGTGTCCGAGGCACCGTAGTCATGGCATCCCACCATCTGTTCCTTTTACTGCCACGGGGACACATCCAAAATGGATTACTTTGAGATGTTCATGCCTTTTCAAACTGCAGGCACAACCAGAGCAGTTCAGTTTAATGAAGTGATGTGTGTGGTGAGGAGGGCAACTCAGGCAGAGCCATGGAAAAGGGCATTGTGTACATCAGAGCGTATTCCCAGAGCTGTGCGTGTCCTGTTTGCCAGGATTCACACACATTCCTTCCTACAGCTTACCCAGTGTGAACTTTGCTTTGAATTCTGAGCCCTGTTTAAGGTGTCTTTCATTTTTACAAATGTTTGAAGCTGGAGAGAGCCAAATACTGCTGTCCTCACCCTGTGAGTATTTTTAGTGCCACCAGAGACAATGTGAGCTGCACAATTTGGCACATGCAGATTAATTCATGAATAACATTGCAAAACCTCAAAAAGAAAAGCAAGCCCAAGTTTTGTGGCATTCAAAAATGGCTTAGGCATCTAAACTCATAAAGTTTCTTTCTTTTATTTTTTTAAACTGATATAGAAGAAAATAAGAAAATGTGACAAACTAAGTCAACAGTCTAAAAATGAACATTGTTGAGATCAAGTGTTGAAGATCATCAGGCAGTCTTTCAAATAAAAGCTGCCAGAAATCAAACTAAACTAAAAAGAGATAACAGCTCCTCTGTGAATCAGAGCAAACACTGCAGAATTACTAGGAATGTTTTTCTCACTGAAATTGCTTAAGCAAAAAAAAAAAA